>BJBW01002687.1:0-38299 GCA_004320125.1 Scolopax mira | reverse complement strand
AGGGTGAGGCTCGACAAGGCCCTGGGCAACCTGGTCTAGGAGATCTAGGAGATGTCCCTGTGACTTGCAGGGGGGTCGGACTAGATGACCTTTGAAGATCCCTTCCGGTCCAGATGATTCTATGATTCTTTCTATATGGTACTCGGGAATATGAATTTTTGTTGGGTTGTCGTTGTTTTGTGGCTGTAGTATGTTTGGGTTTTTGTTTTCTTTTGCTTTGTTTTTTTCCGTTGGTTGGACTAGATGATCTTAAAAGGTCCCTTCCAACCTAGGTGACTCTGTGATTCTATGTCATTGTTTAGCCTCAGCCAGCAACCCGGAACCAGGTGGTTACTCACTCACCTGCCCACAGCCATGGGATGTAGGAGAGAATGGGAAGAAAAAGGCAAAACTTGTGGGCTGAGACAAAATGGACAAAAAAGAAAAGAGGAAAACAACGACAACACTGACAAAACATGTACAAAACCAGTATACCACCATCTACTTCAGGTTCTTAGTTTGCCTACGTCTTTCTTAAAGTTCAGCCTCCAAAAGCAGACACAGTGTTTTAGCTGAAGCATTCCCAGTGTTACTGAGGCACTCTTCCCTCTAGGAAAGAGATTTTTCATTTATTTCTCTATCATATTGTGTTGTTCCTCCTAGAATATTAGTGTAGATGCAGTTCTCCAAAAATACCTGAAACTTTTGTGTCTGTATGGCAAGTAGTTTGGGTATTTTAACAATATATCCTAATAGGATGTGACTCCACATAGCATAAGAAGCTGCTTAGTTTAAACAGAAATATTAAATGGTAGCTGTATAAATTTCCCTGTACAAACTTGGGAGTCAGATATATTGGGTATCTGCTTCTGAGTTATAATTTCACTTGACTTCTGGACCTGAAAATGTCACTCAAAGTTCTTGTAACATTCTTGTGAGAAGCTGGAGAATCAGAGGGAGATCACTCATGTCCAGAATCTAAAAGGAGGTTGCAAAAGACTCAGAATTGAAAAACACTTCACAAGTACCATACATTGATGATAAAAGTTACAAAGTCCTCCATTTATACTGGTATTTATTTTGACTGAAACAGGTGCACCTGATCGTATGGCATTTTTTTTTATCTTTCCTGTCTGAAACAGATGGAATCTCTGTGCAGCACCATCACCATTTAAGAGGAATCTTCCCCCCCAAAATAATCTTTTATTATTTTGAAAAGCTAAACTTCTGGAGGGGGAACCCAAAACCCAATTTGAAGCCTAGTTATTATGGGGCTCTTTAGTTCTTCCTCTGTATCTTGGCAGAGTCTTCAAGCTGCTAATACTTCAATATTTTGACAATTAGGCCCCAAGTATCTCATTTCACATAGGAAAGCATTGAATTTTAAGCATTCAGATGAATATGGAAGATTGTCTATCTAGAGCAACCAGACAGTCTGCAGCTCTGATTAACCACCTAAGCATAAACATTTTGCAGCTATGGTTACTCATCCAGTTAGGAAGAGTTTCTAGTTCTACTACAGCAAGATGATATTTTTCAGTAAAATTATAACAACAGTTTGATTTGAAAGTGACAGAAATGAAGGCTTATTTCCTTCTTTCAAGAGATCTGATGTGCTCTGGCACATTTACTGCTACGTCGTGGAGAATTAATTATATTGCCTCTATTGGAAAGGAAGCTAAAGTAGGTTTTGCTCTAGGAGATTCATCTATTAAGGCTGAATTTGTTATAGGAAACCTCATCACAATTCTAAAAGGAACTTCAGGAATTCTAGTTGGCGTTCAGTGATTCTGAGTCCTGCCCCCATTTAGAGTCACCAAAATTTCAGATTAATAAAAGAAATTTTTGTTTTAAACACAGGTTTGGACCTTTGGACCTTTGTCTGTTGAACACAGGGTCCTACATTCTGTGGGAAGTTCTGGGATATAATCTCTTGAGCTCCATGACTGTTCAGGGTTGGTTTACCTTACATCAACTTTTGTTTCCCTCTCAAACACTGTAAATGAGGTTGACACCTTGCCTGCTTACTGTCAGCCACCTGTCTACAGTACCCTTCTCTTCTACCTAGAGCAAAATACAATATGCCCCTTTTTTCTCAGAGAGTTCAGTGTCTCCCCTTAGGATCAGTGAGGATATCTTTTCATCCAAGGTGAGGCTACTAAGGGGGACAAATTGAGGACGTTGCAGGTCATAATTATATTGAATTAAATACCATGCTATTATATGATTAAGAAATATTTTACTCTAGGATAAAAAGTGGATAAAGTAAAAGATAAAGAAAATTGTGATCATGGAAAAGAGGAAAGGAGAGGAGAGTAAACAAATAAATAACTGATAAACAGCTAGACATTGGGAATGCTATCTTGAGCTTACTGATATTTATTGTCAGAATAGTACTTTAAATACTGCCTTCATTAAAAAAATGGTTATTACAACTCTCTACTTACTATCAGTCCTAGATAGCATGGTTATAGGTAAGATAGTTCTGTCGGGTAAATCTCAAGATTTGGGTTTGATCTGAACCACTCTTTCATTGACTAGTTTCCTCTAGTCAATTTTTTTTTGCATTCTGTTGAGAATTTTTTGCATCTGGAAGGAAGTGTGACCATCTTGTTGAATCTGTAGCCTACCTAAATTACATTTGAACAACTGCTCATCTGTTCCCTTATTTCACTGACTTTGAATTCATAGTAGAGATTTCTGAACACATGTGGAGGGATGTGATGAGAAATTCAGGCAGGACTTTAACTTCCAGCCACAGAAATATATGTAAAGTCTGGCCTTTGTAAAAAACAAAGAGGCTGGATAAAGATTAAGGACAATACATTAACTGCTTGCAAAATGAGTTTCAAAGTTAAAACAATATTCAGTTTGCTCTGAATCTTCAGTTGTGATCTGTTTTTAGGAGACTCCCTTTCCCTAAGTAACTGGCTCCAGAGCTTTCAGTACAATTATCAATGCCTTGTCTAGAAAACACATGAAACAATCCACTGAAGAAACATAATCAATTATTACTGGCAATGGTTTAATGAGATTTATGATTCCTTTGAACATGTCATAGGGTATGCTTTCACCCTATGTCTTTTATCTTTTTTGTTTAACTTTATTTGCTCTTGAGTCAGTGCTAGTTGCAGTTATCAAGACTAAGCGTCTTCCCAGCTTTGGAAAATTGATCTGATTTATAAATCAGAAACAGATTTAGCCCAATTTCCCTTTAGCAAGACCACATATAATGTAAATCTGTCATCAAAGTGGATAGTTTGTGTCTACATAATAAGATGTTTCCTCTCGTTTCTTATGTAGTTAGAGAGATGTCAAATTAATTGACAATGCTGACGTTTAAGTGTATTATCATTGGCATCTTAATTCTCACCCAGTGAAATAAAGGGTAGGTGGCACTTTGAAGTTGCTTGTTCTTTCTGTTTGAAAAAGCAGATAAACACTGATGCCTTTATAATAGTTCCTTAAAACTAGACAAGTCAAGGTTTACTATTATTTCTATGAAATCTCATGTGTCAGAATTTGAGATGTGTCTGGGACTCCTTGTTAGCTCTCCATATTACCAACAGGTTATGGTCCTCTACCACTGGGAAGTTGCTGATGTAGTTGACAGATTCTATGTCCTCTAATTTTTAACTAATTGAAATACAGAAATCCTTTGTAATTTCTAAAAGTCAGTCCTCCTTCTTGAAGTTTTGTTGGGTCTCCTTGGACCTGTCATCCTCTCCACGTTGGGACACAGCACATCTTTATATTTTCATTCTATTTAACAGAAAAATACTTAGCAAAGCACTAACATTAACTTACAGCAGCCTTCTGTGCTCACTGAAACCACCACATAGAATAAAATCTGCAATAAAACACCTTTTTCTTAATGTGAGCTTGAGTGTAATTAACACAACAAATGTAGTGTGAAGCATACAATAATCCATCTCATCAGCACTGTCACAAAACGTAGAACTACTGCAAGTAGCTGAATACACTGTACTCAATGGCTTCCCCCACCCATGTAGTCTTTTTTAAATTTTGTTACACACTGGGAATTATTGTCAAGTGAGTAATGTTGTAAAGTGAGTAATGCTTTTAGATCCTGAGGATAAATCCACTATGCCTAACACTCACGCCTTAGCTACATCCATTTGGTTGTCTGGGAGAATTCACTACTGTGCTGCACTGAATTTCAAGTACAGAATCTTGCATTGCAGATGATAACAACTCTAAATTTCCAATCTATTTTTTTATATTTTGTGGTTTTAAGATGCTAACGTTTGTTACAGAAAGCAATTTCTAAACTATCCAGATATTCTCTTCAGAGCACATATGTTGCTTATGTGTTGTGAAAGACCCTCCAAAGAAAGAGCCAGTGAAGGATGCTTCTTGACTAGTCCTTGTGCTGAGATATTAAAGAAGCAGTGGCAGCTGAAGGGAGGGAAAAGGAGCAGGAAATGGTGCATGTTGTCATGGACTCTAGTATCTTTAAGGCCTTGGGGACCTAGGTCCAGAGACTCTTGTTTGCAAATTCTGAACCCTGTTCTTGACATAGACTTAAGATGAAAAAATATTTATCAAGCTTTATCCTCTGATTTCAGGTGGTATTATTAAAGGAGTCACAATGTAATTGCAATCTTGTTTTTTCCCTTACTCCAGCATTTTGCGTTTCTGAAGCTATCCATTACGAAGGCAAACGCTATGCTACAAAATCCTTTCACTGCTTTTTTTCACTTCTGCTACCAGCTGGATCAACTGTAGAAATAATTGCTCTCTGTATAAGTAATTAATACTGTATCTTCCAATCAAGTTCTGAAACTCAAAAAATATCAAACCAATTTTTAACTATTTCCATTTATTTATGAATTGATGGTAATAGATGTAAAAGAAAAAGGTGGCTTTGCCTTGCCTTTCCATTTCCCGTCAGTAAAACATGCCTCTAGTTTTCAAGTAATTTCAATTAATTTTCAATTAGTTTCATAAAATGAGGGACTATGATTGGCATCAAAACTCCTCTTTTTTCCAAGTGTGCTGTAGCATGCTCACAGCAACCGGCGCGGGGAAGTGGGAAGAAGGAAGACACCACCTCTGCAGGGGCTTCCTGTGGGACGGCAGTGATGTCCCCCTGTGCAGTGAGGGGTCTCAGGCAGAGGTCACGGTCTCGAGAGCTGATATGAATGGTCAGGTTGTGACATGGTTTCCTCAGCAGAAAACAGGGCAACAGCAGTAGGATTTTTGTATCAGAGGCAGCAAATGGAGTAGTTGAGCTTGACTCACAGGGTTCAAATGGAAGGGGATTTATCTCGCTGAAATCACAGGTTGGGGGATTTCTAAACGAGCTGATTTCTTGCTGTTATTATGTCCTGAATTTTGATATCTACGTCAGTCCAACACTGCTTTCTTATAAAACACCTTTTTCCACAGTAATTCTTGATCTCATGCAGGATCTCTAGGCACTCCTATATGTAATAATAACTGGTCTGTATTTTACGGGATTATGGAGGACTCCCATCATTAAGGTATTTCTGAAAAGCAATGATGGGAAATTCAGAATGACCACATGAATTAAGAACGACAGACATACAGGCTAGGGAGTTCAAATTATTTAATTTAAGGGAATGTAAAAGACTAAGAGTACATGTCTCTTTTCAGTGATTCTCATATTGTCACTTCCTTAATATTTGCCCTTGCTTTAAACAGTATCCCCAGGGGTTATATATAACAATATAAGCATTGTTTTGCTTATATATACTTTTGTTGCTTATATATACTTTTTCATTTAAAAAGAATGTTCCAATTCATTAGCCAATATTGTTCTGCAAAGCTAAGCACAAAGCATATGCTTAGTGTTTGATGAATTTGGTGATATGAGGAATTTTTGATAGCACTTCAGCACAAACTTCAGCAATTTGAGAATGGCGCTTATAAAGCTGCAATTAGCCACTGGCATAATTAGACAGTGTCTAACACTTCTATAGTGTATTTTCCTATTTCTATAGTGTATCATTCTATGAAAATTTTAATCCACAATATAGTAAAGTAGTTTTTCTTCTTGTTGTTTATATTAGCAGAATGACATATTTTAGGGAGGAATAATATATTTTATTAGACCATCTACTAGCATTCAATAAACCAAACAAGATTTCTAGTACACAAGTCGAATTTTGGATCTGGATGTGAAGGAACAAACTTGAGGCAGAGAGCAACTTTTATGAGTCCATTATGGAGAATGGATAGAAAATTAATTACTACCTTTGGAGAAGAGGAGTCTATTGATAAATGAAAGATACTAGACTAAATTGTTTTCCATGAGAAAGTTTGCGCCTATGCTAGCACTCAAATTCCACCACCATCTGATTGCTGGCTTCACATCCAATACCACATGTTCTTTGTCCATACTATATACATTCTCTTACCCTTGCAAAGATGGTGACAACACACAAAGTGTTTACTGGGAATATCACCAGGCCAGGCTCACTCCTGCCCTTTGCCTACGAGAATGTCACTTGCCATGGGTCTAGGCGTGCTCCAGAGACTCTACAAGTGCTTAACAGTGTTGATGGTGGAAGAAAAATACTATTCACTACAGGAATTGTCACTTGCAGAACAGTTATTCTTAATACCAAAACATTTAATTTAAGAAGTCAAAATAAGACGTAGCAGTGAGTCTCCCACTTCAGAATGTCATATCACTGGGGAAATTAAACTCGAGTTTGTAATTTAAAAAAAGACAATGTCACCATCTGGATGCAGTTGGAGCTAAGTCCATCACACCTACCAGCCTTTTTCAAGCATTTTGTCTCATCTTATTTTAGTGTAACAGGAACAGCTTTGAAGGTTCTTTGATGTGCATCTTGGCCTCTAAAAAATTAGACCAACTTGTATTTACTGCATCAGAGACATAGCCATCTGCCTCTTCCACACGTCTGTTTTGTGCTCTCACAGAATTCATTGCTCTTTTAATTGTTTTTCTGCATAAACGAGGTAGACTCCAGTATTACATTTAAAAAATTCATGTTCACATTTTAAAGAGTCAATTTCAGAAGAAGCTTCTACACAACAGAGCCATCTTTTCCCATTTCGTTTCTAAGCATGCATCTGCTGTGCTGAATAACTCGCTGCTTCTCATGAATGACGTCTGCCCGAACGCAATACAACCTGACTCTCAAGCAACAATAAATCTTTCCATAAATGCCTTCTAAAAGTGCTTTGCTGTATTTCAAATATAAATCAGTGGCATATGAGACAGACTTGTTGTCCTGAATTGCTGTCTGTAATGCCTCCAGACACTGGGAGTTGTCTCGTACTATTCTTTCTTTTCTTTCATAGAGTTATTGTCCAGAACTTGAAAGAAAAAATTTTTGTGGACAAAAGAGATTTGTTTCATTGTTACAGACCCTCTTTCTGCTTTGGAACTGGCAGGAGACCTGGATCATTACGTTCTGAAATTGATATAAAAACAGGGCATACACGTCAAAGACAATGTGTTATCTTGACTCACCTGTTGGATGGGTGACACATGTCAGACTTTTTCTATTTTATTTACTTTTTTTTTTTATTTATTGCAAGCTATGAGTCAAGTGAAGCTTTTGAGTGAAAATCTCTTATTATAATCTTATTTTCATTATTCCCTATTTCGATATATCCAAGCTATAGGATATAAATGGTTGTTAAATATGAGAAGGAATATCCCCCTACCAAGTCAATTGATACTTATAATATGAGATTGTTATTATTTTCTGATTTTTTCCTATATTTTGTCTGTCTGCCCCATGCTTTAGCCTTGGCAGACTGAGATATTTTCTTTTCTGTCCATTGTGATCAGAAATTTGTGTAGAGTAGAAATACTTTGCTGTATGATGGAATAGCATGCACTCAGGGTACAGATCCGAAAGCATAGATGAAGCTTGGCTTTCCCTTAATTTTTCCCTACTGAAATCAAGCTCTGAAAGAGACTACAAATGCCAGCATAAGCATGCTGCTCATTTTTTACAGTTCTTTGGTCTCTTTCTAGTTTAGTACAACAGAAATTAGCTATTGGTTGGGCTGCTTATTGCAATTTCAAGTTGAATCCAATTTTGCTATGAATTATTAACAATTAACTTTGCTGGATGCCTAATGATTTCACATCAGGTCAATCAAAACAGTTTCAATTTTGAATATAGCTGGTACATAAGATAATCTTCTAAATGAGTAACAAATCAAAAAGTTTTTTTCTCTTCATTACACCTCAGAGCAGAATTCACCCAAATTCTTCCTTTATGGCTTTAAATATTGACTTTATGACTTTACAATATTTTCTTTACAACTTATAACTAATAAATCTCTGTTCGTTCTGGTGTCTATTTATTTGATCAGTTATTAAATCCTTGTTAATAGCTATGATCCTTAGAGAAGTATACCATAAAGTAAATGAGTTTCGATGCTCTATTTCCTTTCCTTTGATGCTCTTTTCCTTTCCTTTTTTTTATAGAAGACATCGTTACAGTTCTATCAGGAGTGAGTCTCTTTTCTTCCTTATCTTCCTATATATCTAAATGTCTGTGACATTCTGACAGTTCATTGCTAAAAAAAAACAAAGAAAGAAAAAAGAGAAAGTAAGTTTTAATTTCTTTTATCCTGACTCTTTCAATTAATTGATTTTTCCACTATAGAAATAATTGTTTCCCTGGAAATTAGATGTACTCTTGCTTTTTTCCTCTGATCTTCTCATATCCTTAGAGAATGATTAGTTCTCCATTTACGAATCTAATAATATCTGAAAACCTTGGGATTTTACTACAGTAGTTAAATGTCCACAGACATCCCTTAATAATACAGTAGACTTATTTGAGAGGAAAATATTGTTTCATATTAATTTATTGTAGATATACACATATATATGTATGTGTCTATAAATATATGTGTGTGCATGTATGAATGTAATCAAGAATAGCAATCTAAATCTCTTTTTGATAAATCTTATATTTGTATTTTAATGTTAAGCTTTTAACTCCTGATATAACTCCAGTAACAAAATTGCCATAGTTGAACACAGTTGTTTTGCACGTTCAAAACCCTATTTCCAACAGTAGCTTCCACTGACTATCAGAGATATCTTTCCTTTTAAACTCATATTGGTTTTAAAGTGAATTAATTTTCCAGTCACAATGAGGAGCTCAACAATGGACACTTTACTCCAGAGGTGTCTCACTATGGCTGAGCAGGGGAGAAGGGAAGAAGCAAAATGCTTTATTATAGCCTCTAGGAAATTCAGCCTTTGTGTATATCCTTCTTCAAAGGAGAGTGAGTATTACCTGGAGAAAAATCAGTGCAGAATAAGTACTTCCAATTATTTTCTTGAGGCTGGTTCCAAACAGTAGTGGCTGACATCACCAGAAAAGCAAGGCAGTACTTTTCAAGTAAGGGTAAACAACTAAGCTGATTGTGGAGACCAAAGAAAAAAGTGGCTTCTGATCTCTGCTCCTTCTCCTAACATGATTTTTTTCCTCTTTTTTTTTTTTTTGGTTTAGTGCTGTCCAGTGCAAAATACATAAATAATTCTTGTAGCAGAGAAAAGGATTCACATGAATCTCCTCCTGTTTAAGCATTGTAATTGCTAGACTGCTGGCAAAATGCTCTTCCTTCAGGAAAAAAAGCTTGCTTTTCTAAGATGCGTATTCCTCTACAGATGACAAAGGATGCTGTTACATTATCTCTCTATTGCCAAGGCAAAAGGTATGTATTCATACAGTTGTTAAAAAATTATGAAGTTTTAGTACAATTATCTTGCTCAATACAAATTATTCTCCACAGTGGCAGGCATCTTTTGAACAGAAGTTGTTATTTGTTTTTAGAAGGAATATATTTATCAGACGTACATTTCTCTGAATAATTTCACAATCATATTAATAA
Organism: Scolopax mira; assembly: GCA_004320125.1. NCBI lineage: Eukaryota > Metazoa > Chordata > Aves > Charadriiformes > Scolopacidae > Scolopax > Scolopax mira. Next base: position 28,438 of record BJBW01002687.1, on the reverse strand, counting down.
ACAAATTTCTATATCATATGTTGTGACAGGATAAAATCAGAATTACTGTAGGTAGGTGAAAAAGAAATTCCTTCTCAACCAGCTGCCTTGAATAGTATGTGTGAATTGAAATTTCCAGGATTCAGAAGTCCCAATCACTTTAGCAAAACCAATTCAGTGGCAATTGCTTTATCCTGTATTCCAGTACTAATGAAGGACTCTGGAGAAATCAATCTTTTATTGCAAAGAACAGCAAAGAACAATTCTGTCTAAAGAACAGAGAACAAAATACCGAAAGATCTTTCTGAAATTTCACTGTAGTTTGTAACAAATAAAACAGCCGTACACAGTGAGAGTTCATACAATAGTGGAAAAAGAAATAAACATATGCAGCAAAGAACAATTTAGCTTTGTACATTCTCGAAATTATATGTCCACTGCAAAAATGCTCAGATCTTGGTTTCTTTTTTTCTAATAGCTTTTTAAAAATCAACCAAGAAATATTTGTCTGCTTCCAAAAGCCAAGTGGCTGATCTGAGCAACCACTGTATAGTAGGGTAGCTCTGGCAGCAGGTCCTGAATTAGGACAATTCCTTCAGGCAGTTGTATTGGATAATTAGTTTTGAAGAGAATCTAGTGACAACTGATGAGATAGTGAGATACTAGTGAGATACTTGATATCTAAATGTTTGCTATATTATTAATAGACTTCTAGCAAAGAAGTTTGTTGTATTATTAATAGACTTAAAATCACAGAGTTTTTAAAATAAGTTCATGTCCACATATTTAATATGCAACATCTAGATACAATAAAAACAAGTCAGTTGCTGTTATAAATAAAGGGCAAACACAGAAGTAGGTCTAAAAATCACATTGGCAAGATACATAACAAAGTTTCATAGTGTTAGCTTTAGGTTTCAGTTCAAAATTAGCATGGAATTAATGAATAATATCTATAAAGAGATAGTCACAGTATATTTTGAGTTAAAATCATACCTTAAATCTGCAGTTTCAGATGTTGCATTTGTGCACACAATTTTTCATGCATAATCATTTCTATTTGCACATATAAATATCAGCATTAAAAAATTCTTTTTCTTTCCAAGGATTTAGCCTCTGATGAGACCTCACTAAGAATATGGGCTTAAATACCTCACAAAAAAATAAATACTTCATCCAAAAAAACAAATTATGGAGTCAGAGGCTGATAAAGCAGAAATTTACTTTTTGAGCAAAAAGGTAAGCAAAGGAGAGAATTTATTTCTGACATGGTAATTCTATAAGAGTTGTACTCTGAGGCTGTACTCTGAGAAGGGCCAATATAAAAGTGTAAGTTTGTGATGTGGTAATTACATGAACGCTGAGTTCTTAGCCCAGCCATTTGTGCTCCCAACAGCATAACCAGGCTTCCATGGCATGCACTCTGCCTGTTACTTGTCCCGGGGGTCAGCTTGCTTTTTAATGAAGAAAAGGACCTAATTCTGGCACGTCCGGGTGGTAGGGCCTTGTCCGAAAGCACCGGGTAGATGCCTAACTGATAACGGCACTTGAAGAGGGAAAGAAATGACCTGTTCTGTGACGGTTCCACCAACAACAGCTGTCTCTGCTCCTTCTCCCACCGGTATGGATTCAGGGATCGGCTTTGCTCAGCTGCCAGAGGTGCTGGCACACGAAGACTTCACTCCGCAAGATAGAGGAAATTGCTTTTATTTTGAATGTATCTCTTGAATAAGTAAATATAAATGCCTGTGTAAGGTTCAGCAAGCACAGGGAGTGCACTTAGAGGTCAGAAACTCATCTTTTTTAAATAAGTTTTTGTCTCTGGCTCCAGACTATCTAAACTCACGGTAAAGGGAATATTACAATGAAGTAGAGAAAATTTTTTCTCTTTCCAGCCAAATATACAGATTATTAATCTTTCAAAACACTTTTTAATGTTCTGAAGTATTCTAATGGATATTTTAGAAATGGAAAATTTTTGAAAAATTAAAAAAAAAGACAGTTTATATTGAAATTTTATCTTTTCCCCAGACATTATCTATATTGAAGCTATAAACGCCCTGTAGCTGTCTGAGACACAATTACTATTGAACCAAGATAAAATTAACTAGTAAAAATCCTGTCCAACTTTTCAATATTCAAGCTCAGACAAGATTCAATATTAGCTGAGACTTTAAATTTAAAGTGGTACATCTATAACTACCTTGCTAAAAAAAAAAAAATCTCTTTTACAGCATCCTACTGACCTACTGACTTTAATTTGTTTATTCCTTGCAGTGAATTTAACAAAAAAAGAAGAAAAAAGCCATGCTTATTGAATCTGCTTATTGAAACACATTATGATGCCTCCAATTAGATTTGCACAGCTGTGGATTGAAGGAGTCAATAGCAGGTAATTAATGTATTGGAGAGTGGCTCCAGCTGCTGTTGGATGAGACATATTGTCACTGCCCGGCACAATGCCAGTGCTCTAGGGACAGGCAGTAGCCACGCAGGAGAGCTCATCATCATCGCCTCGCCCCCCTAACTGGGAAGATCATCCATCTTCTCTGTCTCGCTTTGTGTCCCTGGAGAAGTTGTTAGCAGCTTTGCTCTTCCTGAGAGTGCAGGCTGCTGTTGAGCCAATACATGGGATGAGGGATTTGGGGATTCCTCTGAAGCCAGCTCACATGCTTAAAGTAAGATCAAAGGAGCTTCATTCAGTTAGTAATATATTTTTTTCACTTCCCAGAAGTTTCTTTTTTCTTGCAGGACACCGACAGGTGTGTAGGTATGTGTGGTAACTCCTGCAATTCTGTGAATGGAAATGCTTTTACATTTCATACAGGTTGGAGGGAATGAAGCATCCAAAGTTTTTATAGGGCTGCCTAAACAGGACAAGGTCAGTCTCATGCCTGAAAGTTAGGAGAGAATAAGCAAACTGAGAAAGAAATATTTTTATATCATCCTTAAAAAGAAAAAGGAAAACTAAGTTTCTCTGTAGATCATGTGTATTGTAAGTTCTAACGTATATGGGTTCATGAAGAGCATTTAAGTAGTACCATGTAAAGAAGCATCATGAAAGCAGGAACATGCATCTGCCTGTGGAAGAAAGTTGTGTTAGGGAGATGTGCTACACATGGAGAAGTAGCATGGAGAGCTAGCTTGAAATGCATATGGCTTTCAGCTGTGTCAAGACCAGAACATTAATGTCAAGGGATCCCTCTCTTCTTTTAGTACCAGGTGCAAGGTGGAACAGGGTAGTTAACCTCAAGCTGGAAACAGGGGCTGAGGCACAAGAAAATGCCCCACTATCTTCCTGTAGGCATCCAGAGCATGCACAGAAGCAATCTCTGAGCTCAGCCACCGATGCTCATCTACTGCCAAGCGTGTACCTGAGGCACTGTGCCTCTCTGGTGCTCCACAATTGCCTCAGGAGGTAAAGTTCAGTTGATGTGTTTTTTCTTATCCTTTCACATAACCCTAATTTGTGGCACAAGGATGTTGAGAGCATCACATTCCAGAGCTGGGCAGCTCTCCTCTGCCATGCCCTGTTTGGTACAGGCATGTTGCCACCAGCCTTTCCTAGTCCTTCACTGTGCTGCCCCAGCTGAAGGCTACCCCAGCAAATCCATGTGGACAGGAATGCTGTTGTTCATGAGGACTATATATCAAACATTAAAATGTATTAATACTTACCTCAGATGACAAATATGTATCACCAACGGAAAATTTTGCAGAGGACAGATAGGCATTGCTGACGGTAATGTCGTCTAGTTCAGTGCTGAAGTGATCAGACTCTTTAATGACGTTATAATTTAGGACCATGCTGTAGTTGGCTGGTTTCTTGTCCCGTTTCTGATGGCAATTACAGAGTTTCCTGAAGGCTGCTCGGAATTTCTGGGACATGACATTGTAAATTACCGGATTGATGGCACTATTTAAATAAATACAGATTCTGCAAAATAGCAGGAACCAGTTTTCTTGGAAGGGGCTGGAGAGAAAGGAATTGACTACCACCAGTGTGCGGTAGGGCATCCACAGAAATGCAAATAATATCACCACAACTGCCAACATCTTGGTAACCTGGTGGAACACAGAGGGAATGAGACGGTAGTCATCTTGTAAGGAACAGAAACATTTCCGCATCTCTAGGACCAAAGCAAAGCTGTAGACAGACTTCAGCTGTGAATTTCTTATCAATATTTGATTCAGAAAGAAGGATAAAAGAAAATAAAATTCCAAATTACTCTTAGTTTTTTATTAAATGATTCTTTCCAGATGACTCCAAACACATTAGACGTTCTCCTTTACACCTTACTTATTACAATCTGTAGAGTAATTGAGACCAAACTATTCAGATTATCTAATTTAAGAGCCACTAAGGGTGGTTCTTAAAGTGTTTCGAAATGCCAAATATAATGAAAAAAAAATATTTATTCTTATTCCTCCAATCACCGATATTTAATTAATTCTTCATTATTTTATGTTTCCTCTGAAATGCCAATTCAAGTTTACACAGACAGAAAGAGAAGGGATTATCAACAAAACTTAATTGTTATAAGAAATTTAATCTATTGTGTAAATTTGCCTCAAAGAAAATAAAATACGGCTTTCAGGGATAACCAAGAGAGCTGAAATGAAAAAGAAATAATTAAATAGTTAAGAAAAAATAACTGTTAAAAGAATCTTTGTCCTGTAAATAATTTAATTCCTTAGTATGTATGATATTCCTTAGTCTGTACAGCAAAGAAAGTTTGAAAGTTGTTAATAAACAAGGTAGAGAGTACAGTGAGATGTGACAGTGGAACAGTAGGGTGGGACGGCTGCATTGACTTCTGACACATTTCTTTTTGACTTCTAGATTTTTCTTGTTTCCTCTCTACAAATCACCATCATAATAAAGCAAAATGCAAACGTGAATGCCTCAGGTAGCTAAAAGGATGATTATTTCCTTAAACCTGAACGAATTCTAAAAGGGCGAGTCCTATGAATCTGGCTGCAAAGAGTGAGATGCCCTAGTGCTGGCCGATTCTGGCTGAGGAAGAGTCATAGCTCCTCACCTCCTACCTCTGTTCCCTCCAGCTCAGCTTGTACCTCCAAAAAAACAAATCCATTCAACAGAGAATAATCATTCTCATTGGAAAATAGTCTACAATTAAGGGAAAAAAGTAACCATTTGTGGACCTTGAATTAACAATAGGAGTCAGCCCAAACAACAGACGTGTCAGGTCAGGCATTCAGAGGACAAATGGACAATAGTCTACACAGGCATCAAAGTGCTTTGCTACCAGAAGCTCCACAGGGGACTCAATCATCATACATAAGCATCGGCAATTTACATTTCTTCTGAGTGTGCTTTTATTGAAAAATTTTACAGAGAATGACTTGCAATGGTGCAACTGTCAGTTTGAATCCTGGTTCGTATATGCCTCAAACAAATATGTATTCAGTGTGCAAACCTTTAGCTGAATTTATATATGCTGGCTCTTTTGTATGCACTGTCAAGCACCATTAGCTTGTACTGCTGCTATGTTCAGCTTACTGATGCTGTGATTTGACACAGATATATTAGACATATCCTGAAAAATGTTTAAAATGTTTAAAATATTTTTTTGTAAACAGGTTTCCAATAGTTTAATTGTGAATTTGTATTCTCCTTTTCCTTCCTGCTGCAAAACCTTGTCATTCTAGGAAAGTGCTTTTATGAGACACTTTCTTTACCACAGTTCTAACAGTGGTAGTTCCTTCCTTCTCTTGTGAACACTAATCTTTCTTAGATTAACAGGTAAATGTATTACTCCGTCATCTGAATGAGATTTGCTTTCAGTTTTTGATAACAATTTGGTCAAAACTTAAGTACAGGAACTTGTATTTTTTCCAGGTTGAATTTATGCCCACACATTACTATTCAAGTCCTATAAATACCTGTAATTGCTGTTAATGTTTACCCAATTGCTATTTATTTTGATTGAGTTCTGGTCAGTGAATGTGTTTTCTGGAAATTTAACAATACGGATGGTTTTTAAATACAAATCACAGACCATTTTTGAAGAGCAAAGCCATAAATTTAGTCGGTTAATGCATTAATATGCATATCTGTTCATCTGCCTTTGCAACTGCAATAAAGAAACTAAAACAGTGTCAGAAGAACAACTTCTCAGTAGTTGGTATACTAAAGGTCAGGTGATACTATTGCTGGGGTTGGTCTGAATATACGCCAGAGGCACCTGACAGCATTAGCAATTCATGAAATTAGAACAAAGTATTTGAGGGAAATTTCTTACATCTAAGTTCCTGAGGGATCTGAGAAAAAAATCCCATGTTGGCTCATGATCCTTTCGTTCACACTCAATCTTTCACGCTACTGCATGCAGTTTTAATCATGGTTCCATGACAAGAATTGCAGTTCCCCAGTGATTCATAAGGTCCAGGATTCCTTACATTCAAATTATTTGGCACTCCAAATTCATATTCTGTATTTTCCTGTGAGTGAGTAGAAATCAATTTCTAGTTATTTCCTTGGGACCTGCTGTCATCTGTCCAAATGATCATATGCATCTTAAATAAATCTTACTATTGATTTTGGATTGAAGTTCCTTTGACTCTGAATCAAAAAAATGGGACTTTGATCTGATCACCCCTTTGTACTTGGAACTTTTGAGGCTGCACGTCAAATGCAGGGGAAATAAATTGGAAATAAATAAGTTAATTTTCCCCAAGTCGAATCCACATTTCCCATTACGATAACTGATAAATTATCTTGATCCATGAGCTTTCTCGCTCCTGTTCTTCCCATTTTTTTCCCCCATCCTGCTACGTAGGGAAATGAGCAAGCAGCTGGATGAGTGTTTTGCTGGAGTCAACCCACCACAGGAACATGCACAAATTTCATTTTGTAGAAACGTTCTTGGGTAAATACGGCAACAGCCACAAGAATAGGAAAAGTACATCACAATTTCTGCTACTTTTTCTACACATGACATGATGGACATCGGACACAATGTCATCACTGTAGTGCAATCACAGTTCCAAGAAGACATATAGACAGTTTTAAATGACAACAGAATTCACTATGAGACAAAACTCTACCGTTACCTATACAGATCTTTGCCAGAGCAGGAGGAAATTTTCATTTGTTTGTCTTGATCACTGTCGAGCTTCTTTGAATGTGTACTTGTTTTCCCACTAGCTATATTTGTTACACCATTAGTTATATTTTGCCATTATAGAAAAAATGTCAATAGTGCTACAATATACTTTGTTTTTAATGTTGTACTAAAATAAACACTAGCTTTACTCATAAGGATGTGCCTTTAAACTACAGGTTACTTGGGCTTTAATAAAGTCTTGCTGTCTTTAAAAGACGTAAACCACATGACATTATAATCCTCTTTTTTTAGTTTCCCAATATAATATTATCCACATTTCAATATCCAATGTAAAAGATTTATCTGTTTTTCAAGTGATGCTAAGCACATGTAATCGAGCACGTGTATTAAAGTGATACTGAGAATTTGAAAAGCAGATTATGTTCTTCTGTTAATTAAGGGACAAAAATCTCAAAATTACATTTCTGACTTGACTATTAACTATGTTCGGAGACACATAATTAAATATAACCTTGCCCACAAGTTTCAGTTGTGTATTTCAAAGGGAATACTTTGTGCTCTCTGCTCTAGCAAGCACCAGAGTTATCGTTTGAGGTCAGTGCTCTCTCTGTAGCAAGGGGAAAAGGTCCCTCTCATTAAACAGTAGCAATCTACATAAAATAAAAGAATAAAAAATTCAATCTGTCACCCAAGGGCAGTGCTCAGCTTGTTTGTAAAGGTGCACAACTCAGCTTTGCTTCCTGAGTAAACTGTGCAGTGCGGGGGAGGTAGAAGCATACCAGTTGGAAAAGCCAACCTCCAGCGTGGCTTGTGTTGTCTGCTAAGGGCTACGAGCCACATCGCTTTGCAGGGAGCACTGCTTCCCAACACTCCCATCAACCTGCCTAACTTCTCGAGAGCCGTCACTTCTCAGGGCTGCACCCTTCTGTGCTGCATGTCGCATGAGCCTGAGGCAATACAGTTTATTGCAAACAGCCATAAATTAATCTATTGTCTCTATTCTTGTATAATTACACATTGATGCATACTTGCTTAAAAATATAAAAAGAGGCTAGTCAAACCTATGCCTCAGTTTCGAGCCATCAATTCATAGAAATATTTTATGAGCAATAGAACAACGATATTTAGCATTTACAAAGCATTTCTCATAAAGACTTCAAATGAAATGGATTTTCACAGAGAAACATAACACGGGAAGAGTAACAACTTGACTCCATTTGCAGAGTGGCACAATGCCTTAACTGGGACAAAAATCTCAAGTCTCCAAACTCCCAGGCTATTTCCTTCTCTCCAGATCTCGAATGGAACTTGAGTGACTTAATATATTTGGCAGGTTTACTAACAGGCTGTAATATAAGAACACTATAGTTTAAAATGTTTCATTCTTTATTGACACCTCTTAATCGCTTTTTGTTACAGGAAATAAAATAGTATTTTTTTTGCCCTGTAGTAGGCAATAATGAATAGGCAAGAAAAGAATATATTTTTATATATTGTCACAGAATTTCAGCTTGACTACTTAGCTAAAGGTTGCATATATTTTACCCACTTCCACACATTTAGACTAATGATCTCTAAAACAAGAAGGTTTCAGGTTTCAGAAAGCTATTTCAAACTGGGTACTCCTACCTGCCTTCGAGAAGCAATAGTGCTATTGAAACTCCTGTTAGTCGTCTTGGAATTCACAGGGTTGCTTTCTTGAGCCACATCATTCCTCCAAGTCTTAGAGTTTTCTTTTGGGTCCGAAGGGATAGGGTTCAGGAACAGTATTCTAGCAATCAGGCCATAAAGGACAGTCGCCAATACCATTGGCACAACATAAAATATACCGAAGTCCATCATGTAGATAGGAGAATAATAGCTCCTGGACACCTTGTAGCCACAGGACACAACAGTAGTGTCTTTGTAAGCTACTGTATTAAGGTCTAGCAAGAAAAACCATAGCATACAGTACATGGAAGTGAAAGTCCAGACAAAAATAATGATCTTTTTGGCTCTTGAAAAAGTGCATAGGAATTGAGCTTTTATTGGGTGGCAGATGGCTATGTATCTCTCAATAGTGAAGGCAGTGATGGAAAAAGAAGAAGCGTTGATCCCTAGGTACTGGAAATAAGTGATGCACAGACACCCTACGTAGCCATACACCCAGGATCTATACAGGCTTTCTGTGATATTGGGTAGTCCTGCAGCCACAAGCACCATGAGATCTGCCGCAGCCAGACTCACCAGATAGCAGTTAGTGGGAGTTCTCATGTGTTTGATTCTGAGGACCACCAAAACCACCATGATGTTGCCCACGATGCCCAGTCCACAGATGAGGACGACCAAGAGGATGGTAATCACTTGGTATTCAGGTGTAACAATCTCCTGGCTTGATAGTCGCAGCCCAGTTTGATTCTGCTCATCCCCTGTGCCATTCTCCATCTTCACCACACCACTGCTGCTTCTGCCCAGCAGTTGGTTTCAGCATATGTTGTCCATGGTCTCCTGCAAAAGGAGTGTGGGTGAGCCGTAGCCCCAGAGCACATTCCCTGTGCAGTCACAGTCCCATTCCTGAACTGTCCTCCACTCACTTAAAAGCACCTGGATATTCAGTATTTGTATATTCAATTACCAGACAGGTTAATCCCTCTAAGACTCCAGTTCATTCGCACAGGCTAAAAAGATGTTTTCTCTTGTGGACATGGAGCTTTCTCGCCCTGCAGAGGAGGAGAAAGTGCAGGCGTCAGCAGGGAAAGCAGAGCCCTCCTTCACCGCCAGCTGGCTAAAGCATTGCACGGGACTGAGCCGATCCAGTCCAGGCAGACTTCAACATCGCGCTATCCAGGAGGAGTCACAAGGCACAGAGGGTGGAGACAGCAGTGGGAGATGAAAGGAGAATGATTTGTAAAAACCCTCAGGTTTTCTGTTCCACGCTGCTTTCCCTCTTTGCTCTCAGAAGGCCATCTCCTGTATCGATCATATGGACCCAGTCTAGCAGACAAAGGGGAGATTGATTGGCAACAAAAATACAACCATTTATAAAATTCCGACTTCCTCCGAATACCTGTCCTTGTGAAAGTGGTGGTAATTTACACTTGCCTCCTGCTTTTCAGGGAGCTGTAAGAGTCCTTTCTGCACCTTTTGAAAAGAGAAGAAAAAATATGTTTCTTAACTTTATAGACAGTTCTCTTCACAACCTCTTTTGCTATTGCCGTCATAATTCTTGAGCCCTTTCAGCTCTTTCTTGGACTGCAGCACAGCAATAATCAAATTATCAGAGTACAAATTTCTTCCTAATGAAATCATGCACACATCTGTGACACAGAAACACAGAGTGTTACTAGTCCTCCACCGTTGCCTCAATGAAAAGTTTTTGGTTGAATAAACTCCTCCTTGTTCAGTCAGGTTATGTAAAACCACAGAAAAGACTAGTGGGAATAACAGCTTTGAGATGCACTGATGAAAGCCCTAAAGATGCAGTTGCAGTTTTCACGAGTCCAGTTGCGCATGGAGATCGATGCAGAGCTTTTCTGCCTCCCTTGCTGGTGGTCTTACTGCCTCAGTGAGAGAAACAATAGCAAACCCTTCTGTAGGGCTCTGTGAAAGAGCCTGTGTCAACTCCCCATCACTATGTTTCAACCCATTGTTTCTCCTTATACTATTGTCTTAAAAGTTTGAAAATTAAGTCTACCTTAAGAGTCTTTTTAAAAAAAAAAAACAAAAACAAAGAAATTTAGGGCAATAGTTTTTACTGTTTGCTCAGCAAGTGTTCAGAAAAATAGCATTGCACAACTTGGGAAAAGCAATTGTATTTCGAAGAGATTTTATTGTTAACAGAGAGGCACTAGCAGAGGAACATGAAGTAATATTTTCAAAAGTATGATTTAAAATAGACTAAAACAGCAAGTGGTGACAAAAAGAGAATACCATCTGAATAAGAGATGGAAATAAGACTCAAAAAATTTCAGAAGTCTGAAGCCATTGGTTTAAGTTTTTGCGTATTTTTTTCCATTTGCTTGTACACACTTCAATCATGATCAGATGATTTTCATCTGTAGACCCCAAAGTACTAAATAAAGTAAATTAAATATCATTATTCCTATTTAAAGCAGGAAGAAACAGGAGTGAAAAGAACCAGATTCATTGCCAGTAGCGTACCAGTGGCCTGTGGGAAAATTGAGATTAATGATTACTTTACCAACAGTATATCAACAGAATCATATCATGGGTTATGCAGATCCTGTTATTCTGGACATAACTGAAAGAGGAAGAAAGCCAGAGCTAATATCATGCCTCGGTGTCAGAGAAAGGATTCCTCCCAGCCCCGTTCATACGCCACAACATTTTATCTTTCAAATTGGACAGCTTCCCTGTTTCTACACTTTTAAAGCCATGGTGGTATTAGTGGTGTTAGTTGCTCAAACCCATAGCATAAAACACACAAGGAAAGAGGCCAGGACTGAACAAGCACAGGTGGAGTGTGAGTAAAAACCAGCAGGGATCGAGTCCAACAGGGTGTTGAATCAGAGTTTAAACCAGGAAACAAAGTGGACTTACTGTGTTACTTCACAGTGACTTCTTCAGTGACTTCAGCTGAATCTGAAGTCTTTGGCACCTCAATAGATTGATTTTTCTTTCAGTGGTGACTCATGCCTTTTTGCCACACCATCCCATCAAGAAGGATTTTTTCTCAAGTTTTCTATGTATTCTGCTAGCTTTTCGCAGGCGATGTGGATGGTCTGACTTGGGAGATGAACATCTGACAGTGTGTAAGTGTCTGCAGTATCAGAAGTAATGCCTGAGGATATGGGATATAGAAAATCTGGAGTATATTTTAGAGCCAACATGATTTTGAAGTGAATAAGGGAAATCTAGCAGGAAATGTATTATCTACTGATTGTCTCATTCTTTTGCATCTACTACTGGACTGGATCAGAGAGGGGATAAACCATCTTGTTTCAGTTAGTACAAATCTTTTTATGGCTTTTTGACAATTGTTGCATTCTAGCAAAGAAAAAGGCAGAGAGTTCTCGCTGTATGGCTAGAGCACAGTATATCTACAGATATATATCCTTTCAGAGGATTTTTGTAGTATTGTTTAACATCCTCTATGGCGTGCTTCCCTTTTTTTTCATACAGAACTTTTTCAGTCTACAATATTTCTGTAAAATCTGGAGTAACTGTAGAAGGAATTTAAGACTGTAAATATATGTTCTATCTAATTAAAGCATCTGGTGTTTTGGGTTTGTCACAAACATCATGTCATGTATGTTACTGATACAATCAAATTATCATTTTAACATCATCATCAGTGAGGTGAGAGATTAAATGATAAATTTGGAAACAGTTAAATGATCAGCTTTTTCTCCCAGTTAATTCTGTGTTAATGTAGCCATCAAAATACACTGGTTTGTTTCAAAAGCAGTACAGCATTAATACATGCAAGCCCAGCAGCTGTGCCAGAGAAATTTTTAGAGCAGATGGACAAGGGATCACTGTGAAACTTTTTTTGTGTATCTATCTGCTACACCATTTTGTACACATACCTGTTGATCCAGGCATCAATTCACATTATATGTATAAATGAGTACAGATTCAGTTAGCATGTGTATTTACTGACAACAGGTAGGAAGACAATCCCCTGCAATACGCCAACTCCTGCTACTATGCTTTTGTTGGTACAGCACTTTGGGTGGAAGGAAATGGGAGAAGTAACATGTAGACACACCCTGTGCTGTATCCTGTTAAGCCAACAATATTCTTGTCAATGTTTTCCCCCATTTGTCTCAATTTAAAATGCATCTCTTAAGGAAAAACAATTAAGAGGCACAACACATCCGTTGTCTAATAACATTAATCAGATACTGAGATGGAACAATGAATCACTATAAACACTTTACCCCACTAGTTATAAATTAGTCTTAATTCTGTTTCTATAACTCAGATCACTTCACCAGCTGGGATTTTCCCTTCTGAAAAATGACTCCGCAAAAAATGGCAATTTCATACTTTATTATATGTCTGAACTCAGGGTTCATTAAAAATCATAAGTAACTCGGATTCCTCGTGCATCTCTGAGGGAACACCGAGCACTTGCGTCTGCACAAATGTCGCCAAAGCTACAGTTGGTAGAGAACAAAAATAATCATCAGTGGTGTAAATTCAATACCATCCAAACTCTGTCTTTTATAGATGGAAACTAGCTACTGGCTATATATAAAGTTGATAATCATGGATAATGGATTTTTTGTAGATCACATTTATTATCCTGCCTTTTCCAACCCAAAACTCCTGTTTGACTAATGCTCATTAAAAGACTTGCTGTCTAAGAATGCAGTGACCAAAAAAATCAAAGGTATTTGTGCCACTTGCTTGAACGCTGACCACTGTGGGAGCAAATTTAACGCAGACATCATCCGTCAATTAATTTTAATAGAGTTATGTCCATTTGAACAGCCTAAGGACCCTACCCTGCCCGATATCTCATTTCAGAAAGTGTTTTCTATCTGCAAAGAAAAAAGACAATAGATATCAAAACGACACAGTGATTCCCAATAACCACCACTAGAAAAAAAGAAAAGGTCATTTTATAACAGTGAAAAGGGGAAAAAAATACTTGCCGTGGGATATCAATTATATAAAAGGAAATACCTCGAATACCTCGAAATGTAACAATATATTTCCTTTCAATATCTTTAATATATTGAGTATATTATAAATCACAATTTCTCACCAGAAAAATAAAAGCTGATACATGTCTGCAGTTGTGCTTTGCATTGAGATGTTTTGATTTCATTTTCAGTTAATATCTCTGACTGTATTCGGTCTTTACACAAACAGTAAATCAGAAAATCACTTACTCATCTATATTTAATACATGGAACAAACAGTAGGCTTGGAAACACAGTAGGTCAGAAACAGAGAGTGGTTGTTAATAGAACTAGGGTGAATACATGGCAGTACAATGCTTGCTTTTTTTTTTCCTTTTTTTTTGCTTTGTTTTGTGACTATATAAAATTAGACCAGTTCAGGATTTTTATCCAATGATTTTTATTCTGGTATGAGAAAGGTATGAAGCTCGTATGAAGTGCTTCTTCATCTGTTCACTAATTCTTGGAAGTTTTAAGGAAGTTCAGATACATTTGATGGAAAGGTTAGCAGTTTTAGATGTATTAGGGCTGACAAATACTAAAACAAGTGGGTATATGAAGGACAGAAGACGAAGGTAATAGATTCATCTGGAATAGAATACTTTTGAAAAAGGATATCAGAAAACCCAAACATAGGGAAGAAACTCGGATCAGAATATGTGGCTATCCGAACAGAAGAGAATTTAACTAAAAGACTCATTTCTGCAAGGAACCATCTACTTTATTTCTGCTGTTCAGAGAACTGCTCATGTGATTTTGTGCAGATTTTACAGTGTAGATTTTATAAATAAAATGAGATATGCAACCTTAAGGACAATGTGGTTTCATATCCGTGTGAAACAGCTCATTATAAACTTTAGTGATAACAGACAATCAGAGGAACAAATCACATTATTAATTAGAGATATTAAATACACATAATTTCTGAATCAAACAAAAACTACTCAAGCGGTAATCCTGGGAAATAAAACTAAACAAATGTTTTTCCTTCCCGGAGATTTGACTTTGTTTTCTTTAATTCTTTTATTGCTTACAATGGAGATGTGCAAAAAAATGGTAAGTTTGCTCCTTTTGAGCTTCATTCATTTGTTATAATTGTATTGTGAATGAACAGTGAGTATGTAGCAACCAGCTGAAAATAGCTTTAATTCACTGTATAACATCAGAGGCATTTTAGTATCCCTTAAGCAAAGTAAATATCTTCATTAGAAGATATGCAAGACCACACTTTTCAGATGTATTTGATGAATTTTTAGGCCTTATTATGGAATTAATAATTAAGCGCTGGTTCATTATTTCACCAGACTGTAAAAACATGCTTTTGTTAATGATTTAAATGAAAATTTTTTAGCATATATATTATTTAGAATACATTCCCTCTGCTACATCCTCTCAGCCTCCTCCTTCATCCTCTCTGACTGTGTATGGTACAACACGCACCCTTCACTCTAGTTTTCTCCCGTGGCCTTACGTCTGAAGGTCTCTTACATTTTTTGGACATTTTTGGACATTTTTCATAACCATTTTAACAGTGACAATTGTAGGTTTTATTGTCAAAGACGGTTTTACAACACAGCACTGTCTGCAATAAGCCAGAGAGCTGCTGCTTCTGCTCCGAGTTGACTTCAGCATAGTATCAACTTCTGTGGAGGTTTAGCTGATTATAGTGCTCTACCTTTTTTTTTCTGAAGTGATCAGTAACACAGTGTGGTGGTGGCTTATATGTATCTTCCTCTTAATCTATCAAGATAGATAGAAGTAAAGTACAAGGCAGTAGAGCATTTTAAATTGTACAGGAAGGGCTGCATGACCCAGAGCTCTGTCACTGAAATGAATGAGTGACACTGCATTCCGTAGCAGCCCTTCCAGTAATTTTATATTCTAGGTAGATTTAAGAGCTCAGTGGTGTTGCTGATCATTTGTCTCTTGTGATCTTTTGGTTTTATCTTCCAGTTGAACTGCCAGAGTTAATGTTCTTGTGTTAGTAATGAGTTGCTATCAGAAAAATTCATTTTAGCACCACAGGCTAATATCAACTCTCTGTAAATACCACCAGAGCTGTAACAGGTAACTAGAGCTTGTATGTCTGAATCTGCTTCCTATTTGAATAAAATGTATGCATTATCATACATAGCAAGGTCACGATAGGATAAATCCAACAGCATTTTTTTTATTTGCAAAAAACATGGGAAGATACATGCCTTTACTGAGAAAAACCATCCATCAAGAATTGATTAAGAATGTACGACAACACAGAAGGGGTGCTTCTCACTGCAGCTTCTTACCTCACACACAAAGAATTTAGGTGAGTTCATACTGTTCCCAAGGAAAGGGAGAAAAATGAGATTGGAATGAAATCCAGATCTTAATAGACACATTCTTTCAAAGAATGTTAATAATTAATTCTGAAGCTATTTGCCGATTTAGATGGTTTCAACATCGTCCCTAACTTGGACATACCAACCCCTGAAATTAGGTGCTGTTGAGAACCACGAGCTGCTTACTAATGTTTGTTGGCATTGTGGTGATCTTTTCAGTCCTCCGTGCGTTTCTGTGTGTGAGTGTATAAAAATGAGTGGGCAGAACAGCCTGAGGAGCCAAAAGCCAGTTGAGCCTCTCTGCAACCAAAAGGATGGATACATGCGTTATATATTTGATGCTGTTTACAATATTGCCTGCATTGTTTATGCTACTCTGCCAGAGACACTGAAGAGGGAGGAGTATATGTTGAGAGCTGCTCAACCCACGGACCTCAGCAAACTTCCTGGAAGAAAAGGTCATGGTTTAAAGCAGGTCAGACAAATCCAAGCATCATTAAACACTGCTGCTCACTGCTAGGTTTTGCTTTGAAGGAAAGGAGGAGAAAAACCTGAATAACTTTTGCTTTATGCTTCAGTCTGTCCTTTTTACCTCTGCAACAAAGTAACATGAGAAACCACCTGAAATATCGAGTCACTATTTACTGTCTTTTGAGAGAACAGGTACTAGTAGCTGATAAAAATTAAAAAATAGTTTTACTGCAACTATTCATGTTAGACAGTAATGCACAGAGAGTGTTTATCCATGCTGCAGTCGCATGGGCATTGAGGTCAGTATTTCTGCCTGCACTACCACAAATCAACACGGATGTTTGAGCTGCTCCCACTTTCCCCAGCTGCAGTTTACCCCTCCCCGTATAAGTACTCTGTGCAGCCATGAGCACCACGGCTCAGATCCTGTCTATTCCATTAGAATTTCATTTTTCCCTCCCCTAAATATGATAGTTCTGCACATACATTGTTATGCCAGTTTATTGCTATGCCTAGCTCTACAGATTCTCAGAAAAGCTACAAAGGTAATGATAAAAAAATCTACAAACTTAAAAGGAAGCTTTTGTTTTCACTGAATTTCACTGAATTTTTATAGTTGAAGGGACCGTAGAGATCATCTAGTCTAACTCCTCCGCTAAAGCAGGATGGCCCACAGCTAGAACAAGTCACTCAGGACTACATCCAGATGGGTCCTGAAAATCTCCAAAGAAAGGAACTTTACAACCTCCCTGGGCAGCCTGTTCCAGGGCTTCGTCACCCTCACTGTGAAGCAATTTTTTCTCATTTTTGAGTGGAACCTCTTATGTTCCAACTCACTCCCATTACCCCTCGTCCTCTCACTGGCAACTGCTGAAAATTTTTTGGCTCCCTCCTCCTTCAAATCACCCTTTAGATACTTATAGACATTAACAAGATCTCCACTCAGCCTTCTGTTTGAAGCTCTAAGGATGGAGTCCCCAAAATCTCTCTGGTTCCTCTTCTCCTATTTGAGTGAGTCCTGCACTTAGGACTGAAAGGTTAAGTCTTATATCCAATCAGTTTCCCAAATTCTGATTTGTATACAATGCCTCTTGTCCTATCACTGTGAGAGGAGCATAGCTCTTGCCTCTGCACTCTCACCTTATTCTTGTTGAGCATCCCAGCTCTGAAAAAACACTTTTAACTCATGATCTTATATAGGATGGTAATTTTTATGTGTTCTGCGTAATTGGAGAAATGCTTTTTGATTTGCGTGTCATTCAGTGTTGAAATGACAAGAAGTAGACACAGCCACAGACCTTCATCTTGATGAATGCCCATTAAATCCAACTTTGTGTTGTTTAATCTTGATAAAGTTACAAAATAGTGATTTTTCTGAAAACATCTGAAACTTCTGAAAGAATTCTGGATGACATACATTTGTTGGAGAATTATAATATCTTTGTCAATTATTACAATTAGTTTTATATCATGCTAGGGGAATGTCTTTCTTTCAAAATGAATACCTGCCTCTGATTGTGTCTCTATGTCTTGTTTGCCAGGTTTACGTGCATGCAATGTCTCTTTCCATCCTGGATGTGGCAGTCCACAATTTCTGTGGGAAGACCAATCTGTAACTCAAAATTGTTTTCATATTTCTTTATGCATCAGCTGAAGCAAGTAGTAGACAACTATGACAAAACTGGCTGCTGCAGGGCAGAGATGAGATAATTCCAGCCTACCT
Source organism: Scolopax mira (assembly GCA_004320125.1). NCBI lineage: Eukaryota > Metazoa > Chordata > Aves > Charadriiformes > Scolopacidae > Scolopax > Scolopax mira. The sequence goes on along the minus strand of BJBW01002687.1, from coordinate 10,224 downwards.
TGATCTGAGGAGGCTCATATCCCCCAACCCACTTGCCATAGTATTTCAAAACTTGGGGGGGCCTGTATGTCCTACTGGGACAGTGGGAGAGACGTGGAGACTCCTGCACTCTGTGTCTCTTCTGGAAGGTGCATCAAGGACAAGGGGGATCACCAGCCTTCTGGGTGGCTTGTGGCAAGATATTACCTTGATTCTCCTCTCTCTATTCTTGCCTCTCAAGGTCACATAGCCGGTCAGTCTCTTGAAACAACACTGAAATAAATTAAATCAATCACCATTTTTATCACTGCTACATATTTTTTTTTTTACTTCTACAGTAAGTGGGATTATAAAAAGTTTTACTCTGAGTGAAGGGTCATCACAATGCATAGGTTGAGAAGTACCACGTAATGGCTATAGGAGACTAAAAAGACAGAGAAAAAAAAGGACAGATTTCCCTGATAGCAAGTAATAAAGATAATTTTTCACAGCAGGACCATAACAACACATCTTGTTTAACACAAACTGTGAAACACACAGCTGTACTTAGCCAGCCTCTCAGTCTATAGGGATCCAGCACACTTAGAAATTGGGAAAACTGACTTGTTCCAGGATTAGCCCACTTTTTTTTAACTTCTCTTCAAAATGACTCCAGTTAATGTTCCATTTTTTCCTGACAGTCCTTTCCAAAACTTGGTATAAAACCTCAAGACGGACAAGTTGCACTAAGAGCACACAGAGACTGTTGCTTTTACAGATTCCAAAGACTTCATGGCTACCTCTTTTTTCTTTTTTCTCTTTGGTCATGCTCTTATTTCTCTCCACAGACTGGACACAAAATGCAAAGTAAAAGAGAATTTTCCTCATTGATTCCTGCAGATGTTGGATCAGACCCTGACTGTGTAAAGAGACACAAGAAAGACTTCTTATCCAGTTACTCTTCAGCATCGCAAAGGTTTTATTGCTGGACTGCACCTATAACAGATCATTCTCGTAAATTTGCCTCTGCTGTTGCCACTGCAGTAATACACAGTTACAATTTTCTTCCCTGTTTTTTGCTCCCTGACAGCCATAAATAACCTAGAATATTTTGTCATAGGTCTTGTCTAGGAGTTCAAGTCCTACCGAGTTTGAGCACTGGAAAACACACCAATTTAGATAATTTTCATTAAGCTAGAAACAAGAAATCAATATATGATGCTTTTTGTACAGTATCAGTGATTATATACGGGCGCTCTTTCAAATGAATTGTTATCCTGAGCTTTTTGCTTTCCACACAGTGAAAGAGCAAATGACTTGAAAGGCCTTGACAACACAGCATAATTGGTAGGATCATTTTATACCAGCTGAAATTTTATTAAATTGTTAAATACATGTAGCTAAGGCTCATGGAAGCTGTGGGGATTTTCTACGTAACCCATCAAAATATGCATCCTCTGTAATTTGTAGGGGCAAGATGGCAGCAGCTTCCAGAAGATTTGATCTTGCTTCACTAGACAGTTTCACAGAGGGAGATTCACCAAATCCGGAGGCTCTGAGGCAGCATGTTCAAGGCAGAGACAGAAATGGGTGCGAACAGCGATACAATAGTTTTAGGCATCACAGCTCTCAACTCTCAAAAATAAATTTGCAGCATCTGTCATCGGACATCTCCCTGCTGATTGTTGTGCAGATCAAGGGATATTCCGCTTGCCTCTGAGGAGTTTGGAAGCTCTGCTCACCCACAGTGAACATGTCAGTTTGGAAAAGACACTTTCAGAAAGTTTTAGTCAGTTTTCTGAGCCTCTGAACAAAAGAAACAGCAGGTCATCACTGCACCAAAGGAGTTTCTGGAATGCTCTAGAAATTATTCCATGGCATATCTGAGAACCTTGCATAGCCTACAGCTTCATTTTGCTGACTAAAATAAGCACATTAATCATAGGGAACTCAAAAGATCTAGCAAGATGGTTGCAGTACACATATCATTCACATGATCCTAGAGGGTAGTTTCAGACAGAAGTGATCAAATTGTTTGAGAAGAATTTAAATTATTCAGCAAATTTAAATATCTTCAGCAAAGTTGCTGCAATGCTGCTTACCATGCAACAATAAGTGGATTAGAATGATTTGTATGGATACAAAAATGTGGTATTACAATAAATTGAAAATAACTCCAGAGAATATCTTTTTCAGATTTCTCTTGTCCATCTGCGTTACAATTTCTTACCCAGGAAATGCAGGTACTTGTGATTCCCTCACAACAAATAAGGAAAAGACAAAAATCAGCCTCAAGGCAAAGTAAAGGGTCTACAGCAAACATTCTGCACAGCTTTGCACTCAAGATTTTGGCATTCAGTCAAGATGAAGGCATACTTTCAGGGGACAGACAACAATTCCCAAATCAAGGCAAAATATGCCCCAAAACAAACCAGAATTTCAGGATACTATAGAAAAATATTCTGAAAAAGAAGAAAGCCCTTGAGTGAAATTCAAGAGCTATGCTCTTATATTCTTTCCTCTTATAGGAAAGGAAAACAGAAACACTTTGTCGGCTTCAAGTCAATAAAGATACTACTATGCAGAATGAGTCACAGCTAAAGAGTTGTCCCTCTAAAACACCTCTGCTTTTACAGGGGAAGCACAGCCTGGCCAAAAAAAGAGAAAACTATGAAAATGTGATCAGAAGCTGTTATAATTTTTGGTATGCATTGAAGGTATTTGGAAACACTCCAGTGATGGTTCCATCTGTCAAAAAACAGTTATTTCTTCTGAACAAAAAACTATGTGAAGATATACTGGAAGAAGGTGGCTGTAAAGTGTGGTGGAAGAAAGTGTTGTAAAGCTGGACTCAGCATCCTCAAAAAGAATTGGGTTTCTCCATGTGCTCTCTCTTCAGGTGGGTTGCAGCAGTTTGTACTGAAAAAATAGCCAGAAGACCCTCTAGTTTTCTGCTTACTGCCTCTTCTTAACCCATTAATTTCAACACTACCTCCTGCCATCTCCCTGAAAATCCAGGATTTTAGTGCCTGCTTTGTTTCACTTCGAGGAGAAGTGCATCTCACTGTCAGTGGTGTACTTCTGTGGTGAAATGGAGGCAACCAGAGGATTCTCTAAATTTTTAACGGGAGATAAACAATTTCTCATGCAGTTTTCTCATCTATTACCCATTAACAAAAATAAATATCTTCTTCTTGCTCTGCTAGAATATATAATTTCTACATCCAAACAATGGCACTCAGCTATGACAAGTTGTTAATGAAATGTATTGATCCTGTTATCAAAAGGCTTGGGAAAACCTTATGTAAAGTCCGCACTGACAGCTCTTAGTTTTTTATTTTCCAAAACCGAAATAGAGCTCTTCCTGGGTAAGAGCACAACAATATCAGATTTCTTTGTGAATCTATAAGCCTCAAATAAATAAACTATCCCTCAAAGAAAAATGAGAATGACACAGAATCTTCAAAGAAGAGTAAGGAACAACATGTAATTTTAAGATACTGTAGGTTTTTTCCATAGAGGTGACAGATTGAAGCAAAACATTTCTCAACCCATTGCGGAAAACAAAGGAGTTTTACACATAGTTTCTGCACTCTGATTTTCTCCAGGGAAGAAATGTCTTGTAGAAAATTCAAAATTTACTCAAATACTGTGAGCTACGCTCTCTTTTGTTGTGTTTTTATAAAACAGAACAAAAGTATTTCTTTTTAAATTGAATTGTATTTAGAAGAACCCACACGTTTATAAGAGAAGTTTGAAAGAAATGGAAAGAACAGTTCTCTGCCACAGTTCCTGTAATAAGGAAAATCACTCATGCTTTTTGAGCAGAAGTTAGCAAAGATATCCAGCCTTTGTGGGCCGTAAACACACTGTTACCATCGTGTGTTTAGTTTCCCTGGAGATAAAAATACAGGAATGATTCAGGAAAATTAAGAAACTTAATACTTTTTTTTAAGAAATCATTTATTTCATTCCTCCTCCCTTCCTAGCTACAACCTTTTCTCCAAGAATTATAAAACAAGTATAGAATGGAATGGTTTGGGTTAGAAGTGACCTTTGAAGTCATCAAGTCCAACCCTCCTGGAATGAGCAGGGACACTTTTAACTAGATCATGTTGCTCAGAGCCCTGTCCAACTTGATCTTGAATGTTTCTGGAGATCACAGAATTAGAGAATCTTCATGATTGGAAGGCACCTTTGGGATCATCGAGTCCAATGATAGACATACACACACAAAAAAACCAAACCAAAAAGCTCAGGCACTAAAGCCATGTCTACACATTTCTTAAATATCTCTACGGATGGTGACTTCACCACCTTCCTGTGCAGGCCTGGTCAGTGCCTGACCATTCTCTCAGTAAACTAATTTTTCCTAGTATTTAATCTAAACCTTCCCTGCCGCAACTTCATACCATTTCCTCTGGGCCTGTCATTATTCACTTGGGAGAAGAGGCCAAGATGGTGCGTCTACCACCTCTCTGGGAAGCCTGTTCCACTGTTTCACCACAATAGTTTTAAAAAGATTTATTTCTTGTATCTGCCCTCTTTTATTTAAAACCATTATCTCCTTTTCTCTCACAACTCAACATTGACTTTCATTCGATTTTTTTTTGTTCAGTATTACGGATTCCTTTTGTAACTATTCAGTCAGCTTTTGTTTTCATTGCACAAAACAGAATTGTCAGCAAACTATACCATTTTATTCTCCTGGTTCTCTAAATTTATTAAAAATACTTTGAACACCACATACCCTTGGGGAATTCTGATAACGACCTCCCTGCTTAAACTGTATTTATGAGAAGACATTCCCTCCTACACCAGGGCTGTTCCCTTGCATCCTGCGCAAAGCATGTAATTTGGGATTGGTGATTCTGGGTACTGGAACTACTAGAATTTCTGCCAGGTCTGGCAATAATTTGCTGTGTGATCTTGGACAATCTTTCACATACTTTTACTTTAAATACCCATTCATAAACTGAAATCTTTCCACTGATCCTGCAAACCATGATGAGTATATTGGCTTCATGCCACCTCTTTTATCTTATGTGGTCAAAGAGTGAAAAAAAAGAGAAACAAAGTTATATAGGAACATGGGAGAGTAAATCCCTCGTACAAAAACATTTCAGCCTCAGTTGCTTTTGCTCCTTTTGCCCTGAACCTGACTGCTGCCCATTGCTTTCTGTGTGACTTACCATTAAAGCCTCATGGTAAACTTTCTGCTCCCTGATGAGGTGTCAGAAATTGAGCAAACACAAGAAGTAGAAAAGGGGACATTGGAAAAGATTCCCTCTCTATGCAGGAACCCATATTCTCTATGCAAGAGCCTTTATACAGATTTTCATGAGTAATTATAAGATTTTTTTGCAGTCCATGAATAAGTTATTGCTCAAAGGTATCACATGCATGAATGATCAAAGAAATCAAAGACAAATATGAATATTTTATGCAGATGCACAGTTTCTGGTTTTGTGGTGGTTTTTTGGGGGGGGTGTATGTGTATTTTTCAGTTCCAGGCACGAGTATGAATAACTGAGACTGAAACCTGAACCTCTCATTAAAATGAGAAACAGAGGGAGAGAAAGGTGTGGGGTTTTTGTATGTAGCTTCAGAATCTCCAAGTCTCTGAAATTATTCAAGATTTAAGAGAGTTTTTCAGTCGAACACAAGGATTTAAGGGGTGTTAGTTTTGTTAAGAAATTTTGCAAAGAAATGGCGAAGGAAGGCTGTATTAATGATGCTTTTGTTTGCAAGCACTCAGTAGTTGAAAGGACTTTGAGTGAGCCGCAAATTTACTAAAGATAATATTTGCATGAGTTCTCAGCAAAACATTATATCAATGTTGACATAGTAACAAAGTCATCCAATTAGAAGAAATGATTAACACAAGTAACCTCTAACGTACAAGTCTGTAAAAATCTTGTCTTATAATCAAACACATTTTCAGCACATTAGATGGTTTTAGCCAGAGGAAATTAGCATTACTGAGCTGACAGGAACAATGCAAACAGATACTTTAAGTAGAGTCAAAAAGTAATTATTACTGCCCTTAAAAAGAAAAAATTATCTCAATTGACTTTTAGAAACAGTAGACAATAATCCTTATATTATCCCAGTAAATATTTTTTACTTGCTAACAAAATTCAACAGTAGGTATTTGCAGACCTGATTGTATGGGTGTCCTCCACAGACCTCATTAGGCAATATTTTAACCTCTTTGCCTAGGATTTGATCTCTCTTCTGGCTTCAGATCACTGATGATAGACCTTGACAATATGTGAGCAATATTGATCCTCTCATCTTTGCCCAGATCCAATAAGAAATTTACCTGTGATAAAGCACAGCTTATATCTCTCAAATTTGACAGAGTTTCCAGGCTTTATAGCAATATGAATACATGACAGAAAAGAGAAGATAAATTATCTGTACCTCAAGAACCATAGTTCTGTACGCTAGACTCGGATTCAGTAAATATGAAGTTAGTCAAAAAAACCTTAACCCAACCCAAATCAAAAAAACCCACAACAAATTGGATCTTGCTTCCTTCATTTTAGCAGTAGTATTTAATGTTTTTCCTTTTTAATTTCAGTCCAGGTGCCTTGAGGTTACTCTAGTTCTTTGTAAAGTCTGAAATGATTCCACTTTTGGTGTTAAAAGTGGTGGCTTATACCAGCAGCTCCAGTGTATTTTCTGAATTATAGAATGTGTGTTTTCTAGTAAGAAAATATTAAGAGGTTGTTCCCAGTGCTCTAAGATTCCCAGTGCTCTTTCACGTCAGAGACCCTGAACTGACTGACAAGTTTGTAATAAAATGCAGAACATTTCATGCAGTTTAGTGGCAAAGGTTCATTTAAATTAGAATTCACTCATTCTACTTAAACCTGTTATTTATGGTCCTCTAAAAAATGGTCAGAATTTTGTGTCATGTGTCAAAGGAAACATTAATGGATCACACTTTGTGTTCAACAACAGCCTTTCCCCTCATGTGATTGCAACCAGGAAAAAAGATCCCCTGTAACTTTCCAGTTCCACTTTTACTGTAACGAAGCAGTATTGGTCCTGTCTTAGTACGTATCTAAAATATATATTTGAAATGCCAGAGTGTTTTTTGTTTAATAACAAGATTTGAGTGCTTTCGGTCTTTTGTTGCGACTTGAAATCATCTTTCCTTTACGGCGTGATATGAGCCGTGCCTTCCCCAGCCCTGTCTGCTGCTGGGGGTGCTACAAAAATAAAGAGGAATTGAAAAAGCTGCAGATAGGGGAAAATTGCTAGTGAAAATGGGATGAAAAAAGACTTCAGGAGACAAGGATATATCAAGACTGCCCATGTCTCTGGGTCCCCAAAGATAGGATCACCTTGGAGCTTGGCTGATGGAGGCTATGACCGATCTCTCTGTGGAGCAGGGACCTTCAGCCCCAGGTAGGTCAGCCTGTCTGGTCCTCCCGATGTGTACCTGAGCCAGGGCAGCATGGCACACAGGTTTGGTACGGGAGATGCCAGTTACTCACTCGCTTTAAATACAGAACATAAATGCAAAGCCTCAATACTTGTGCACTCTCTGGTTTGACTGCTAACCCTGTTGATATTTATCACAACCTCAAATCTGTTATTTCCTTTCTTTATTCTATTCTCAATAAAAATGATTTAATGCAGTGAAATTTCACCAAATGAGCAATATAAATCCTGCATTACCCCTGAATGATGTTAATCAGAGAAACAGTATTTATAATAATGTCTGAAAAATGTATGACTGCCCAAAATTATTTACCATTAAGCCACACTAACCTAAAATTTGATCTGTTAATAATGATACTTCTGGTACAAAACCTTATAATTTGATCTCACTCATTCATCATACTAAATTAGTAATCTAAAAATAGCATTTATACAAAATTGTAGATAAAGCTATAAGGTACTGAACTAAGAGTTGAACTGGATCAAGAGATGTTTATCCATACCATCCAAGTTCTGAGCAAATGTTAGCTGTTCTGTGCCCTTGCCCCCAGCTATAACAGGATATTTTGTCCTACTTTTGGTCTCTGCTTTCTCTGTAGACCACTGTCAGGCAAGGATGTATCTTTGTGTGCTTGTATAACACCAAGAACTAAGTGGGGATGCTCTAAGAGTTAATCTAACGAAAGGATAATGAAAGTGTGAGAAATTCAAGCTTGTCACTACATTTTGCATTTGCTAATTAAGCTAACTATATGGTTTTGGGAGAGGAAAGGACCACATCTTTTTCTCCAGCTTAGAGAATGCAAGAAAAAAATATTACTAAAGCTGCTTTAGTCCCTTCTCTTGAAGAAGCAATCATTTCTTTCCATCCCCAGGACCTGACATTTATTGATGTAAGCAATTTACATAGCAGTTACTGTGATATAGACAGTCCTTTATAGTCCGGCTCAGTAAAGCCATTGTCAGCTCTTGGCTTCCATAAAAGGGTTTTTTATGAGGTGTAGAGACATACACCAGGATGTGTACCTTCATCGATGGGTACCACCACCATAGTTTTGGTGGTACCTCAAAACTGACAGTTTTGAATGCTTCAGTGAATTTTCTCTCCTTTAAGCCACAGCTGTGTGCAACTAATAACAAAACCTTCTTTCACAATAATTTTATGCTGCTGGCTTGTTTAGCAAGCAAATAAAAAAAAGAAAAAAATAAGAAAAATTTTGTGCATTGCAGATGGAGCAAATGCCTGCTTGTTTATTTGTCTGCAAAATTATTAGTGTCTTTGAGTCTCACCTTCATTCTAATGGACCCTTAGGATGCAGCAAACCACACAAGTATGGCACATTACCGGGCACGTCAGGCACACTGACTGCAGGTTCAGCAGCTTGGTATTGACTGCAGAGAAGCTGGTGGGATAGTTCCAGAAACTGCTTTACTTATCATTCTGCATGGAGAAGGGCACCTCTGATTCCCACAATCTATCCTTCATCATACCTTTCCCTCTTGGGCTGGAACAAGCATGGCAATCAAGCTGCTCAGGTGCTGTTCTGCTCTGCAGGTGCCTTCTAGTACTGGACCTACCCACCTGAGGCAAGGCTCCGCAATACAAGGTGGCTTCCCCTCTCCTGGCTACCAGGACAGGCATAAATCCACCCACTCCTCCTTTGCAATAGTTTGCTAAAGATGGGGGAGCTCAGGATGGCCATGGTGAAGACCATATTCAATCTTATTCCACCCCTACACACATATTTGACAGGCTTCTCTGATCAGTGAGACTTAATCTTCAGAAAGGCAGCTTTCACCGTTTTCAGCTCCCATTTTCTTGGGCATGTTCCCATCAGCTGTCATTGCCAGCAAACATGGGAAATTCAGCCCTCTTTTCCTACAGTCTGATCATTCTTTTGGAAGCAAATCCTTGCCTCCCTCACCACCATAGCATAATGAAATAGCAATCTCTTACAGCTCCCAAATGCCCCATCAGTATTCCTGCAACTGAGACTGGGAGAGAAGTTGGGACATCTCCTTTTTCCTAAGGGTAATGAGCAAAAAGAAATTATTAATAGCTCTAACAACCAAAAGTGGTTAGATAAGATAAGAATAGTAAGATGTAGGAGTGGGAGATAATTAACTACAAAGTAAAACAGATGCCCAAAAGTGACATAGCTGCTTCATAGCACCTAGGACTCTACATAGTCCTGTAGAGTCCTAGAGTTGTAGGTCTCTACAACATTTGCTCAGTGGTTCTTGTGAAAGATGAAACATCCAATGGCAATCAGAAATCACATGAAGCATGGACCAGGAAAAGGAACACTGATTCATCAAATGCAAATTGTGCTTGACAAAGCACCTCCTTTGACAACGAAACCTGTTAGGCTGATATGAGATGAATGATGGACATTGTCTACCTGGATTTCTCCAAGGCTTTCGGCATGGTTCTCCACGGCCTCCTCCTAGAGAAACTGATGCGCTAGAGTCCAGTCAAGTGATCTGTCCAGTGAGTGGGGAACTGGCTGCCAGAATGGGTTTACCATCATTGGACACTTTTAAGAATCAGCTGGATAGGTGCTGGGCCATCTTGTCTAGACTGTGTTTTTTGCCAAGAAAGGTTGGATGTGATGATCCTTGAGATTCCTTCTAAACTACTATTTTATGATTCTGTAATCTTTGGATCTTTTTTGATTTCCCTGTTGTCCTGGTTTGAGGTAAAACAGAACTAATTTTCTATTCAGTAATTTTACTTTTCCAACTGGGCCTCTTCTAACTAACTAAACTCTGAAATTAACAGCATATTGTTCAGAAACTGTTCACTCTCAC
>BJBW01002686.1:181277-274507 GCA_004320125.1 Scolopax mira | reverse complement strand
CCTGAGGATTTCCTAGTTCCAGAACTTCAAGCAACAGAAGAAGAAAAAAGCAAATTAGAATCTGGTTTGACAAATGGAGAAGAGCCTATGGATCAGGATTTGTCAGATGTTCCCACCAAATGTATTTCTGCAGCAGAATCCATGGAAATTAAGTGAGTGACTTTGTTGTTCGTGTCAGCTCTGCTGGAATGGAGGCATGGGTACAGTCTAAACTGGGTAAAAGGCTAGCTTGGAATTAAGAAAGGGGTTGCTTTTGGTTCCCCCCCACACATACTTCAAGCTTTGTAAGTTAGTTTTTTACTAGTCTTTCTGGGAGCACGGTACAGAGTCTTACGGTGCTTCACTCTTAAGAAATTTGCAGTTTGTTCCCTGTCTAATGAATACAAGCGAAAGAGGAAAAACAAACAGTACAATAGTATGTTAGCATAGATACTCAAATATCTATGTGTTTTGTTAAAAGAACTTACTCAAATGTGCTTATATCATGTTTTGGATAACCATGTAAGTGAATTTGGGGAATTTAAAGTGTTGATATTTGATAATCCTGTATTTTACTGATCCGTAATACACTTTGCGCTGACAGCTTTTGCTGATGTAGAATAATTTCAAAATATATTCAATTTTTAAATGAAATATTTTGGAGCAGTCAAAGTTTTAATCTTTTAAACTAAAAAAAATGTATTCTTGGGCTTTATTTCAAACTAGAGCCAGGGTTACATACATTGACTATGAAGGACGCTCAGATGGGGACTCAATTAAAAAAATTATTAACCAAATGAAACCAAGACAACTGATCATTGTCCATGGACCACCTGAAGCCAGTCAGGACCTTGCAGAATGTTGCAGAGCTTTTGGTGGAAAAGATATTAAAGTTTATGTGCCGAAACTGCATGAAACTGTAGATGCAACCAGTGAAACCCACATTTACCAGGTAAGGTGCTGGAATTTGTTAGTTGTGTTTAAAAGCTGAAAGGTGAGATCAGTGCATTTTTACCTCTGGTGCAAAAGGCAGGGCTTGTGTCCATGGGAACATCACTTTGCTTTACTCAGGTCTTAATAGATATATATAATGCCTATATTTAGAGTTCCACTGTACACTACTTGCGATTTGGGATTCTTTTTGGAATCTGAAGGGCAGCCTTAAAGAGCCAAGAGGAAAAAAACAAACACTCCATACATTAATAGTACCTGAGAATCACCATGTAAAAAGATAAGAAGTTAATATGAAAAAGAAGTAAGACCTCCCCAAAAAAAGTTAATGAGTTAATTCTTGGAAAGTGAGGTTATGCTGATCTGTGCACTATGTTAATATATTGCATTTTTTTTCATGCTTAAGCTCTAAATAAAAAACTTGGATAACTTGAGTGAAGCGTGTGAAAATTGTGTATGGTCCTGATCCAGTTTTTGAAGCTGTTTAGAGGGGAGTCTCACACATGCAGTTTAGGCATTAGTCTTTTATTCCTTCTGTCCTTTTAAAGTCAATAGAAAAACATCAGTAGAATTGTGAAAAAGGTATTTCTGCTTCTTTCCAGAGGAAATGTTATTCTGTAGGAAGTAGAAAGTTCCAGTTATACAGAGTTACTGAGTTCTAACAGTCTTAAAACAACGGTGTTTTCTCTGTCTGGTTTGTTGGTTGTTGGGTTTTTTGTTGGTCTTTTTTTTTTATTTTTTGTAAGCTCTGAGAATTGCTAGTGTGTCAGAAATTACACGATTGCAATTTTTCACAAATATTTAATTGAATAAAATTGTAATTGCTTCATATTTAATTTCAACTTCTTTATAGAAAGGGGAAATGTAATCTTCTGCATGGCTTTAGTTTGTCTGATTGAAGCTTTCTGAAAAGGTGAAGTACGCTGGAGGTACTGGATTGGAAAACAATAGATGTGAGCAGGGCAGCAGAATCCTAGTGTCTGTTGAGTGGATGGTGCTGCAGGTGGATCACTGGCCACTTTACTTTGGTCACTTTAAAATCTGGTATTTACAACATCTCTTTTAAAAATATAAAATATTAATTACAATTGTTTTGAAGGGTTGACATTTCAAACTTTTGTTCACTAAGCTAAATGTATCTAAAGAAACTTTCTTTGAAGTTAGTGAGGCAAACCGAGGAACTCCTTGGCCACAAAAATGTTTTCTGATGTTTTAAAAGGAATTGATTGCTCTTGCTGCTAAATTTAACTCAAGCTTTCAGTTGTATAGGTTCTTTTTTAATTTTAACCAAACCAAAAATGGTATTGATCTCTGCTGCCTTTTGAGTAGTGACATGAGGGTTATACAAATTATGCTTTGAAAGTATAGAGTGTCTTGCCTTGGCCAATTCCTTCCTTTCCCTCCCCAAAATCAAACCTACATAGAAAGACAGTGAAAGGTAAACTGCTAATTTTAAAGCTTGAAGAAAGACCCTCTCTCATCAAACTAATAGTACTTTTATTTTTGTGGAATCCAGGTCAGGTTAAAAGATTCTCTTGTCAGCTCCCTTCAGTTCTGTAAAGCCAAGGATGCTGAGCTGGCTTGGATAGATGGCGTTTTGGACATGCGGGTTTCCAAAGTGGATACTGGAGTTATTTTGGAAGAGGGAGAGCTGAGAGAAGATGAAGACTTAGAGATGCAAGTGGATATGCCTTCTTCAGACTCTAGTGTCATTGCACAGCAGAAGGCCATGAAAAGCCTCTTTGGTGACGATGACAAGGAGATGTGTGAGGAGAGCGAGATCATTCCCACTCTGGAACCTCTGCCACCTCATGAGGTACAGAAATTATGCTTGCCTGGACTTTTTTTTTTAAGAGCTCCGTATTCATTTGTGTTTTTCTAGTGCTTAGAGGTTGATACTATGATCTCACTCAAATGAAAGCCTAACTGAAATTGGATTTTCATGCTTGGTTTTCTCTTCTTTAAACTTGGTGCTGTTCCTTGTTCAGATTTCATGCTTTTTAGCAAGGATCATGTCTTGCATCTGCTAACAGTGACTAGCATACAGTGCCATCTATTCACAAAGATAAGATTTTTAATTAGCATGTTTCATGTTTGTAGTTACTACTTGCAGATTTGGAGATTAGTTGGTGTGGATTTTATTATGATTCATTGATGCTATGGAAGATACTTCGATATGTATACTTGGGATACAAGTCTTTGAAATTCGTTCCTCTGCTTCTGTAGTGATTTGAGAGTTCATTAAATTAATCTTTTCTATAAATTTATCTTATTCTTAAATTAAAATACTTTGCATGTGAGTAGATATTATTTTATCTTTCCATTGAATGATTACAGTGCCTTCTAATCTTAGAGTTGCTTTTTAAGATACTGTTGCATAATCCTAAATGTAGTCTGTCCTAGGTGCTAGGTAAGTGGAGACAACTCCAAAGTCTGTTCAGATTCATGACAACTGTTGTAGAAGTCTGTACTGGTCATCAGTACAGGTTACTGCAGCTCTGTCCCTGACATAACGTGGCTTGGATACGTGTCTTCAATACGTGAGCCAAGAAGGAAACTTTTATTTGTCAGATAACTTCTAAAGTCTTCCTGTCCTGGAAATGTCTTGCTGCGGGTGAACAGAAACAGAATCAATCTTCTCATTGATAGTCCTGCAGTTTAGGCCACGCTGTTGCCAACACAACGGTGATGAGATCTTTGGAAAAATTGGAAGCTACCAAGTAGCACAAGCATTAAAATTGTGTGTGTTGTTTCAAGGTTCTTGGACATCAGTCTGTCTTTATGAATGAGCCGAGACTGTCCGACTTCAAGCAAGTTCTCTTGCGAGAAGGTATACAAGCTGAGTTTGTAGGAGGAGTGCTTGTGTGCAACAACCTAGTGGCTGTTCGCAGGGTAGGTGTTCTGCATCTTAAATCCTTTGGTAAATAGTACTCTAAGGGGAGGTTAAGTTTCTCATTAGTGCAAAGATAATAAATTGAAACATGTCTTTCATTTCAGACTGAAACGGGGCGCATTGGCTTGGAAGGCTGCCTCTGTCAAGACTTCTATAGGATAAGAGACCTTTTGTACGAGCAATACGCTATTGTCTAAGGAAAGTGCTGCAAAGGTGTTTTTACTTGAACTTTTAAAGACATTGGGGACTTCTCCCAATTCTGACTTTTTGTAGTTTTCTAATTTATACAAGGGAAACCTAATGCATAAATAACAATTAACTGAACATGTAAATAACTGCTACTGTCTTTCTTCATGAATCTGTTGGTACATTCCATGTTGTTGACTTTCAAACCATTAGGACTCGCTGTCTCCCACATCACATATTATGCTTATGACTATGAACCCTTCTCAGGAAAGGTTCAATTAGTCAGGACATCTTTTGGTTTCATAGATTCCCTGCCAAAGAGTACAAAAATATATAAATGTCATTCTTCTGTTCTAAAATAATCTAAGTAGTTCTAAATTAATAGTAAAATTCGTTAGGGAACTGTGAGTTTATTTTGGTTTTGTTATTTTTGGGTTTTGTGTGGTGGTTTGTTTTTTTGGTGTGGGGTTTTTTTGTCTTTTTTTTTTTTAATAACTTCAATTTAGGGGACAGTCTTGGATCTGTCTCTTTTTTTTTTTTTATTTTAATGGAGGTTAGTTAAAGTATGTTTTTAATAGCCCAATTAAAGCTAGGCTATCTAAACTTTCCCCTGGTGTTAATCTTGCTGCATCTTAATGTTGTATCTGCTCCATCTTGCTGATTTGTTCCAGAACAACATTTCATGTTCTATATAAAGTATTAATCTGCAGGATCAAAACATTGCTTTGGAAAGGTACTCTAAGGAGGCTAGGTAATACTGTCAGGCAGTTTAAAATCCAGTAATTGTGTGCTTTAGAGTAACTTCTGTACAAGCTTACAGAATTCATAACTTGTAGCTTTTGCAAGATGATGCCAACTATAAAATCTTCTCTGAGTTCTGATTTTAATACTTGCAAAGTCTAAAGCCTTTATTTGCGTACTGCTGTTCCTTCATAGTGCCATGAGCCACAATCAGGAGGATCCTCTATCTCGAAATTTGAGTTCATGTGATATATTTAATGCTTTTGTGCCATGTTTCATTCCAGTTGCATGTTCTGTGCTGTTTTTCATTCTAGTTGACAGTGGGACTTTCTGTAGCTGCTAATGCTAGGAATTAACCTAAATTTTTAGGTGAAGATGAGCACTGTTTTGGGCGCCTTAATTTCTCAGAAATGAATTTATGCAAACAAATGGCCTCTTGAGAGTTTATTTCATCCCTTTTTTTTCCCCCTTTCCATATGTGAATCACCAGCTTTGCCATTGGAGGGTTGCTTGCTTGTTTCTGCATACAACAGCTATGTAATATGTGCTCTCTGCTTGTATGTTTAAATAAAAACTTTTTCAAAAGTGGCAAAAAATAGCCCTGTGGGCTATCCATGGAAAGATAATTTACTTTGCAATTCATTCTTGACAAATAGTCTTCTGATCTACAGACTATTTATTCTGTTTAAAATAGTAACTTACAACTGAAGAGCATGTTAAAAAAAAAAGCTGAAGGGGGATGCAGGATGTCCCTCTGTAGGAGAGGTACCACAGGCTGTGCTGTGGGGCGGGTGGACTCCTCTGCTGTGTCTTCATTACTGGTAACCAGTGTGGAACTGCAGCAAATTCCCATGAATCTTGCCTAGTCTGCTGTCAGTTCTCTGATAGATTCTTATTGGTTTGTTGGGGTTTTTTGTTGGTGGTTTTTTTCCCTTTTTGCTTGAATGTGTTGCTTTAAACAATAATTTAACTTCTCTGTATAATTTTCCAAGTTACTCTTGTTCTTGTTTGTTTCTAAAATGAAAGATTTGTTTCTCCTTTCTTCCACAAAATGTCAGTGCTACCTTTGACTATGAGCTGTATGTTCTGACTTTGGCTTTTTCTTCATCTGTAGTCAAAATTTGATAAGGAGTACCATTTCTTACTCTTTGCTCTATTGCTCTTGAGGGTAAGAATATTCACTTCAAGTCAAACCTAGTTTAGGTATGTACTGACCATCTAGAAATATTTCCTTCCAAGGGTCTTGGATAATTCAGATTCTTTAGCTCAGAAGAGCCAGGGGGGTGTGGAGACACAGGAAGGGGAGAAACTATCCTTCCCACATCCCCAGAGTCTATAGTAGATCCTAGCTTTTGTATTTTCTTCTTCCTGTGCCTACGTAGTAGAATATGAAGACATGTTTCAAAAGATTAAGGGAATCTAGAAGCAGAACTCTGTAATAATAAAAAAACAATTTTAGAAATAATTGTTAAGTTGTTCCTGTTGTTTAAACACAGCTTTACCCTGAAGTTAAATAACTTTGTGTGGGTGACAGTCTCATTTTTTTACTTTGGCAGTAGGTACTGGAGCTGAGGTGAAGCAGAAAATCTTTCTTCTTTTCCTTCCCTGAACAATATTTAGACTTAACCATACCCACTTCTCAAAACACGCTGCTGATGGAAAGGCAGTGTGTCGTGCAGTCACTTGGAGTAACAGTCTCATGAGAACATTTGAGATCCATTTGCTTGGGAAGGCAGGAATTCTCCGTGTGTACTAACTTTTAATTGCAGTCAAACATTATTAATTTGGAATAAATGAGCAACACTCCCTTCACCCCCCATTCTAAATAATTGTTATAGGTGATTGTATCCTAAACCACTTAATATTGTGCAGAACCAAGGTTTCTTTGATAGTGCATGCCATATTCATATTTCAGTCTGGAAAGGGGAGCATATTCCCTGGCATAAACACTTAAATCACTAAAATTCTCGGAGACTGTAAGGATTTAAACATTGCACAATATTCTGTTTCATAACTTTTAGAGATGTTTTCATAGTTTTAAAGAGGTGGTGCTGGGGAACATGATCTCACAGTCAAACCTGATAAAGAATTTTATCCAGTAAACAGAATTTTAGGTCTTTATCTGAAAACTGTGTAAAGAACCAATGGTACTTCAGAATGGGGTAGTGAAGGTAGATTAAAAGAATCCTTAAAATTGCCTGTTGAAACTTATTTTAAAAAATACTTCAAACAGTCTTAAGTCTTCTCTCAGACTCTTTCTGATCGGAAAACAGGTATTTTTGAGTAGAACTTCGAATAAGTCACATAGCTGTTCTCCTGGAAAAGAAGGCTCCATAGCAACTCGGAGCGCTCTGAAGAAGCGAGCTTGGTCTGTGAGCTTTAAGCAGCAATCACCTGCGTGTTGTTGCATCTGTGGCCCAACAGCCCGATGATCATGAGCTAAGCATCTGCCAAAAAGTATCTGGTATTCACAAATCTTCAATCTGATTTCAGTTGTGCAGGCTTTTCCTTAAGTGTTTCTCATTTTTTGTGCAGTTTTTCTGAAGTTCTAAGAACTTCTCTAAAAGGTATTTTTGACAAATGGTTCTAAAGAAATTTGCAATTATGGTAATTTCAGTTTAAAAACTCAAAAAACCCAAACCACAAACTTGCTGTCCAACTCAGCCCAAGGTTGATACCAGTTTTGGTAAAGTTGACTTTGGAAAATTATGTAGGGAAAGCAGTGGAAAGAGTTCATCATATAGTGGTGATGGTGCCCTTGCTGTATTTAAGATGCAGAAAATAAAGCGTAAAATTTAATATCAAGTAAAAATGTCAAACTTTTGTAGCTGAGTAACTCTTCCATCTCCAATGTATAAAAGAATTATTTTTAGATAGTTTTTTTTTCTACCTTTGTTGTCTTGTCTACACAAAGTCTGGTGTAGTCGTATCACCAGTTACAAACCATAATGTTGTGATACGAAATACAATCATGTTCTGGGCTGCTTTGCAGCCATGGAAATCAGAACAAGAACTCTAATCTGGAGCCAGCCGGCTTATGTCACCAGAAAGAATTCCTGCCAAGAAAAATGATTAATAGCTTCAAAGGTGAAAGCTGGCCCTTGATTGAGGTTTGTTTAAACTTGTAGTTTTGTGTAAAACCATTGCAGTTAATCTAATCTGGAGAAACTACTGCTTCTGCTTCAGATCTTTGTATTTTTGTAGCAAGAACAATTGGCTTCAAAAGTGACTGGCCAGGTGTTGGTGATAATACTTGCCTTAAGGTATATGTTACAGTAACATATACAAAGGTATGTGGTGCCCCACATGCCTGGGGCAACAGCGGTACCTTTTCCAAGGCATTATTTGTATTGGGACAATATTGATGGGACTTGGGGTGTTTTCAGGGAACTTGTTTAGCTGCTACAGAGAAAAATCCCTGAGCATGATGTGATCAATACTTCATAAATTCTGGGCAGGTGCTCTGCGAGCCACAATAGCGAACTATCCTGAGAAGTCATCAGGGAATTAATTTTTGTTGCCATTTTGCAGCTCCTGGAGGAGTTGCACAGCTGGCAGAGCATATTGCCCGTCGCTGTGCCAGCCGTGGCATTTGAAAGCCTGCCAGATCGCTGTGTGCCGCTGCGGCGCGAGCCACAGCCAGGACCAGCAGTGTGCAACAGGAGGAAGATAGTCAGCATTTTATTTTTTGCCCTTTGTAGGATCCACACCAGTTAATGTGGGTTTTTTAAAGAGTCCAAATTTTTTTTCTGAACCTACCGGGCACTTAAGTTCCCTAGATGGGTTTAGCCCCCGCTATGTTGCAGGAATCTACAGAGAAATCATGTTCTGTATGTATTTGGGTAAAATTTTTATTAGTATCAAAGTTTGGAGTCACTCTGTATAGCCTGCTTTTTCATGTTTTATGTAATTTTATTATGCTTCAGTATGTCTTTCATAATCTCCCTGATTTTACTAATGCACAATATTGCAAATGCAGTATAAAACTAGTCAACTGACTTTAAATCATTTGTGTATCTCTAAACCTCTTACGCTGATTAAAAGTGTTAAGGCTATTAGTATTTTTTTATGTAACTGGGTCTAAATTTAGTTTCTGTTGCAGTCAAAAACCACTGTGGTTTTGCAAACCTTGACCTAATCTGCGTCCTCTTGGAGATGATGGCAACAGTTCTTCAGCACAGCTTTTGTGTTTCTGTGTATTGATAACTTGAATAGTTCATATCATGTTTATCATAGAAATACAGTACTGACTTTTCATAGTTCTGATTTTTTTTCCAGAACTGTCAAGACTCCTTTGTCTTGTGTGAAATAGAATTTTAATTACTGCTGGGTGTTGTTTTCATTAATTCTTTACTTTTAAAAATGTGATTTGAATAGCTCATTGGCTACAGCTCTGTTGGTTGGTACGAGGGAACTGTTGATATTTTAACTTATGTTAAATTGTTCTGGTTCTTGTATGGAGAGGCAAAAAGAAAAAGAAACGTTAAACTGCAAAAAGTACAAATCATGTTTGTAGTGCATACCTTCCAGACTTAATAGCTGTAAAATTCCTGCATGACAGCCTCATCCTGCAAAACTGCACCTGTTTGATCATTCTCTGTAGCCTGTTCTTACTGTTTTAACAACTTTATTATTATGAAAAAGCCATAAAGTCGTGCCATTCATGCCATCACACATTGACTTTATTTCCTGCCATACTGTGCATTGCCTTTGGACAGTCAAGATGCTTGGTCTTGATCTTGTGTGTGCTCATGCTTTGTGTCACAGCTGGCAGCTTGCTGTAAAGCACCAAAATTTAAAAAAAAAAAAAAAAAAATGAAGAAAAAAAAAAGATCCTGCATTGGTAATGGAAGTATTGGAATATCTAGTGAAGGAAGCCATCAGCTTTGTATTCAGGGAAGCTGTTGAAAGAGTGAACATTTAACTAGTGGCCTCATTGCTATTTATAAAATGAGGGCCTTTAGGCTGATGTACAGAAATTGGTAACTTACTTTCTTATTTTTAATACAAAATAGAAGCTTATATCTCTAATGCATGCGTGCGTGATCTCAAAACCAGCTAAAGACTGCCTTATGTGAGCTGTATGTACAAGTCAATACTTATATGCCTAAGAGTACAGAACTTGGGTGCTTCACACTTCTGGTAATTTTACTCCTGCATTTGTGGGGCTGTTCAACTGATAGTTTTGTAAGAAATAGCTTACAAATTATACAGTTATTTCTTTGGTCTTTGAATGGAATTTTCCTTTGCTTGTCAGAACATGTGTTCTCACAGTTTTGAAATTGTTCTAAAATAACCCTTCTAGCTATGGGGAGGAATACTTTTTCTTTAGAGTTGAACTGTCTAAAGAAATGAACTATCTCCTTGAGACTGGGGAGGGAGATCTGGCTGGGTATCCTTGGCTTGGAAATAAGGTATGGATGGAGTGGAGAAAGATCTTTAGGCAACATGGAAAGTAAGGAGAAATAACCAAAACTGTGATGAGTTTTCTAGGGAGATGTTCTGCTTTGCTTGAGAGGGTAATGGATGTCTTGTCAGCTATTCCCTGTAGAAAAAGGCCTGAGTTTCAGATCGGGGAAGGGGTGGGGGGGTGGGTGGGTGCTTGCAGAGTTTTACTGGCAGATCTTTCAGTGTGTGTCACCTTGTCATGTCAGAAGGTGAAAATGGTGTATGTTTTTCTCTAGGGTAAGATTTAGGTTTTGATTATGACCAGCTTCTGAAAGAGTTAAGAGTTATTTATGGGTCTGTGCTAGTTACTACCAGCCACATCATTAAAGAATGTGGTAGAAGGGATTGCAGTTCATATCTTGCTACAGTCTGATGAAAGTAACCAAAGAATTGCAGTGCAAACACCTCTTCTGTGCTTTCCCTGTGTGTGAAAAGAAATCCCAGTATAAATGAGTGCAAGTGCAAGTTGTTTTGATTTAAAAAAAAAAAAAGGCAGTTACGGTACCAACTGTACAGTTGGCCAGAAATAAAAATTACTGTGGTTAACGTTAGTGAAGACCAATCCTTTGTTGTACAAACCCAACTCACTTCTCTGTATGCTGTGTCTGGGTGTGATGTCTTCTTCTAACTGTAACCACGTTCATCTCCTTTGTTCAGGACCGTGATGCCCAGCCCATGCTGCTGGGCTCGGGGCAGGGGCTGTGTTTTTGTGGTCTGAGCTGGAAAGCGGGACATTGATGGTGCAGCTCAGTGTGGTCATAAAGAAGCTTCTTTGGAAAAGCAGGGTGTGTGTCTCTGTGCCCAAAATAAAGTCTCTGTTGGGGAAAGTACATCATTAGAACCAATGGTACTTTTGTGTTTGAAATTGCAGTCTGTGGCTGAACAAGCTCCTCTGTTATAATATTCAAGTAACTTAAAAAGCCTCACTTCTGGTATCCCACTTAAAAGGGTAATTAATTTCTTTCTCTTTTAACTCCCCATTGCATGGATATTTGAAACCTCCTGCAGATAATGTTAATTTGTTTTCGGTATGTATTTTTTTAAAGCATTAGTTCCTTAGCAAGTTGTGCAAGCCTTTGAAACGGAAGCAGCTATAAAAAGAAATCTGAATGAAACAACCTGGGTAGCAGTAGCAGCCCAGTTGTGGTACATGGGCTAGAACAAATGGAAATCTGGGGGGGAAAAATATCCCAAACCTAGAGCAGATAAACAAATTCAAAGTAAATCATGAGAGGATTTCCCACAATTTCATGTCAAAGACTGCTGTTGGCAGAACAGGGATGAAGCACACGTTAAATGGTGTAATCTGGCTTTCACAGTCTGGAGCTCTTCAACTTCATTTTTCTCTTGGGGTGATACCATGTGGCGCTTTTTGGTGGGAGCGCAAAGGGGGTTTTAAGGGCCAGATGGGCCAAGAACTGAGCATTTCTGATTGTTTCGGTGGTTTTTATCTGCTGTAGTTTTCATTCATTTTATTAAACGTACAGATGTGCTTGCAGCTGCGAAGTTCCTCTGGGATGTGTACTAAATTTGTTTAGATAGAAGCAGGGGAAGCAAGAGTTAGTAGAAGAGTTTACTTCCTTGACTGGCTTTCACATAACTAAAAGTTGGGTAAGAGATACCGTTACACAAATGTGCTTTCTACTACTTGTTAAATTTTCCCAACATGTCAGGAGTTCCAGGCATCTTCTGACACATGCTGTCCTAATATTCACCTGCCCTGGACTCCAGTAAGTGAGTTACTGGTGCTCAGGGATTATTGTAGGGCATGTGGAGAAACTCTGGATTTTTAGAGTTCATTAAATCATGCATTACAACCTTTGTAAATGGCCTTTGCAAATCAGCAATTTGACAGTGCAGCATAAATATAACTGCTTATGATGATCACAAAAAAAAAAAGATAATTAGATTATAGTGATGGAATACAAGCCTATTTTTTAGCGTGTAAATGCCTGTTTTATCTTAATTTCTTTGCTTGCTCTTCTTTCCACACGAATTTAAAACCAGATATTCATTCTGATGGAGCAAGCTATCAAAACTCATTACAGTGATTACATAGTGATTACATAGTTCACTGGGGACCCACCTGGATGAGTGGTAGGAGATACGTGGAGGGAGTGAGAAAAGTCAGCTGGCCAAACTTTCCTCAGCTTTGCAGTCAGAGGCTTTAAAGCGAGGGTGGCCTCAGAGGGGCATTGATGTCGGAGTATTTCCTCAGCAGAAAGCAAACACTTGTCCATTCACTCCTGAGGGGACAAGGGAAACTGTTAGGAGAAAAAAAAAAAAGAAATAATGAATAATTGAAAAACAAGGTCGGGCAGCATGCAGGGAGTGGGCTTAATTGGTTGCACTGGGAAATCATCAAGAAAAGTCCCTTCTTTTGATTTGACTCACTCCAGACTGTCTGTCTGAAGTTGTCACTCGCCTGCGTGTGTGGTGGATTAAATGGCATCTGTTTCCTTTTGCTGTAGAAGTATGCCTGGGCATAGGAAGTGAAGCATTTGGTTGATCACATTTTAATTTTTTTTCCTAGTACAAGGTCTCTGGGGGATCATCCAATAAAAACTGGAAAGTGCTACCGTTAAAAATAAAAGCAGAGCCCTTGAAATCAAATGAAGCTTACGTGTAATTATAAAATCCACACAGAGATGGAAACCCAACGCCAATTAGCAATGGTATCGTTTGCATTCTGTGCTGCAGATCTGATCGGTGATGGATATACTAACATTTCTGGCTATCTGAAGCAAGGTAAAATAAGGATAATCTGGAAATGGATGATATTAAAAAAAAATTAAAAAATGTAGGTAAAGCTTTAGGTAAAAAAAAAAAAATTTAGGTAAAGCTTTACCTAAACTTAGGTGGAAAGTTGTATTGATCCCTCCCACGCCCATCAAATGCTTAACAATTTTGTGGAAATAGCTTACAAATGGGTCTTAATTAAATGTTGTGATTATTAATGAGAGAGTTTCTGATCTATTTCAAGGATAAACTCCAAAGAGATGAGGTAACATGAGCACTGAGAAATACACTTTACTTAAAAATTGAAGTTGAATGGGAGACAAAAGGAAAAAGGAAAGTGAGAGAGAAGGAAAAAGGGCTTTTCTGATAAAATCTTACTAAAGTTTCTGAAAGTGTGACAGAGCATCTAATGAAGGAACAGTGTCTGTGGGGAACAGAGCACATTGACTGAGAACTCTAATACTAATTTTCATCCAAAGGTGGCACTGGTCTTTTGCAGTTGGAGTTTTTGTTGAGAGATAGGAAAGGCAGATACCAAGAAACCCTCAACTAATCCAACACGTTAATCCCAAACAAACTATCATTAGTATCTGGTTTTATCCTGCTTAGTCCTTGCTGGATAGTGAATTATGTAACCTTTGTTTTATTAACATTTAATGGAAGCTTATCATCAGGTGGGTTACCTCCAAAAAATGGGAGGGAGAAAGGATTGTAAAAAGACTGATCTTTATTGTTTGAGGCATTTTTAAGAACTTCTTAAAGAAGCGAGTGGCTACTTCATGATAGTCCCATAAATAAACTAACTTAAAACTTGCAGAGCACATTGCTTAGCAAAAAGCAGCTTTTCAAAAATTACATAGACTTTTTCTATTTAACTATCAGATAATGTTGATAAACATAACTTAGAACTAAGTATAAAAACTTTAATTATGAAAAAATTTGATCTGATATTCAGGTGCAAAAATAGATATTTTAAAGACTTTTCAGTAAATACCTGTTCTTGGGTCCTCGTACTTTATTGGAGACTGATTTTAGTATGGAAGTCACTAGGTGAGCATTGCAGGGAGGGAAGGGATTTTGAGATAAAAAAAGTGAAGGAAAAAAATGTCCAGTGTCATATGTTAGGATTTTGACATGCATATGATGCAGTATTGCAGAGGCTAGTAAGCAAATGGCTTCAGAGCAGTTATCTGAGTTGCACCAGAATAAATGCTGATGTAAAAGGAGAAAGAAAAAGTTTTTTAACCCAGGATGGAAATGTGTGTGCTGAGCAACAGACCTGCAGCAGATACTCTGTGTGATTTGAGCACATATAATGTGTGACAAGAGAATGTGGTTAATTCCATTTGCCAGATGTTTACTTTCAATCTCTCTTTTGTTTTTCCCAAATGATAATAGTTCATTATCAAATTGTCAACATTTTCTCACTGTTGATAAAACTCCAGAGATGGGAGAAGTCCCAGCAGTCAATGTACATAGTTATTTCATGCCCACACTGAAGGAGATGTGCTGAGACTCTGCTCTGGCAAGTGCAGGTAGAGGGGTCTCACAGAAACCCTAAACTGGATGGTCCTGACTGGGTGTGAAACCTGTGGAAGCTCATCAAAGATCTCACTCAACTTGTGTGCTTTTAGATGTTTAGTCTTTTGTGTCCTTCAGAGCTTACACAGCAGTCCAGCTCCTGCAAAAGGCTGAACGTTTTAATTGCTGGAACAAAATCCAAAAAGCCCTTTTGCTATGTCTGTGAGGGGTTGCATCAAAGTTGTGCCTGCTGTGGATTCCCACATCTGAGATTATCATCTGACATACTGTGATAAAGCTTAAATGCCTTTCCACAAGTGACAGACTAATCAAAAGCAAATTTGTTTTTAAAGCTCTTCTTGGGAAAATTCGTTCTTGTTTGTTGTTTTATTTGGCGATTTTTTTGTTTGGTTTGGTTTGGTTTTTAAAACCAAAAAATAGCTAGTCATTCCACTCGCATAGTAAATAGGTGACATCTTGAGTGCTGATGAAAGAATACTGCAACTCTAGATAATAATTCCTAATTCTGAGTCAAACTTCTGGCCTCTGTCTTCTAGGACACATAACACACTGGGAACAGTATAAAGTTAGAAGAACTTCCCTATAATTTTTCAGCAAAGATTGATGTAAGCAGAGGTAGAAATGCTCTGAGGAATATGTTTGCAACTACCTTTCTGTTTTACTGCTGCAAACAACTTTTGTTATATTTGAATGATCTAAAATTGGTAGAAAGAGAGCAGATCTTTTATTAGATTAGATTTAAAGGAAGCTTTTGAAAATACAAACATTTTTTTCATAAATATATCAGTTTTTTCTAAGAAACTATTATGCTTTTACCAATAAGTTTTACCTCTGATGTCATTAGACCTTCATATGAGAATCATATAGAAAGCTAAGGTGTTTTGATGGTATCTTCAGAAAGAATGAGGTTAATCTGTTTATTGCAAAAACATATACTAGGAAAATCAAATCACTGAATTATTGGGAATAATGCTAGCAATTTCATGAACCAAGTAACACAGTGTTATGTGAACTTTCTGTGCCTGCTTTTATTTGTGAGCGTTGAGTGCTCCTTTAGTTTATTTTGACAAGTCAGAACAAAAAAAAAAGTAGGTATTTTCCAGATACTTACAATGATTTCAGCAAATAAGTTGCAGGGCATCTAGAAAATCGTGGATTCAGCAGCACACTGCATGATTTAAAAACCCCTGATGTTACTGCTGATTCTCAGATTAGATGAATTAAGGAATTGTTGCTGCAAATAATTCATTTTGATTTGACCACAATATACAGTAAAACTCATAATGGCCATTTCTTATCCTTTGAATCACAAGATACCTTTGCATTAGGTCATCAGTGAATAGTGAACAGTTTCCTGGCTGTTTTAAAATATTGGTTTTATAATGCATGTATTCTTCTACCATCTCACACACTGTGTGCTTGGGAATTCCAACACTGGTTTTGTGCTGTTAAGTAGTATTGGGGGAGAAGCAGAAATGTCAGTTTGTTCTTAGAAGGAAGTAATGTCAGGGGCAGAGGTTTGAGTATCCAGATTTTGCGAGGCACACTTGGCTCTTCTATTACCTTGTTTAGATTTCAGCTGTATCCCTTTTTCCTCTTTATCAGTTGGAAAATAGGAATGTAAGAGTGATTAAAAATACGGCTGGCTTAAAGGGAAGGTTAAGTGGTAATTTATTCATCTGACAAACATCCACATTGTGACACTTCTACTAATAGAGTGTGCTTTGCTTGGCAGCCGAAGAGATGATAATAGCCCATCATCTCTTGGAAATGAAATTACACTAGAGGTAAGATGCAAAACGTTCACAGCAAAGGTAATTAACAATTGAGTGTAACTGCAGTTGATAGGGTGGTTTCCCCACTGGGTAGGATTTCAAATTGAAGCTGAATATCTTGTGAAGGCTTGCTTCAACTCAAAGTTCTGAGCTTTATAAAGAGTGAATTCAGAACTGGAACCACCATGTGAAATCCTCTGTGCTTGTAGGTAAGATGGCAGTAATGTGGGCGTCTGTCCCTTAAGGAGCTGTGAATGTGAATTATTATGCCTAATGCTTGTAACGTCTGCCAGGAGCCTTGGCTGAGAGATACAAATAATCATTCATTGTGATTATTTCATCTACTTTATATTGAACTAGATAAACTAGATAAATCAGCTCGAACTCATCCTGTCTTTAAAATTATCTAAAAACTTAGCATAGGATAAACTTTATATTTTTGACTTTCAGTTTTTCTGATGTATATGGATAAAGGGATGAATTATAAAGAACATAGAGTTAAAACGTTACATCAGAACAAGGACTAGAATTCTGATCAGTTAATTTTGAAAGATATGAAACCTTAAAGGAACTGGTTGATTCTCAGGGGTAATACTGAGAAATCACCAAGGGTGGTAGCAGAGGCAAGTTCTCTGATACAGCAACTGCATTCAGAAAACTTGAATTCATCTGGGGTGTTAGGTTATTCCCAGCGGGTGGAGTCGGTGCCAGCAGCACCTGGAAATGGCAGGATGCTGGAGGTGGCTGAGAACAGATCCTACAGAAGTCTGTGTGTGCCAATGTTCTGACATCCCCAAAAATGTGGGGATTCCTTTGCTATTAAACAATTCAAGTTGCCAGCAGAAGTGGTGCTAAAATATGGGGTTTATTTCTGTTCCCCCTGCCTCCCTTCCTTACTATAGGAGTTAGAGTAAGGGAGGGAGATGTCCTATGGCTTTCAGAATCCTCCTCCGGGCGTTTTGACCCCCTAGTGAAATGCACGAGATACTTTGTGGCTGGTGTGGGCTCCAGACAGAGGCTCAGGAAAAGAAACCCATCTCTTGTAAATTGCATAGATACTCCCAAAGCTTTCTACAGATGTTGCCAAGTTTTCCTGTCACCTCTGTTATGCTTTTTGGTAATTGTGCCGTGCTTTTTTACTTTCTTTCCTAAAGTATTCTCTGCCCCAGATCTGACAACATGTTGGAATAATTCTTCAAGTGGAGAGAATCCCGAGGTAAAACATCCAGGCAGAGCAGAGAGCAAGGGCTTCTTCACCAGGCATAGGCATCGACTGTTCTGGGCAGTGGGGAAAGGTCAGGGGGAGCCCTCTGCAGCCCCTCTCCACGGGACGAGTGACTCCATGAAGACATCTGCACTGAGCAACCAGCGCACGTGAAGTAGCAGGTGGTTGTCTGAGCCAAGTTAAGAAAGATGTGCCTAGGCACATTAAATCCAGCTCCCATAATCTTCATCAGGGAGGACAGCAGATTTATGTTCCTGTGAGCAGGCTGTGTCTGAAATAGCGGCCACGGCTCCCAGAAGGGATTTTCACAGGCTTTGGCAGGCGGCCTCCAGAGGGATTTTCACTGGGTGGGTGTTCCCAGAACAGATCGTGCGCATTATTTTAAGGGAAAGTTAAGAAATGAAAGCATTTCCCCTTTACTCAAACACTTGGCCAAGTTGGAAAATCCTCCTTGAGGGGTTCCTGCTCTGCTGACCTGGCTGCAGGGTCTACCTCTACAAGTGTAGATGAAGCTGGGAAAAGTTCTCACAGTGTAAGGGCTGGCTCTCCTTGTGTGAGGTCTCCAGGGACTGTACTGTATCTATATGCCTGTGTATAGGTCCAGTAAAGCTAAATTAAGGGAACTGGATGCTGAAGCTGGAGGAATGGGAGAGAGCTTTGCTTCCCCCCACTCCATAAACTGGGTGTGCTACCATAGGTCTGCACCCAGCTACCTTAAAGGGTGTCCATGAGAGCTCGGAATGGTGACTTTTTGAAGCCCACCAGCCCACTGGCTGGGCAGAGGAGAAGCCATCCTACAGCAGCAGAGAGGTAGGGCATCTGTCCCAAAGCCACAGCCTCTCTCCTCTGCCCTGAACACGCAGGGAAGCTTTCTCTGCTGGGAGCTGCTTCCCAGGGCTCTGTCCTTACTTGTAACCCATTTGCCACGCTGGCTACAGAGAAAGCAGCCAGTTTCACAGTGTCCTCCCTGCCTGACCCCCTGCTCCTGTTGTACCCACATGCCTTCGGGCCGGCCTGGGCTCTGCATCTTTATTGGCCAAAATTAGATCTTGCCCTGGCAAGTTAATGGGATTGATGTGGCAGGTGATGTTCGGGATGGGTTCTGGCAGCGCAGACACTGGGAAGCCAGCCGTGCTTGGGAATTATAGTGGGTTATTTTCTCCAGAGCCCAGGGAAATTTGTGGAAAGCTCCTCCAGCCTAAACCTGGCTGTTTCTTAATCCACTCTTTCTTGTCTAGAGAGTGAATGCAAACAATCCCTAGAATAAGTGGCCTCCATGCCAGCTGATGTCCTGCAAATGCAGTGGCTGGTGCTTGCCCCGTGTCCGTAGCCCCCGGCAGCGCTGCCCTGAGGGACCACATCCAGGAGAGAGGTGTCAGTGGAGAGTGGTACAATGCTCCATCTTGTTACGTTTCAGGAAACCTCACTAGTGTCAGGAAAAAGTAAAAAAAAATTGTTTTGTTTCTATAACGACTCTTGCCGTGCCATCTGCTGCTTTTTATTCCTGCGCCTGGCGGGTACCATGGACCTGATCAATAACTCAGACACTTGCTTTGGCAGTAGGAGAAACCTTCTCAGTGAGGATATGCAGCCACACGCTGGTGGTCCCTGAGGTCTGTGCCCTGGAGCAGCACCTGCTTCCTGGGAAAGGGACCCAGATTTTTCCATGCTACACAATCCATACCTGTGTCACTCTACTCGCCTGTACTTCGAGGGTCTACATACATTCATTAATAAATATATTTATTTTATTAAATTAAAAGCCTTAGCACCCTGCTGAGTCAACAGGCTCGAGTCCTTTGGCGTTCCTCCCCCTCTACCCCTGTGAGGTGAGATCTACAGTACTGTGTCTGGATCTGGGCCCCTCAGTTCAGGAAGGAGAGGAAACTACTGGATAGAGTCTGGTGGAGGGCTACGAAGATGATTGAGGGAACGGAGCACCTCTCTTATGAGGAAACACTGAGAGATCTGGATCTGTTCAGTCTGAAGAAGAATGCACTGCATTTTTGGAGAACGCCTCTGGATAATCGGGTAAAAAAAATCCGCCAGACTTCTGAGAACTGAGGGAAAGTCTCTCAGAACTGTGGCTTTCCAGTTTAGCTAGCGACAATTCCTACAAAAATGATACTCAAGTTTTGAATTACTTTAGTTTTTAACAGTTGCCTTCATTGGTAGCATTCTTTTTGGTTAATTTGATCTAATATTTATGAGACTCCTCATAACCTTGTGGCTTAAGTAAAGCCCATATACAGAAAATTGGCCTTATTGTCTATTATCAATACCAGAAAACTCTTACTGAAGGTGTGATCACCCGGTGTTTGTGTTAAAAATCATAAATTAGGCTTTGCAAATATATAGTTTGGGTTCTCTTATATCTGTATTTCAGCTTCTGACCATGCTGCCCAGGGAGGTTGTGCAGTCTCAAAATTTGGAGGCTTTCAAGCCCCAGATAGACAAAACCATGGCTGACCTGTTCCAGTGTTGGAGATGATCATCCTTCAGGTGAGAGACTAGGCAAGAGCTGTCCAGGGGTCCCTTCCAACGGGCCTTTCTGTCGTTTTGAATCTGAATTACATTTATCAGCTTTTCCCACAGTCAAGAAAACTTAACTTTTACAATTACATGAAGTCTTGAGAACCTAAAGGAAACCTTCTAATGTCAAGACTTGAAATAACAAGCACGGCAGTGCTAAAGGACAGGGGCGCCTGAGATTCACTTCATGGCAACCTTGAACGCAGTCTCAGCAAGTTTCCAATTTGCCCTTGAGCACTAGCCCAGAAAAAGAGACACTTTGGGATCTTTTTTTAGGAACACTGGACTTGACAAAGTGACTTGCTTTTTTGAATATATCTGGTCCAATAATAAAGATTTGTCCCAGCTGCATGACCTTAGGACTCTGTCCAGTGGGGGACTCGGTACGAATAATTCCCTGAGTGACACGGAGCTCCTATGAATACAAGCACCTTCCTCGTTACAGCAGTGTGTGTGGAGGTGAGGCTCTCGGCTGTATAATGTGCTGCGGAATCACCGGCATAACAATCCCCATCCAAACTGACACCTCCCATCTGTTTCTATATGCAGTCTGTTCAGCATAAATCATACCCAGATGGTGTCACGGTGTCAGTGTCTCACGAGTCATGCTGCAGTCACCGGGTGTTAGCTGGGGCTCAGTTGATGCCTAACTTTGCCACTTTACCCTTAATTGTTGAGTGTGTTTCATCCATAGAAATAACCTTCTATCCATTCGAAGCCAACTCCTCGCTGGTTTCCATGGCGTGGGTGGCCAGAGAACAGGTTTTTCCACCAGCCAAGCTGTTCATCTTCCAAAGCTGCCTGGCTGCAGTACCATTGTCAACAAGTTTTGCAGAGGATCAGGGGCTGGTAATGCATTCCGAGTCCCTCCAACCCATTTCCCATCTCTTTGCCACCCACATAGTTAGCCTGATTCTCAGAGCAACACATGCTTTTGCTCTCTTATCCTACTAATTTGTTAGCCGGGGTAGCTACTCATCTTGCTTTACTCCACTTCAGCTCCCAAACTAGGCAGAGTGTTGGAAGAAGAGTCTACCTTCGCATAAAAAGCCTGCCTTCAGTCAAGGATTTTGAAGGATGGGATAATGGTGATGTAGGGCTTAACCCTTATTATTTGTGACTGCTGTTGAACATCTGGCACTTTAATAGGAGTTGTTTCTGGCTCAAAATCCAATCAGCTAAATTCTTCCTCTATGGTTTCTCCCTGAAGTTGCAGCTGAGCATATTCTGCATTGCAATGACTGAAAACCTAATTTTTCTTCTCTGTGGTTTCTTCTTTGGCCATATCAAGGATCAAGTTTGAAATTCACCTCTCTCTTGCTGTGATTTAGAGCCCGATCAGCAAAAGCTGGAGCAAACTCCAAAGTTTCTTAATTCTCCTTGATGTTGAGATCCAGAGTCTTGGCTATGTCCTGTTCGGAGAGGTTGTTAGTTCAAAGCTTGGATGTAAGTCTGGACCCAATGAGTTGGAGTGGCTGGGAATCACCTCTGCCTCAATTTACCTGATAACTCTGTCAGATTGCTGGGCAACCACTTTTAGCAACGCAGCTGCACCTCTGTGATGTGACATTCCCTATTGACTGCTCTGTTCCATAGCCCATGGCACAAAATGGACTTTGTCCAAAGTGGAATGAGTCTTAGGTTGCAGAGACAAATCTTCAGGAAATTAATTCCTCACCTCAGCAGCAGCTTCAGCTCTTCTTGGATTTTTCCAAAGCATGGGAGAAAATCCCACTGTGAGTGTCAACAACATCTGAATATCTTGCAAATCAGAATGGCCAAAGTTCAGCTGCTGTCCTCTCACTTCGACATGCATGTCTGTCTTCAGAAGTAAGGCACCACATCAGTGATTTATTTCAAAGACAGCAACAGCAGACAAAACTCCAAAGCAATTTTCAGCCTGAGTAATCACTGCAAATTTGCTCCAAATGTTGAACAGATGGAATCTGTATATGACTTCTCTGAGTATAAACACAAGCACCCTGTCATATTTCAATTGCCGATGTAACAACACAATGTGGCTCTTTCTAAAGGGAAAGTACATGAATTTGGGGGGCTGATTATTTGTTTTCTCAGTGCAGTAAAAGATCTGGTGTATTCACTTGCAAATAACACATGACAATTGCCAATTGGTTCCACTCCATTCAAATATTTGCTCAGCAAAGCAGTAGTATGAGTTTTCTGCAAAAGGTGTATTCCCCACTATCAAAACCAATTTATGCTTAATTTGGCTCTCCTATTGCCACATTTGGTCACTTCCAACAAGCAAACCAGCACAAGAATGGAAGTGGAAGAGAGGGAGTCCTTTCTTGAGTTGAAAGGAAAGAACCTGCCAGCCCCCAGCCAGGGCTCTCCTACTGTCTCCTCTCTGGCTTTAGGAAAGTCTCTCACCAATTCCTGCCTGTACCTGTGAACTGACAATAGGTGGGGTTTTCCTTCTGTGAAATGTTTTGAGAGCTGTTACTGAAAAATACACAGTTGGTGTTCTTAATGTTACAGCTTAGGATGGGGATTGCAAATGGGGAGAGGGGGGCTCTGTCCTGCCTCTGCTGCGGGTGTTTGTGACGGCACATACTCCTCCTTTGCTACAATGGTGATTAGGGGTAAGACATCTCCCTGCTTCTCAAGGAATGATGGGACCACACAGCTTCTGGGAGGTTGTGCTTGACCCTTCATGGGTGGAGTTCCTCAGAAGAGACCTGCACCCTCATCCCCAGTGCCTCCATAGAGGGCTGGGATCACAGGTTCCCTGTGAACCTGTGGAAACTCTCTTGCTGTTCCCTGCCCCGATGCCTGGCTTTTACCTTTCTGTATTTTCCTTCTATTCTGAAGAATGAGCTGTAATATTCCTCCTACCTTCTCCCCCTCCACTGTGGGTCTCCTAGTGCAATTTTCACCTCCTGAGCACCTGGGATGGTTTTCCCTCTTCCCCCTCTGCCAGCCCCAGCCCCGCGAGTGATGGGAGCCGTCCCGATGCCACCCCCTCACTCTGTCACCAGCCCCACAGGACTCACCCTGCAGAAAACTTAACGCTGCTGCAGGCAAGTCCCCAGAGCTTTTCCTGCTACCTTTTTCCCAAACACATAAACTCATTACATCCCATATGTATCCTGAATGGAAGAGGGGCCGAACAGCCGGATGATTGCTGTGGCTGATTGGAGCCTCGTTAGTGTTTTAGCTCTCGGACGTGGCTGTGGAACAGATTTGCTGCCTTCATTTGCTGCCACCAAAAGCTGCTTTAGGCTTACACTAAAGACCAACTACCCCAAGGGAGGATTTAACATGACAGGCCTATGTGTTAATGTTTTACATAATGTTTAATAAGAAAACCAGCTGTCGTTTGCTCTTAGTCAGTTGACTGGCTCTTCAGCAGTTTCCAATAATTACGGCAACCTTCTCTCCTGCTGGAGATGCTGAAGGTGTCAAAACCTCACACGCAGCATAATGTTTGGGAATGTGTGATCTTCTGAAATGCGTGCAGGAATTTCCAACTTCTGCTCTTTCTTTTTAGATCCTGCTAATACCATCTATATAAATATAGAGACATGCAAATTCTCACACCTCAAACTTCCTTTTACCTCTATGTTAGCTTCCTCCTCTCCTTTTTAATAGATGCTTTAAAACTCTTCATGTCGGCAGATCCTCATCACCAGCCTCCACTCTGGATCCAGTTATATCTGCCTGACTTTTTCTTCTCCCTCCACCTTTTTCCTTCCACTAGAAAAAGAGAGGAGGGGAAGGAGGGTTAGAGCAGTGTTCCCACTATGGATCTCCCAAGGGACCTCTCTTGTGCCTGTGGAAATCAGTTGCTGGAATCCCTCAGCTCTGCCAGCGCTGTCACAAAGTGCAGAAGTTGGTCCCTGAGCTTCCTGTTGTATCACTCCCTGAACTCTGCTGCCTTGTTTGTGAGCCCTGGCTGATCTGATACTTATGGCAAGGGCTTGCTGTCTACCCTTTGAAATCTATCACACTGAAGAGCTGTCAAAATATTTACCAATAATAATGGTAACTGAGAAGTGTGTAGTCTGGGGGCTGCAACAGCAAATTGCAATTTTGTTTTTTCACCTCTACTCTTTCAAGTCCCTCCTGCGTGTGCGTGTCCCCCCTCTGACATCTGAGCAATTACTTTCAGATACACAGAAGCAGTCAGGCTTTTGTTGCTCTGATTTTGGTGTGGGTTTTTTTTCTTTCTGTTTTTCAGTGATGGGTGGTGTGTCACGGCTCACCAGTCACAGGATGGTCTCCTGATTCTCACATGATCAAGAAAAGGAAATTTATTTTAGTGCCCCAAAGCCCCTGCTGCTCCCTGCTTGCTGTGTACCTTTTTTCAGTTGTGTTCTGAGCTGCTGCATGAACCTTTCCAGGCTGAGCCTCAGCATTCTTTAACAGGAACCTCATCACCCTAAAGACACTTTGGCCTTTGTTGGCTGTTCCCATTTGCTGTTCTGCTGCTGTCAACTGGGAACTGCTGAGCTTCATCACACTGTTGCTACTGGGTGGATTTAATGATGCTTTGCACTCTGATACAGCTTGGTAATGCTTCTAGCGGCGCTACCTATGAGAAGGAAATAGAAGCACATTCAAAGATACAGTTATCTTCTACGTGACAGAACTAAGAACAGGCTTGTTTTTCACTCCCCTTCTTGATAAAGAAAGCCCCAATTGAACAAAAATGCAGACTTTGGAAAAACAGGATGATAAAATCTCGTTGAAAAAATGATCATTAGTATGTTCTGTGCTAAGCTTTGTCTTGGACCCTTTGTAATGAAGGAAATACCAAATGATACTGTTCTGATGCTTTATCCCTCCTCAATATCTGTCTGGGGGCAGTCTCCAGTATCATGGATCTAACTCATCCTGCTTGCAACAGGAACAGACTCTAACCCTGCATGTCTTTTACCCTGCTCCTGAAGGAGAGAGCTTGGCTTGTAGGATTGATCTGGCTTAATTTGTCAAGAGCCAGATCATGAGTAAATGTTTTTCCTCTTCATTTGGACCATTGAGAAAGTATTCACTTTTTCTTTTACGGTTTGGTGTCAGATGGAAGATGTTTTACTTCAGACAGACTGAAGAGGGGCATGCCCCTGGGGACCTGACCTCAGCCAGGATGTGACACTGCTGGTGCTGCTGCAGGAGAGGCTGACCAGCTGAGAGATCATGAGAGTTGTGTGATGTTTCATAAGCCACCCGCCTGTCCCTCCGCGTGAAACATAGGTTAAAAAGGTCATGTTCTATTCAATTGTGTTACTCTTCAAAAATCACAGTGTAGTTTTCCAAACCAAGTCGCTCCATGTGTGATTTGCCACCTGAACAGTGTTAGCCCCATTGGCACTTTTTAACTTTCTGCAGATTTTAAACTGCTGCAGATCTTTAAATCCTTCCTATTTCATAGAGCTTGCACTGGTTGAATCCTTGAAAAAAGTTTCCTGTACTCACACTGTTGAGAGATGAAGCTGTGCCAAAATGCCTTCACAGATCCTGCAAATGGTAATTTCAGAAACGGCAGTTACATGTACCACCAGGAACCTGGGGAGCTGCGATGTTTCTTGCTGCAAATAGATACAAGGCCTGGGAAAGTTTCACTTTCGTGTGGCGACTGTTGATAACAGAGAGGCATGGAAGAAATTTGGACCAAATCAAGTACTTTTCTTTCTTTTCCCATTACTATTGCTATTTTCAGTATTACTTTTGGTCACATATGGGTCCTCAGAAGAAAACCCCCACTAAAGTGTCTTACTGGTCTCTAGTTTCTAGAAGTTTATGTGACGATCTTGGCTGTGGAAAGAGAAGAGGAAGAAGGGCTGTAATGGGGAGAACAGGACCAGAAGCTTGCTGGGTAAGTGAATGTCAATCTAGACATGGTGAGAATTTCTTTTCCCTCTGTGGAAAATGCTAATCAAAAATAAAATTCATTAAAATTACTGTGCTTTTTTCATTCTCAGCAACTGAACTCTGGGAAACTGTCGTTTTTTCACCTTAGCCAAATTTATCTAGATTTTGGCTTTCCAAAGAAAAATATTTTTTTTCCAAAAGAGCAGAAATTTACCCAGAAAAGGATTTGGCTGAAACATACTCTGGTTTGTCTTTGGATAAAATAAATCTTTCATGTATACTGTCTGTTTAAAAAAAAAAAAAAAAAAAGCTTTGAACTTCTGGCCAGAAGCAGCCTTTGCCTGGGCACTGCAGCCAGCCCGAGGCCTCAGAGCAGAGGGAAGCTGCAAGAAACCTTCCTCTGGAATTTTTGAAGGTGGCTGGTTTTTCACTGGCTATTTTGGTCTCGGTGGTCTCTGGCATGTGGCAGAGGTTTGTGTGTTACCAGGGTGTCTCTCCTGTGCTGTGCGTGTCTCTAAAGGTAGGAAAGCAGCTTGAGTGGTGATAGAGGAATCGAACACATACCGGGGGCCCAGCACAGCTTTTGTGATTCCCAGGGTGAAGGTGTTCTCTTAGCAAGCCTTAAAGCAGCCTCGGTGCTGCTCTGACTTGGCCTGGCTCGTGCTGGCTCACAGCAGCACGCTCACGCTGGTTAGAAGTCCCCAGGGGCCTTTCTGCAAGCGCTTGCTCCCTGCAGGGTGTGTACCCTGGGCATCAGCAGCACAAAGCATTTCTCTTGGCTTCCCAACGCTACCTGGAGATTTTTCTATGCAGAGATAATATGGAATAGGTTTATGGCTTCTTTGTGTTCCTGGAGCTGTACGCAGGTTCTGCTTTGAGAGCCAGGATCCAGTGAAGAGGAACTCAGTAAGAGGCATGAAGTCAGCTGCTCTCTTTAGCGAGCAATTTATATTAGTGTTTGTATTTTCATCAAATATGTAACTAAGAGCGAATGGGCACAATGAGCTTATCATGTCTATAAACACAACCCTGTCTTGGTCGAGTTGTGACATCACTGGTGATGAAGGTCTTGCATCGCTGATCTCAAACAAGGACATTTTCTGCAGCTAATCTCTGACGAGCAGATCTTCCAACAGACACCCTGAAAACATATTTCTATGTATCCTGAAACAAATCTAGTAGCTTGATATTTTTCCTAGCAAATGATGAATTATTTATGCTAATCAAAGTAATTGTTTTACACTTCTTCCCCCATCATCTAGTTGTAAATCATTTCTTTAATCCATCACAAATCTGTTGAGAGCATTTGGAGAAAAAGGAAAACCTAAAAACCCATCGCACCCGAAATGCTGCTGTGCCTCACCGATAGCTCTCGCAGCGTCAGCTGCTCCGGGTCAGTGGGGACGGCCTCTGAAAAGACTTCTGTATTTTTTCTAGAAACCTGTTTGTAAGAACACCATCAAAAAGATGGCAGGGAACATCCATATAAATTATTCACTCCACCGATACTCTTTGTTGGTCTTTTTATAAGCAACGCCAGGCGAAGAAAACTGTAACGACCTGCAACTGAGCAACCTACTTAGCTCTGCTTTGAGGTGGGTCTGTTCTTAAGTAAAGGACTGCTCAAAACTTTTTGCAAATGCTATTCAGTAACTTCTCTTTTTTTTTTTTTTTATCACAGGGACAACGCTGGATTTTCTAAATGCCTTGCCTGCAATTTGCTAATAGTTTTTCAGATTATGTAAAAAGGAATTGTGTAAGAAACTTTCACTTGATTTTCTCTGATAGTCTTTTACATTTTTCCTGGAAAAAAAACCTAATAGATTTCTTTAATTTTTTAAAATAGCATCTCTGCTGCCTGTTTCCTTTTTAGGGCCATATACATTCATGTACAGCATGCTGCTGGCTCTGCATCATTCAGATATGACCCTTCTCAGAAAAACAACCTGAAAAGATAATTTCAATTGCAATTCACTTCTAGATTAATCCTTCTTCACTGTAGCTAACTAATCTAATTGAGGTGGATCTTACAAAGTTGTGCCTCGTTTCTCTCCATTCGCAGCAGAAATCAGGGGTGACTGAGCTCGTAACTCC
The DNA here is from genome assembly GCA_004320125.1 of Scolopax mira. Taxonomy (NCBI): domain Eukaryota; kingdom Metazoa; phylum Chordata; class Aves; order Charadriiformes; family Scolopacidae; genus Scolopax; species Scolopax mira. The sequence continues at coordinate 246,570 of BJBW01002686.1, read as the reverse complement.
TTGGACTCAAGTTACACGTTTGAAGTGTGGTGGGATGAATCCAGGTTACTGCCTCATGCCCTTTGGGCATCCATGCTGGAGTTAAAAGCAGCATCACAGAGCACAGGACCCAGGCACGTGTGTCGGAGGCTGTTGATATTCACAGTAGGGACTGCAGCATATTTCCTGTGTGCGAAAGCAGAACTAGCAGAACTTCTGGGCAAGCTTTATCCTGGTGCTTATTGCCATCTCCGTGTTCTGTGGACTGCAGTGAACTGATTGCCCCATCCCTGGTTTGCTATTATCCATTTTTTGGCAGATGGGAAATTAAGGGAGGGAGAAAGCAAGGGCAAAAGTATGCATGAGATTTGGGTTCTTGGGGTAGCAAGGCCACCTGCCCTTTTAGAGCTAGTCCCTCTCTTGCTGAGATACAGCCCTTTTCAGGGCAAGTGTTTGGCTATAAGACTTTGCGTCCATATAGTTAAGTAAAACAACATCCAGTAGTGAGCTTCAGCACTAGGCAGTAATTATGCATATCACTTAGTTGGCAGGTTACTGCCTGCCGTGGCAGGGCGGTGCCAGTTGGCAGCCTGTGGTGAAGGGATGCTCCAGAAACCATCCCCAACAGGAAGCATGGAAGACTCTGTGCAGCGTCTGCCTCCCTCCTCAGCCCCCTGACACCCTCCAGCAAGCCTTACTTCCTCAAACCCTCCTCTATGCCCTCATGCCGTGCTGCATGGTGTGCAGATTTCATAAGCACATGGTATGAAATCCCTCTGCTGAAATCACGTGATGTGTTTTAAGTCCCATGGCTTCAGGCATTTTGAATTAAACATCATTCCCTGTCCCAATAATGTTGTAAGGCCACACAGCACTACATGGATCCCAAAGGACACGCAGGACCAAGTCTATGCAGTGTGGATGTGACCCATCTCTTGGCCCCCCCGTCTTGGTCCTGTTGTTATTTATCATTACAGATACAGGCTGGAAGTCTGGAGCGAGATACCTCTGAGGGGAAACAGCAGGTAATGGGGGTGCAGGCTGTAAGACATGGAGCCGAGGGAGCTCCTAGTGTTTAAGACAAATGGGGAAATGCCACCTGCAGCACAGAGGCACCGGCAAAAGGATCTTCTTTGGGCCAGCAGTAATGTCACGGGGGGATTTGTGCAAACTGATGGTGCAGCCAAAAGTGATGCCTTGAAGGGAAGGCGGAAACAGCCTTTGCCTGTTGGGATTTATATGAGCAGATTGTTCCAGATCTCCAGCCTGCAGTTGGGGGCAAAAGCCACATGATTCGTATGTCCTATTTTAGGTGTCTAAAAGAGTGAAGTGAAACCCACCCTGAAATCAGATAGACAACAACATTTGGATGGATGGCTCTCCCCTTTGTGCTGGGAGTTCTGGGGAAGGTTGACAGCCTGAGCCTGTTTTGGCTTCCCTACACCCTCCTGCCCCCAGTGCTATTTGCTACCAGAGTTAAATGCAGCAGAAGCTGTGCCCAGCAGGAACTTCTACACATTCGACACTTCCCCGAGCTCTGGCACTGACAGCTAGAACAAAGCTAGGATGGATGAACTCGATCACAGATGTGAATATCTGTTTCTATCAGAATACCAAAAGAAGAGGCAATTATTTCTGATAATTTTGCTTTCTGCAACTCTGCAAGGCTTTTTCCCCATAGAAAAAGAAAATGGAAAGTACTTTTTGGTTAGACACGTCTTCTGTAAATTCTGTGCTTTGTGCTTCTTATTATTGATTAGTTACTGACCAGCAACAAGTGGCTACTGTTTTCTATTGTTATTTTTAGAACCTAGATATAAATGGTACAATAAAAGTAGAGGGCAGAAAATAATGTAGTGCTTCAGACTTGCAGTGTTTTGAAACCAGCTGCTGAAGTCAGAGGCTCATGCAGTTAGCTCTGGTACACCTGGCCACACTGGCAGGAGTTGGGTACGTGTGTCTGCAGTGCAGGGAGTTAACAGCAAATCTTAGGTGACAGGTCTTCCAAATAAACCAGATGTGACATCTGTAGATCACAACCTGTACCAAAACCCAGTGGCTGCATTTCATATGGCTCACTTGGAGGAACAAGCCTGAAATGTTGAGGAGGCCTCGTGTCTTAGGCTCTAATAGCTGGAGGCCTCCTGTCTTAGGCTCTAATAGCTGGAAATAATGAAGATTGTTGTCAACTACTGAATGTGGAGTTAGGCCCTGTCAATAAATCACTGAATACCGATATGTTATTTCTGACTTTGTGGTGCTGGGCAGTTGTGAAGGTCCTTCTGTAACTGATCCAACCTTTGTAACTCCATTTCCTTGTCTGCAAAATAGGATAGTGGGTGATCATGTTTGCTGAAAAGATCCACTGATGAGAAGAACTAGATTACAGCTTGTGGGTATGGTTGTCTGCCCACGTGCTGAGCAAGCCTTTTCCTTGTCCTTGTTAAGTAATGGTCTTCTTGTCCTTTCCTTCACCTTCCATGTTGTGTTCCCCTAAGGGGAACCAAATGGGAAGGGCCCTATGGGAAAGTCTTGCTGGTACCTGCCTTCCTATGCTGAGCAGTATCTGGTAGCTGGCTCTGAAGGGTTTCCCCTCAGCCCGGTGCCAGGTTCTGCACATCACTCTTAGGATGCGCCTTGCTCTCTTCATTGCCTAGCAGTGGTTCATTCCCTCTAAATACAGTCTGTAATGTCAAAGCAAAACCCAATGCCTTTGTTTTTGCAAGTAATGTTAACGTAACTTTTATGGGGAATCTGATTTCCACTAGGTTCACTCAAATGCTTAATCAGCATTGTTCAGATGTTTTAGCAACTTCCTACTGAACCTCAAGACTGTAATAAAGCCTGAAACTGAGCAATTTATTTGCAAGCCTTTAAGACAATTCAGAAAATTATCTTCTCTTCAGAAATGCATCCTCCAGGAGCACAGAAAGTAATAGCTTTCTATTTCACCCGGAAAGAAGAATTACATTTAATTTTCAGTTAGACTTTTGCACATTCACATCCTTCCTCTCTAGAGAACTTGTTTTACTAATAGCTACTAAGCTTTCCAAGCTCCCAGAAAGAAGCCAGAAAGGACTGGCAGATGTATCCACACAACACCATGGTCATGCTGGTAGTGCAGACATGACCCATCTACTAACCGTGCTGCATCTGGGCACTGTCTGATCAATTGTCTTCTCATGGAGAAAAGGCAGATTTTTCTTGTATTACCATCATTCCTGGAAAATAAAGCAGACAAGGTATGCTCGTAAACTGCTTTTGCCATGGTTATACTAGGAAATAACTTTACTTAATTATTTCAGTGGATTATAACATTCACTCACAATCACACACGGAGGTGCATTTGGGTTCGGGAGAAGGCGATATTGCATGAGGAAGGGTTAAACTCAATTTGTTCTTCCTGTAGAGTAGCCAGATGTGGTTGTTTTCATCTTCAGGCAGACAAGTCTGGCTGTGGCCCTGTAAGGATATAAATCACTGTGAAGACTTTCTGTGAAACTCAGCACTGTTGGTTTATATGATCCCAGTTTCATCTTTCTTTGATCAGCTGTGAAGTCAAGTCTTGTTGGGGTTTTTTGGGTGATTTTTTAACTTCTTCAAGGTTCCTATGTCTAGCTTAGCTGTTGGCTGTAGACCATTAGTTGAAGTAGTGTCTATTTTCTGTAAGTTTCCTCTGAGTCACGAACAGTTGGACAGTAAAGCAGCTAGCACTAAATGAAATAACCGGAGGTGCTACTTAAAGCCTCTTTAGATTAATTTTTGAAGTTTTTTGAAGTTGTCTTTTTACTAAGATACCAAGAAAAGCCATATGATATAAATTAAAATACTGTCTTCTGTTCTTTCAGCAGCAATGGCTCTATGTACATAAAACCCCAGAGAGACTGGTTGTAAACCAGTGCAAACAACGTTACTTTTCACCCGCTGGGGACTGATCGGATGAGCCCAAGAAGTTGGTCCATCTCTGCTGTCACTCTTTCTTAGCAGCAATGCATCTGACTAAAAACTTTGTTCTCAGGTTTTGTGTATGGCTTGAGTCCCCCTCTCTGGGAATGTGCAGTGCTGAGCAATGCAGCTAATTTTTTTCTAATGAATATGGTGATATATCCTAAACTGTCCTGATGGCATATGTACTTGTTCTGGGGTCATCATGCCCTTTCACTTAACTCTGCTTAGGCACTTGTGATTCCTCATAAGAATCAGCAAACACACCCCTTCTGAACCGTTAGCCCAAACTTGTGTTTTGTTCTCTTCTAATTTGGGAAAAAAGTGAAACCTCTGTGACATTAACTTCGTGAGTACTTTTCCTTTAGTTGAATTATCTTGAAAGGCAGAAGTAGGATGGAACTGAAACTTCACAGTGAAGTACTTGGGTGATAACTGTTTTGTTGGGCTGTACCTTGCTTGAGAGTAACTTAGACCCACTGCATCTTTAGTTGGTATTCAGAGAGTTAGTTACAGCTATCTTGTGGAAACACAGATTTGATTCATATGCTAGTAATATTTCTTTTCTGTCTCCTCCATCTCCTTCTTGGTTGAAAACGAATGATATTGGTCTGCATGTGTCAGTTGACAGAACATTTCTTTGGCACATCCACATGAAGCTTGTGGATTATGTTTACTGCTCCTCAGGCTGTAACAGTAATTATGCATCAAATGGCAGAGCAAAGCATCCTATCTATCTAGGAGCCTCCTTCCTATCTAGAGATAGGAATTTCCTTTAAAATATGCATCCCGCAACAATGCTGTCCACCTTTTAACCATGTACTAATTCCATATGTATACATAAACTTCTCCCTAATTTTATTTATATGTTAAAAAGATCATTTGTATTAAATCTTCTTCTGATTTAAGTGTTAATTCTTAAAAGCTGTTTTTGGATGTCAGTGATTTAATTCTCACCGCACAAGGAGATGCTTTTACCCCAAAGTACAGATGGGAAATCTGTGGCAAAGTACTTCTGTGTGGCTGCCAACAGGGAGGAGGACTTGGTGAATCAGAGGCAGAGGAAGGCCCTGTGGGTGAATGGCTCTGGAGCCCTGTCTACCCAAACAGAGCTAATGGGTTTTGAATTGAGGTGTGAAGGAATCACTGGTTCTCATACTGCTAACAAGGGGGGGACTCACTCTCTGCTCTTCAGTGCCACCTTGTAAACACAGCTTGAGGACCTGGATAGTACAGACCCAGGATGACTTAAATTCATTATATAAATAGATACAGTAATTATCTTATTGAATCTCAATGAACTGTTTGTGTGTCTGAAACGTTACCCCGACTCAAACACCAAGAGAAAAGAAACTTTCATGTTTTCATTGAGCTCTGTTGTTCCATTTTATCTCATAATAACAGTTGCCCTATTTTATTTCCTTTGTGTTGAGCCTAAGATCAAAGCAATAACTCTGTTAAAAAGCAATCCATTCTAATCAACTTCATAAGCAGAAAAGGAAGTGTTTTGACTAAATGAACAGCTTTTAGCCAAGTCTCTGTGGCTACCAGAGTGTGCTTGCTGGCACTGCTCCGTGCTGCATGTCCCAGTTCCCTTGGTCCCTGCCCCAGTTGGTCCCTGGCAGTGCAGAGGTGGCCTCGCAGCGCTGCAGGTATCTGCTGCTTTTCCCACTCTGGGAGCCTGGGCAGCATCAGTCTGTTGAGCTCACATGAGAAAGGCCTGAATAATTACACCTTGGAGACTTCCCTGGAGCCAAGGGTAAACAGAAGGCAAGCAAATTTTATTCACTTCTAATATAAGCAGAACTCACCCAGCTCTCGGTATCCAGTGGAACATTTCAGTTTATTACATTTTTTCACTTACCACTGCCCAGTCCAAAACCAGGCAGTAAGTTGGTGCATGTGCTCAGGTCATTTACTTCCTGGGGCTTTCACATACCAGGGCCACATTTTTGGAATTCCTCCTATTCTTTAAAACATAAAGCTCCAGTTATCTCCAAGATGCTGGTGTTAACTATGTTCCAGGCACCAAACTTTAGCTTTTTGCAGACCAGTTAGGACAAGATACTGTTCCTCCAGGGGAGGCTGCTGTGAGCAAGGTAGACCACAGTTGAACAATTTAATTTACTGTACAAATTGTGCAGCTGATCTGGAATGCCAGGCAAGAAAGCAATGACTGGCACTTGCATTACCATTAGCTTCAAGATGGGAAGCAGCCTTTGCTGTCTGTGTCTGTCTATTCTCTCCCAGAGGCTATTTCTGATATGCACAAGCCTGCAAAGAGGAGGAGGGTAGAAAAAGAGGGAAGAGTAAAATAAGCGGACAAGACAGAGGCTGAAGCATTAGAAGACCATCATCTGCTATAGCCACAATTCAGATTAGCCAGTCATGCAGGACACTCTGGCAGCACTGCAAAGAGATGCGCTCTTTGACGAAGCCAGTGCAAATATTGCACCAATGTAGATATCCTGGTTACATAGGTAAAAATTTATGTAAAAATGACAAGCATTTTTATTGCGTAACCTCAGAATCCCTACAGAAAAGCACCCTCAAAACTTCTTCAGATCTGAAATCTGACTGATTATTAACCTCAGCAGTGAGTTAAAAGACAAGAAGAAAACTTTTATTTTGGCCTCTTTTAAACTAGAACAGTATTTATCCATCCTCAGGTATCTTTGGTACAAAGGCACTATGTTAATAGTTTTAAAATATAAAATCTGACAAAAACCTGGCAGAAAATGTCCTTATTATGTATTCTCACGTGGTCTTGGGAGGACACTTGAGAATGATTATAATGATCTATGGAGCTTGTACTCAAAGTGCAATAAATGATTTTGGTTCTTCAGCAGGGAGCAGCCAGCATTGCATACTCGAAGGAGGCCAGAGAAGCATTTTAAATGCTGTCAGTGAGAGTTAGGACTTTGTTAGTGGTTGCATATTTTGTAAGATATTCAGATACTACAAAAGTGATGATCAGCAAGATAAAACCACAAAGCAGAGTGGTAGTAACAGCTACCACTGTAATAGCTGTAGTTGGGTCAAGGACAGACTAAGTCCGTTTGTCAAAACTAAATTGTTAAGAGTTTACACTCATTTGGACTTACTTGATCTAATAGGTATCATCTGTGGTAAGTTGCCAGTAATAATAGCTCTGAAAAAGTGAATGTTAATGCAGAGTCTTTGGATTGCTTTGCCAGTGAGGTAGAAGTCACATCTGCTTCATGTTACCAGCAGGGATTTCAGAAAAGCTTATCATGACCCATATACCTTTCCATTGCACAAACAGATCTTAGACCCACACAAGAAGCAAGTGCCTTGTAAAATGAGATTTCTGTTCATTATGTAGAGATCATCTTTCAAAAAAGTATATAAATAACCTACAGAATTCAATCCCATTGAAAATATAGGTTGTAAAGATCCTATTGCTACCTCTAGGTCTTAAAGCTACAGACTTCAAAACACTTCTTATTTAAAAATTATCCATTACCCCCAAGGTGATTTGGGGGTAACTGTGCTTTAAGAGGTGTCTAATTACATATTTAGCCGTGAGTCTGGAGCCCTTTTGTCTCTTGGGTGATAAACCTGCCTAAAATACATACTGACCCAAGATACAGACTCTTAAATAACTGAAAGACAACTTAAGACATTTTCTGATTGGATATTTGTCATTGAAACTAGAACACAGCTCAGAACTAGAACTAGCTCACAGAAATCTTGTGGAGAATGTAGCAATATGGTATGGAAGATTTGACAACAGAACTGAATGCAAGAAAACGAAATGTCTTTATTAAAGGGCCTGACACAGCTATACTTAATGAAGGAAGGTGTCTTACTACACTTTTGAAAGAAAATTGAGCTGATCTTGGATAAGATATGAGAAGTTGCTGATGGATTTTGATACTGCTGTTATAGCTTTTAATCCTGTAGAGCCAACCGCATCCTGGGCTGCATCAAGAGAAGTGTGGCCAGCAGGTCTTGGGAGGTTATTCTGCCCCTCTACTCTCCGCTTGTGAGACCCCACCTGGAGTACTGTGTCCAACTTGGGAGTCCTCAACACAGGAAGGACATGGACCTGTTGAACAGGTCCAGCAGAGGGCCACGAGGATGATCAGAGGGATGGAGCACCTCTCCTATGAGGACAAGCTGAGAGAGTTGGGGTTGTTGAGAAGAGAAGGCTCTGGGGAGACATTATAACAGCCTTTCAATATCTGAAGGGAGCCTACAGGAGAGCTGGAGAGGGACTCTTTGTCAGGAAGTGTAGTGCCAGGACAAGGGGCAACGGTTTTAAATTGGAAAAAGGGAGATTTAGATTAGACACCAGAAAGAAATTCTTTACAGTGAGGGTGGTGAGGTACTGGAACAGGTTGTCCAGGGAAGTCGTGGATGCCTCATCCCTGTAGGTCTTCAAGGCCAGGCTGGATGGGGCTTTGAGGTGTCCCTGCCCATGGCAGGGGGGTTGGAACTAGATGATCTTTAAGGTCCTTTCCAACTCAAACAATTCTATGATTCTATGTCACAGTGTCATCTAGAGCCATGTTAACAGGCTGGAGAAATGATCTGACAGGAACCTCATAAATTCCAACAAGGAGAAGCACAGAGTCCTGCACCTGGGGAGGAAAAACACCATGCACCAATATATACTGGAGGCCACTCAGATGAAAATCAGCCAGGGAGAAAAGGACCTGGGGGTCCTGCTGGATACTAAGTTGAACAGGAGCCACCAATGTGTCCTGGCAACAAAGATGGGCTAAAGATATCCTGGGCTGCATTAGACAAAGTATTGCCAGCAGGTCCAGAGAGGTGATTTTTCTGCTCTATTCAGTACTTGTGAAGCCTGAGTACTGTGTCCAGTGCTGGGCTCCCCAGTACTGGAGAGAGTCCAGGATTGGGCCACTAAGTTAATTAAGCGATTGAAGCATATCTCTTATAAGGAAAAGCTGAGAGAGCTGGGACTGTTCAGTCTGGCGAAGAGAAGGCCAAGGGGAGTGAAGCAGGGGAAGGGGACAGGTCTTATCATAGAGAATAGAGCCAGGCTCTTTTAAGTGGTGCCCAGTGACAGGATCAGAGGCAATGAGCACAAACTGAAACACAGGAGGTACCCTCTGAAGATGAGGAAGCACTTTTTTGCTGTGGGGGTCACTGAGTCCTGGCACAGATGAAGCCTTTATCCTTGGAGATACTCAAAGTCATCTGGTCATTGTCTTGGGCAACTGACTCTAAGTGGCCCTGCTTGATCAGGGGGGTTTGACCAGATGATCTCCAGGGGTCCTTCCAACCTTAACCAATCTCTGTGATTCTGAGACCTTTCCCTGTAACAGACTGTGAAGGCAGAGGATGAACTTATAATTTCAATAAAATTTAATGCCAAGCATCTTTGCTCTAGCTTATTTAATATATGACAACAATGTATTTGTGTAATTCTTTTTCCAGATCAAATACTTTGAATGGGAGTTTATTAAATGAATTGATTACCTGAGACCTTTGGGACTGCAGGAAGCACCCACAGGAAGAATGCCTAAGAATAGATGTGGCAGACGAACGTGAGCATTTCTGGGTGCCAGATTACATGTTATACAACCATGCTCATCCTTTGCCACCCACCACTTCCTCTGGACACACACCTTGGCTTGGGCAACACAAGAACTGCACTGGGGATCTTGCATCCTTCTTCTTCAAAAGGAAGTGGTGTGAAGCAATTCAGCAAAAGATGAATCTCAGGCAGCTGGGCAGGCCCAGGTACAACAAGGTACCACCAGGCAGCCTTACAGAGGGCAGAGCTGTACGCAGATATTAAGTAGCTCTTTAGACTATTAAAGGTCTCGTGACATGGCATTTGAACTGTGCTTTTCAAAGTACACTCTGCATAATTCTATTTTTCATTGCAAAGCTGTATAGAGATTTAGTACAAAAGTGTAATCAATCACTACTGTGTTTTACGGTGTTTGCTGTGACATGCTATTTTACATGAAAGTAGCAAGTATCTGCATTGTTTTACTATAGATTGACACTGAATAACCTGGCAAATATATTAACCTGTTGATTTGACTTTAGTTTGTCTAAATGCTTCAATTGAGGCTGCCTTCCCTTTTAAATACCTCTATATAAACCAGTTGCAAACACTAAAGCCAAACCAGTGAAACACTGGGGGAATCATCAGGTGAATACAATTTTTGTATACTAAATATAATTTAATTTAGTAAATTTATTATTTAACTAATACTAAATTTACTTTCAGGTACCTCTCCTAACAATATCAGGGATATAATTCTTGTATTTGATAAAGCACATCTTGCTGATAAGCCAAGTACTAATTAACATACCCTGCATTTAAGATTCCCTAGTGACAATCAAAGAAACAAAGGTCTTGCAAATGATTAACAATCAAAGCTAAAGATAACAGTTGACTTCAGATCAATCTGATCTTTACCAGAATGCATTTGGCTACAAAGACATGAAGTAACCCCTGTAATCCTTTAAGTGAGGTTACTCCGATCATAAAGAAGCCATAAAAATAGCACTTGAAATTTAAGAGGTTTACGGTGGTCAGCACCCGAGACTAGTTGCTCTGAAGAAACATCAAAGGAAAATATTCATTACAGATAAAGCCTGCTTAGGCTCGGGAGGCCATCTAACACCTATAGCACAGCTTTCAAGCTGGGGAAAATGCCTTTTTTTTTCCTGTCCTCTACACAACCGGTTAACTTTCAGTTCTGTCTCTCCCTCTGCCTCCTCATCTTCAATAAATACAAGAGATCTTCTCTTACACAACATTTAGGTGATTTGCTCTCTTTGGGGGGTGCTGTTACATTCTACCGTAAATATGATCAACTCTTTGCTTTTTCATCTTAATGTTCTGCTTTAACTATGCTGAATCTTAAAGCATATTCTATTTTGGGAACATCCTAGATTTTGGCATGCTTATATATCAAGTCCTCAGCAACCTGAAAGTAGAGTGATGGTTAGTGTCCTGCACTGCAAATCAGCTTAGCTTGCTTGCTGATAGAAACAGAAACATGTGTCTGCAACTAGTAATTTTCTCTTGCCAAGACATTTTTAAGGGCAAAAAGAAAGATTTTAACGCATCCAATTGAAAACCTCTCTCAGACATGCCATCTACATCTTCTTAACATACTGGTGGCATAGAAAAAACAGGAAGAATAATTTAAACCTTACTGAAATTGAGCAAATTGGATTGTGGCGGCTAAGTTCAAGTGAAAGCTTCTTGTATATGAAGAGCTTACAGCTATTTGGCTGGCAGAAAGCCATGTGATCTTACTCTTATAATTAGGAGACTTCTACATGGTGACAATTCCTACTGCTCCGCTGGCTGCAGGTGTGCAGGTGCAGAATCACAGAGGTACTGAAATGAATTGTGAGGGATAAACAGCAAGAAGAAAAGGCAGGGGCTGCTCTGTTGTCAGTGCTGCCACTTGCTCTCCCTGTGACAATTCTGTTACTGTAATTTCCACTCTTATTTATCCCTTTACGCCAAAGACTCAGGAACGGCGGACTTGGTTCCCAGTGTGGTTGGTAAACTGCAAACTCAGAAAAAAAAGGCAATTTCTGCCCCTAACCCCAAACTTGCCATCTAAGAATATGATACAGTGGTTGAGTCACCATCCCTGGGGGTATTTGAAAAGATATAGATCTGGTACTTAGGGACATGGTTTGCTGGTGGACTAGTAACTAGAGATTCTTCCACTTCCAGACACTTGTTGTTTCATTGCAGGTAGAAAAAACCCAACAAACTAGCTCCATGAATTTCAAGAAGCTTTGCTAGTCTAAAGAAACAGTGTGAAGATCATGAGATTGTGAGGAATGAAGATCTCTTCAGTTTCCTTGCTGAAAGACACCATAATCCAGCCAAACTTCTCACATGCATTAAGCCAACAGACTTCCATTGGTTTCCCAGGTTACAGTTCATTAGTGACTGTACCACAGAGCACCAGGAAGCACACTAAAATAAGGACACTGCAGATTTCATTGTTGCATGATGCTCACAGAGAACTCACTTCTCATACAGATGATTAGACAGGCTGTGGTACTGCAAGTATTTTTAACTTGTGATCTGATGAGAGCTTTAGAAATAGGAGAGCTGGCAAAAAAGGATCACAGAGAAATCCATAGTTCAGAGCTTAAGGTGTTGCTCTTCCAAGCTTATGGCATCCAACAGTCACTGTAATATAAATGATACCTGTGGGTGGGGAGGATTAGTTTGCTGAACGCTCTGCTGGACTCCTTTTTCTAGAACCTGCATGGTGGCAGGTTTTCTGACTGCAGGAGGGGTGGCTTGAGGCCTGGGGGACAGCTGTAAAACTGGCACTGTGGGCTAAGGCACCTACCCAAGTGCATGGTCACAGAAAATAAATGCCCTTAGCACTCTCCCCACCCCGCTCCAAGGAAGTATCTCCTTCAGCTACATGATATACAATATGCCATTTAAAGGTCATTGGGGAGACCGGGGGGATTTTATGCATTTTGTGCATTCAGAGGACCTAAGCTTGAAAGTTGCTTCCTGTGGGAAGACCACAATGTTTACACAGGGCTCCATCAGCCTCAGTGGCCATCTTGTAGATGCAGCGATCCAGGCACACAGAGCATTTTCCAAGGACCAGGGCCACCAGTAATCAGCCTAGGAGTTGGGACTGCTCATCTGCTCGAATCAGTGCTTGTCATTCTGACTAGTGCTGCTTCCTTGGTCCTTGCACTCCGTTCCCTGGGTGTATCTCACCAGCTATCTTGTTCTAGTTCCTCGGGACATGCAGCTTTGATGGTCGGTTTTTAATAGTGCCCAATATCAGAGGCTCCTGCACAGTATTACCACGGAGTAACAGCAGTAACAGAAACAGGCAGGAGGGGACAGTGCACCTTTTGTGCTTGATGCTGCTTCGAAAGAACTACATAATGATATAAATGTCTCTGATTCTGAGACATTAACAACTAAGCCTCATAGTGATTAAAAGCCAATGAATAAAAATATGAGTCTGGAAAATGAAAACAGGTTTCCTCAATCCCTTTTCCAACTGTCCTGCAAAGAAGGAAAGGTAGGCACCCTCTAAGAGTATATTCCTTCCCCAGTTACTTTCCTGGATTTGCTGATGGATGGCACAGCTCACTGCAGAGGTTATTGGTATATTCAGACATCAGTTTCCTAAGCCTGTTATAACTAGTATCTGTGGGCTAATTAATGCTTGCATGAGAAGTTAATGAAGGACAAAGATTCTTTACTGCTGATGGTCTCAGTGAAACAACTGTCTGGAACATATAAAAAAGCTATTATCAGTAGCAAATTACCATTACAGGGAGCCACATGAATATAAATCTCTCAGAAAAGGTGACATGCTCTTTATTTTGTGGCTCTTATTCTAACAGTGGCCCTATGGTCCATGAGCAGCATCTCCCTGGTGCACCCATTTGGCTTCCTGGTGAATGTCTGTACAGTTCAATGTCTCATCATTCTGCAGTCCTGGCAGTGTCCTGTTTACCTGCCACCTGGGACTTGCTCTTCTATCTAAAAACTTCTCATCTCTTCTCAGTCTGACTTAACTAACTGCATCATGACTCATATGACCCCTGAGCCAAACACCCGGATGTAATGCCAGCATTTTAAGCAACGTTGATGTCATTGTGTGTAACCAAGCAAACAAGTGTCATGTGCCCTTCGCCTGTGCAAGGTAGGTACTTCTGTATATTGATAAGGGCCAGAAAATCCTTGGACATGGACTTGGAGGTACTTCAACTCCTTCCTGGTAAATCAGACTGGATGGAAATGTGCTTTAGAGCACAAAACCTGCTTGAATTCAGGCAAACTAAGAGTAACAGGATAGAGGAACGTAGGTCTGGATAATAGCATTAACATCATCTTCAAATGGGATTGTGTTTGCTTCCTGGTTTAGAGAAAATATGACATAAAAGCAAGATGCACTAAAAGCTACTACATTTTCAGTTCCTTTTGTCCTTTCTTGCACATTTAAGAAAATGTTATATAAAACTGTGTTGCTTTTCCTTCCAAGAAAATACAATAATTTCTGCTGAGTTCTACTTGGCTGGTTGACGAAATGACTTTCCACCTGGGTCATGATTATCTGACTGGCTGGGTATGAGCTGTTCCTCATCCCACCAGGCTGTGATTCTTCTGAGATAGATTGCCACAAATCCCATGAAAGTCCCTAAACTCTGAGTTTTACCATTAGATTTAAGTTAGCTGAAAGATCTGTAAAGCTTACAGGGAAAAGGAACTCTTGTTCATTTGGTTGCTTGGGAAGTTCTTGTACCTTTTTTATCCTTGCTGGCACTTGAAATGACTTGCAAAGACAAACTGGTGCACAGTTTTACTCAACTTGTTTGTGTGTTGCTCAGGGTTAAACCCTGAAAGTGCATACCAGCTGGGGAAAATATCTTGAATGTGGCCAGTCAAGATCTTTCACATAAAACTAAACCTACAATAGAGAAAACTGGCTCATCCTACAAAAACCGTTTGGTACTTGAGGCTATAGGTGACCCTGTAAGCATTCTCCTCATGCTGTTTTGGGAGGACAGTTCACGTGTAGACTTGTATTCTGGATCAAACTTTTACAGTGTCACTTCTCTTGGTCATTTTTTATTGATCTTTCTAAGACAGGAGCCCATGCCTCATTTGCAGAGCAGTTATTTTCATGTAACTACTTCTCAGTGGTTACAGTTAAAGGAAAAAGCGGGTTTTTTTCTGAAGAAGAAGGGAATGGCTGCACTGCTTCTGTTAGCATATTCAGCCAGGTAAGGGCACACAATGTGCCCACACAATCTCATCTGTATGAAGCATTCTTATATATATATCCACACAGGGACTGCATCCAAGTCTGGTTGAAATTTTATGAAAAGCTTATTTTGAAAATATCTTTAATGTAATAGAGAATAAAACTAGCTTGATCTCTGTGTAGCCTGGAGGAGGAAAAATGGAAACAATGGGAATATTTTTTTTCTACCCTATAATGGATCAGATTCAGCTTGAGGGGCAAGATACCGGTGATTCCTCTGCTGCAAACTTTCTTGATTTCATAATGGTCCCCTGTATCTGTGTCACAACGGAGCAGACCTTTTTGGCATAAATACCACAATTTAATTATTAGTCATCTTGGTACAGACAGGATGAGTGACTCGTCAAAGGTAATGCAGGAAGTATTGAGCTGAGCAGGGCATTGACCTGTCTTTTTCAATAGGCCCTGTTCCATATAGGAGAAGCTCTTGAATGACTGTACCTCAGAGTTCAGAGCATTCTACTTTCAGGAAGTGCTACATGAGTGGACAGGTAATAGGAGAAAGGACTAGCCCATTGCATAGCCTGGGATGTCTGTTTGTCTTAATATTGAATAACACAAAGAAAAAGAAGGAAAAAGAAATAATAAACCAAACCTGATTATAGCAACACTGTAGATTTTTCTACTGCTGTTGGGCTGGACTGAAGGGGGGACCAGTTGTGTAGCACTAGTATATAGATATAATACAAATGAGAGTAAGCTCAGCCACACTGACAGCTGAGACTGGTAAAAATTTCTACATACATTAGCAGGAGCATCAAACCAAGGCAAAATCCTAGTGATGCTTTAAAAACCATTTCACCTTTCCAAAGGTGTCATAAATAAAAGGTTTCTTTGTGACAAAAGATCTGGAGAAACAATAGACCAGCATATCACAAAATAGTCAGCTCCTGTATTGTAATTTCTAAAAAGGTGAATGTGTCAGAAATGATAGGGACAAGACAAATGTGCTTGACTAAGACTGTTCAGGGAGCTCACATTAACTTTTACTAAGAGCCACAGGCAAGTACATGTGAACACATTCATCTGCAAATGCAGAGCATAAGAGGTAAACAGACTGAGGTAATTAGTTTGCTCATGAAAAACAAGGAAAATACACCAATAGTTGTGCAAATGCAAAAGGTAGAGAAAACAAACTAAATATAAAGGAAAATATGAAGATTTGTTGGCAAGTGGAAAATGTCCTACATATTAAGCCACGTACAATAACTGTTATAGAGTTTACAAAAAAGTAAAATGAAAAATAAAAAATCACCATACAAAGCTAAAACTAGTCAACTCCAAATATGAGATCTGATATGAATATGATATGCTGGAAGGTAAATAATTTTCAAATATTTGATTGGTCTTAACTGCAGAGGTCAGGCAGTGGTACACAAGCAAAAGCAGTGCAAGATCAAAAGGGTATAAACAGTTTCTCTAAGATTGAGAGGAGAAACTACAATTGTCACAGCAAAATTGAGTAATTTAATGGAGGGAACATAGATTGTGGACCACAGGGAGGTTGGATAGCTTTCACACTAAAGTCAAGCAAAGTCTATCTATTTAGGAATGCTCAGAAAACTTGTATGAACTTAGGAGAGAACTGCAGACATCCGGTTCTTTATTGTCAATGGAGTAAAACTACCCTTGACACAATGCAGGGTATACTGTAATAGTATATTTCCATATTAGGACTTAGACTCACGAATTTAAGGACAGAGCCACAAGGAGCCCAAGACACTTTTGGTGAATGCTTCTGGAACTGCAATTCTGCTCAACACTAGAAGAAAGGGAATGACAGAGGGATAGATAGACAAATGTTGTCTTACCTAGAGCAGCCTTCCAGTATGAAAAGATGGCAACAAAAAACAAACTGCAAACAATACAGACACAAACTTCTTGTGAAATATCAATGGGTCAGTGAGAAGAACACAATGTCTGTACAAACCCAATTAACTCTTTACACTCAGGTTGTTCTTTCTAGTATATCTCCAAAGCACTCAAACATTGATACTTGGAAAATGAGCTACCAATTTTCCAGATACATTGGTACCTAGAATATGAGAAAAGTTCTTCACTGAAGCAAGATGAGCAATGATAGCAGAGATCTAATGAGCTAGGGTATGGCTATTTGGCAAAATATCATGGGATTTTTAATTGCAAAAGGGTAAGCAGCTAAAATATCCCACATTTCCAAAGCAATGACATTGACTCAAGAATAGGCAAAGTTGAACAGACAGATAAAATAACTAAGATTTTTAAAGAGTGTTGAAAACGCAAAGAAAATGGGCGGTGAGATGTTCCCAGATAGAGGAGCATTTTGAACAGTTCTTAGTAAAAGTAACCCAGCACAACGGCTCATACTGTAGCTGGGACTACAGTACCAGCACTACTCCAGCTTGCAAAGACTATCAGTAAACTAAAGCAGTCTGAGAACTTTGGGGTTATGTAAGGATCCAAAATATTTTTGGGGAAAAGGATAGACTCGTATTTCAGGGACATGAGTATGTATAGTCACTACAAACACAAGGCAAAAATATAATGTTGGAAGATGGTGAAACATTCACTGCCTCAAGATTTGAGCATCAGCTCTCAGAAAAGACATAGGCCAAACGTCAGCTATTGGGGGGAGTGCTCAAACCAGAGCTGCAGAGGCAGGACCAAGTGCCAGGGCCTTTCTGCAGTTCCTGGAGACACGCACTCTTGCCACAAGTACCTTCTTTGGAAAACAAGATGGTAATAAAGCATGAAAGTGCTCCTGTTCTAAACTGAGAGGAAAACATTCTCTGTTGCTAAGGAAAATCGGGGCTTAGTTAACTCATCACTTTTTTCATAGCGGACACATATATATGGATACAGAGTATGCCTTATGATACACATTCACAGAATGATCACAGTATGAATTTATTAACTCCTTCTTTTCATAGACATGATCTTTGTCTTTAGTTTTGCTATTTACATTCTAGTAACCATCATTCTTGACTACAGTGCATGGAGATGTTCCTTTGCTAGATTTGGGCACTCTTAGCAACCCAGCATATGGTTTGGTACCAGCTGATCTGGGTATTTATCTGGCTTATTATGCACGTGACACTTAGCCACTGTGTTATTCTTCTTTCTGGTGTCCCCTTTTTAACTAACCCAATCTTCACAGCGACAGACAAGAATTATTCTTCTGCATTTTGCAAATATGTTAGTTTTAGGTAACAATTTAGCAATTTCTGGGATAATGAAGTATCATCTGGTGTAGTGAAAAGTCCAAAGCATCGGTACCGTGATAACTCTCCAAATATTTTTGGCTACTAGTCTTGAAATTTCACTCCCAGGCAAAATGTACACCCATCACAAATATAACTACAATGTAATGGCAACACTTGTCTTCTGCCTCCTTGGTACCGAGGAGTTTGAGGCTTAAAATATGATGTGCTTGCCACATGGGTAGTATTAGATATAGACAGATGGCACGCTGTTCTCACTTTGTAATCATACAGCCCTGTATTTCCATGGACCTGCATAGAAAAACGTATCACTTATTGCCTGAGTCTGCATGAGAATACAAAAGGTGTGCCCTGGTAATTAGAGAATTGTCAAGTGTTTTCTGCACCGCTGAGCTCATTGGTCC
This sequence comes from Scolopax mira, assembly GCA_004320125.1. Taxonomy (NCBI): domain Eukaryota; kingdom Metazoa; phylum Chordata; class Aves; order Charadriiformes; family Scolopacidae; genus Scolopax; species Scolopax mira. The sequence continues at coordinate 228,246 of BJBW01002686.1, read as the reverse complement.
ATACTGCTGATTTTCTAGGGTTTTTTAAAATCTATTTAATAATTCCTGCCAGAATGGAGAAATGTAACAGAAACTGATGTGCATGCAAAAGAGACTTCCTTTTCCCTTACTGTTTATATATATATAACTTGGAAAGTTGTGTTCCCCTCATGCATTAGAGTTGTTGCCTTAATTAGTGGCACATCATATAAACGAGGTCCAGTTTTCAGGAGAATTGTTACATTTCCTTTGAGGCTCCTTCTAACACACAGACACAAGTTTTGGGTGTCCTAGTTTGTTACTCTTTTTTTGCATTTAAAGACTCAATCTGTTTTGTAAGTCATTCTCACTAGTGGCTGCAGTGATAACATGTTTAAGTACTGTTTTCCATTGGACTTTGCCAGGATTATACAACTTTCTATCCCAACTGTGTAAGCTCTGTAGCAGTTGTTTTGGTTCCTTTATTTGTAGCTGAGCTTACCTCAATGTGATTCATACTTCTTTATTTCTGAAATATATCACCTTTATTAAACTTTTGCTTTCTTAGATAAAATATGAAACAAGCATTGCAGAGGTGCATAGGGAAATCTATTGTATAAACAAGCAGTATCTTTTCTGCAGATATGGAAAAACTCTTTGTTTAGGGAATTTCCTCAGATATACAAATGAAACTGTGTTTTTTCTCCACACACTACGGGTTTTTCTGGGATTTCTCCAAATAAAAGTATCACATTTTAATACTGGGTTATTACCCGGAAATATGTTGCCAGGGCTCTAAAGAAAAGTTTTCCTTAATTCTCACTTATCTGAAACAGTCTTATTATACAAGCCTCAAAAATGCTCAAACAGAGTGGGAAGACTTGGTGAGGCATATTATCTTTTATGTTGGCCTGTGTACAAGTTGGTGATGTCAGAAGCCTGAATCCATCACAGTTGTTAACATCAGCCAAGGTTTCCTGAGTCTTTCCTTTCATCTTTCTCAGCTTGTCCACAGAGACCAGTGTCATAATTGATCCAAAGAGGCTATTCTTCCTGGAATAACTATAAGGAATAATTGGATAATGATGATTGGGCAAAATTAATTTATTACTCTTATTCTTTTATGCATTGTCATCTCTTTTCTATGGCTTGCTGTAGTGTAAGGAAAAGATTTGATTCCTATTAAGCAAAAGAACCCAAAATTCCCATTGATTTCTCTAGGTGTTGATTCAGGTTTTGTGCCCTATTTTAGCCATAATCTTGCCAGGGTCCTGATCACAACAAGTGGTGCATTAAACAACAAAATAGCATTTGAATGCTGAAAGCTGGAACAGTGGCTGAACTGACAAATAAATCCTTGTGTTTTGTGTTTTTCAAAAATTTTGTAATATAGGGCTGGAAGCCATTTGAAGTTTCAATGTTTTGCTGGCTAATGAGAGCTTTTTATGGCTTTACGGTTGTGTGTATGTGACAGTTTGGACCAAGGAAATATACCAGCTTTGTTAGTGACTTGGAATCCCATCCATATTCTGCAGCAAGGAGCCCTTCTTCTGTCTTTCATAGGAAAGTATTTTAATTCCTACTGGAATTCCTACTGTGAAATCACTTTTGGAGGAGCAGAAAAACTGATGCTGACGCAGAGACTAATGTTTCTGCCTGGAGGCTATTCTTTGATTTTCTTTTTTTTTTTTTTTTTTAGCACAGCTGGCCTAGCCCAGCAAAGGGAAATAAGATGTTAGAAAAGGTAAATGGTTTTCTTCATACCTCTGTTTTCATAAACACAGAGGCCTCCCTTTTATGTGCATTACTGAATAATGGCTTTTCCTGTGATTAGTTTAAAGACACTTGCTAATATCTCTAATATCTAAATCTTTGATGAGCAAACCCATTGGAAAGAGTGAAAGAGAGTGATTTATGTGGCACTTCTTGAAACTGAAGGGCACTCACTGGGATCATCTGGGGTTGCTTCCATTACCCTCTATGTAATTAATCCTTATTAATATCTGTGAGAGATCAAAATCACCCCCCAAGAGTATTGTTATAGTAAAGGGTATTCCAGATACTCTTAATTTGGAGAAATGCAGGAAGCAATTAAGTTTCTTAGTGGAATACTATAGCAGGAACTATGGGAGACTTTGCATGAACACAGACGTGTATGACTGGTCAAAAATGAGTGTTTGCCTGGGGACTGTTTGTGAACATAGACGCTCTCTGTGTGAGCAGCAGGAAGAAACAGTAAAATCATGTGGAGAGGATTAGAAAAATTAAGAAACAGCTTGCCAGAGGGCAAAAAAGAGTGACACTGAGAAAGACTTTGGAGGTGGAAGGCTAGCCAGACAGGCGAGTCTCAGTTGCAGAAGGAACTGGCCGCCTGTGGCTTAGGGTTCTGATGTGATCAGCGGGACAGAATCTCATATAGCTTTGTAAGTAGATCTAGAAAACCTCAAATGTGGATGAATGGCTGCAGACAGAGAATATGGAAGAGAAAAAGACAAGGTACAACAGAAATCAATACTCTTTTCTAATAAAAATGCAGCATTTTGTAAAATATTCTCAATAGCTCTTCCAGTAGATAAATAAGCTACAAAATTTGAAGCATCTGAAGCTGGCAGTAGACTTGGGTCCAAAATGAACTTCTGAAATGTCTGTGAATATGTACATTTGGCTTACTACTACTGGTCAAAACACATTAGACTAAATTCTCAAAGTCCAGTGACATCAGCAGAGCAGACAGCAATGAGGTTAGACACAAATGTATTTGAATATAGTTTGTGTACTAAAATTGAAATTAAAATATATAATTGCAAAGGTAATAAGATAAGAGAAGACTTCCAAGAATAGAAAGATATATATACACACAAAATTTTTTTCCAATTTTCTGGCATTGACAAACACATCCTTGAACAACCCATGCTTTTTCCTCTTGTTCACAGGGCAGGGTCACAAAGACCTGAAATACACTCCTCTGCACTCCAACTCCTGCCCATCCCCTCCAAACCACAAAGGCATGTGCTCAGAGATGATTTCCCAGTGCCTACTTCTCTTTTTCGGTTATGGTGAAAATGGTGTGACTAATCGTGACAATGCAAAATACAAGAATTACTTGTTTGCTGTTATCAGTGCGTTAGTGAAAAATACACTTTACAACCCACTGGATCAAAAATATTAACTTTGTGGTACATCAACCTCTGCTGCTGCAGTTCTGTGTGAGGCTTGGGGATGGCACATTCCACAGAAGTGCATATTCTGCCATCTTCAGCAGGCTGTTAAACTAATACTTGAACTTCCCTCTGAGAAGACATATACTGGGAAGAAAGACATCCAACAGATCAGGCAGGCAAATAACCTTTCCATATTTCTTGGAGGAGTTGTCATCCAATGGAAGACAGTTGGAGCTTCCTAAAACAAGCAACAGACAAACCTTGCCTTTCCTAACATCCAGTGTTTTCGACAACTTTGCTTTTGGCTCCTTCTATTTCCCCATCTTTTTCACCCTCCATTTGGTCTGTCCTCTATCCTGCCTTATTGCATCCATAGAAAGCTCCACTCTAAGGCATATGCAAATTCACACAAAACATGAAGACTGTTTTGACAACATGGGACTTGTGCTGGGTCTCTGTGGGGCAGGACGGCGTGTGCTGAGCAGTGGGTTCCTGCCAGACTCTGCTCCCAAGCTCTCACTGAATCACACGGCTGCAAAGTTCACTCAGATGGGTTTCCACAGTCTTCAGGAATAGCATATATTTGAATTACCACACCTCTAGTTCCCAGTTTTGGATTTCCTTCTGCCCTGTGCTGTTCTTTTGCATACTCCCCTGTGAAGGAGTACATGTATTCCTGCATAAAATTTTAAAAATAAAGGGTATGAAATATACGTACGTCTTCAGCAGCTCTTTAGCCCTACAATGCATCATCATAGCAATCTTAAAACCCCAAAGCATAATTATACATCTGGAGAAAAGTCTAGCCACATTCTCAAAAAGAAAATATGTTTGCCAATATGGGTTTTTAATGTAAATCACATCTATTACCATTTCATAAGCAAATATGCACAGTCCTTTATAGCTCCTCAGCACAAAGGAAAAATGTATGAAGCCAGGTTAGGAGAAACATCTTGTTAGCTGTTTGTACAGACTAGAAATTAGCAAGATTCATGGAGAGGCTGGATGTTTATGAGCATAATCCTGACTCATTAGCTAATGTAAACTGAAAAAAACCAAACAACCCACAGACAAAAAAACCTACTGAAGGATTAAACTCCTCCAAGTTTCAGGATTTAAAATAATCTCCAGTTACCTGGCACTAAAAACAAGCCTTCTTGTTGAAACTTGATTTCTTCAACCTTCTTTTGTAACCCCCAGCACTAATTGGTGTTCAAAATACATACTGGACTAGCTGGATTTTGTATTTGTTTCCACCTGCAAAGCCTCTCCCTATCTTTAATGAATTACGTTTTCCAGTCCTTTGCATGGATGGATGATCATTAATACGGATTCTCACTAAGCCTCTACATAGAGACACACACATATACATTTACAATGTGCAAATTACTTTCATTTTACCTGACAGAGTTATGGCGTGATCTATTGAGACATGACAATGTGGGCATATTGTAAAGAATTCAGGAGTGAAAGAAGCTGCATAAGCCTTCAGAATAAATATTGCACATCACCTAAAATCAGATAGACATTTGATTTCACTTCTTTAAAATTCCTCAGGTAGCAAAATAGGTATGACTGGGAAGTTTAAAAGTACAGTTGAACTAGAGCTAAAACATTTTATCTCCCTCCCCTCTAAGCCCACTTCTCAGTAAAGTTGGAGACTGTAACATCTTTTACTTGCTAAATAGCACTAGATTTTTAAAAGCGTGATGGTGCCTTAGAACCTTTGAGTTCACTGCAGAAATAATGAACATTCATACTAGGCAGGTATTTTAACAAAGCAAAGCAAAGTTTTTCAGTGTTTTGGATTCTATGATAATGATTTCCTTCTTATAGCCTTTTTAACAGCCTGTAAGTAGTAAAAGTTGCAGCTGGGACACTTACCTGTTGTAAGACAGCATTTGAAAATCACTGGTGAGTGTGCCAGCGCTCAGTGTCTGCTGCTCACAAGTACCTCTGTGTAATACCCTCCACAAAGCTCTAATCCAGGGGTGCTGTGTTGGTGACAGCAAAACCCAGTCTGGGTTTCATGTAGCTCTCTGCACATTAGTTGGTTCACCTGCCTGTTGAAATAAGGAGAAAAAAGTATCAGACCCTGGGCATGATTATTATTCTATGAGTGACTTTAACTTTTTTTTTTTTTTCTTGATGACTGGCTTGCTCAGAGACTTGACCATGAGCTGAAAGATTTTTCTTCTCTTAGGACTTGGTCCAGGGTCCTGTGAGTCAGTGAGCAGCAACTCGGACAGAAACACTGAGAAAAGCAGGAGGGTAAAGAGATTTTTTTCAGGCAAGAGATGAATTGGTTCTTTGTTCAGGAAGGGTACTTGATGTAAATATTTAAGAAAGAGTAATGATGTATATGCTTATTGGCATCCTAACTGCCATATACCGTGCAGCAGCGCAAATCCTGAAGTCTGGGGGTTGCTGCATTCCCACCTCAAGCAAGTGCCATGACAGGACTTTTGCCGTGGCAGCCAGCACAGCCGTGGCACATGGCAGCGTAGGCTGTGCCAGGCACAGAGCAGAAGGAAAGCAGGAGGCAGCCCCACTCTGGAAGCTTCTGATCTCTTCTGGGGGGACAAAAAGACAACAAAACCAAAGCTGTGTCCTTTTGCTTGGTTTTCATGGCAAAGTCACAGCTAAGCCTCTGGAGATTTTGTGAGTTTGCTTTGCATATAATTAAAAATCCATTAATTAGGATTAATTTAAAAACTGAAAATCAAATTTTAAGGCTAGTTAAATCTTCCAGAATAGTTGCCTTTTCTTTTTTTTTACTTAATTTGTTAGAGCTTGGAAGGCTAAGATAGGAAATGCAGTTTAATTACACAATAGCTTGCTATGTAGAGTTCACCTCAATGATCTATTTCCAGTTTATCAAGCATCTTGATAATTTGTGCAGGAAAAGTATGATAGATTTCCAACAATGACAAAACCAACACAGCCCATCTCTTCTTTTCCTTTGGACAGTCAATGCCAACAGCATAACTAATTCTGTGAATTACATCAGTCACAAGCTAAAAGCAGATTGGTTTTCTCCAGATAAACATTTATTTAGCTGTACTGTTATGCTGGTTCAAAGAGATTTGATATAATTTTCTTTTTGTGTAGAGAATTGTATAAACTATCTTTTCTCAAAAGTTGTGAAGTTAATATATTCTATGATGACCATTATGACTTGTCTGATGCCCTGATGCTCTGCCAGCCTGTTGTGAATTGCCCTGGCTGTTTGCTTCCACGTGCTCCCAAGCCAGCTGGGTATGGTTAGGATCTGCTCCTCGGGGTTTGCTGGTAGCAAGGTCCCACCAGTGTCCCCAGACTCAGCAGATCAGTCCCCTCATGCTCCCTCCTAGTTTACTGAAGTTGTGGCTATGTGGATATCTCATTTACCATCCAACCCTCTGCCCAAGCCTCCAGGAGAAAGGCGCTCTCAGCAGTGCATGGTTAAATCAGTGTTTCAGGCTTGTCGAATTTGCCTCTCTCTCCCCAAGGCACTCCTAATGTGCAGTGGCAGCTTTTTACCTGCACAGAGTGGACTGACAAGTCTGTAAATAAGAAGCTCGACCAGTAATGCTTCCGTGTCCTTGTGGATCCATGGGAAGGAGAAAACCATTATTCCAAGAAAAAAGACTCTTCAGAAACTGAAAGTCAGTAAAAAAACCTTACTTGGTCCTAAGAGCGACCCTTTGAGCAGGTGCTGGCACCCTTCCTGAGGGTGTCAACTGTGGGGTGGATCCTACAGGCCACCAGCTGTGGGGTGGGTACTATAGGCCATGCTGGGCACCAACAGCCAGGAGCTCATCGTACAAGTCAAACCAGAGCTATTGGTTTAGTAAAGATGTATCCTACTCTGCCAGTCTACAATGACAGAACTTTGCTAGTGGCCCACTGATGGCCACTAGATTGGCTCTTCATTTAATCATCAAGACAATTCCCAGCACTAGGTTTTAAGTATCTCCCAGGAGCCTTCCTTTGCCCACAAGTGAAGGTACAATGCTTTTAAACATGATCTAAAGGGTTATGAAAAGCAACTAAAGCTCAAGTCTGTAATGTTCTGTTTCTGAATCTGTTCTGAATAGAACATTTTATGTGGCATTTTTAAATGTATTAAGTGTTTTTGTGGTCAATTTTCCAATGCATAAAGTGAATATGATTTTCATTACAAGGGTTTTTTTTAAATTTGCTTGTCTCATACACAGCTGAAACATTGGATTTTCCTTTTTTACCTTCACTACAGACAACATGTAGTTCAGTAAAGCTAAGGCTGTGTAAAGTCGCAGGAAATTGTTTTATGATGTGAGCACAGGCCAAGAGAGGTAATTATGGTATTTCAGGATATATGGTGACAGATTGGCAAAGGTATGCTTTTATATTTATCCACAAGGATAATTTAATACCTTTCTCACTTCTGAGCAGAATGGCTCTGTGTATTCATTTGCATAATTGGAAGGGGCTTACCATATCTAACTGCATTTTCACTTCCACTAGTGCTAAACTTTTTTTTTCCCATAGTCTGATTAAACTTTGCAAATATCTTGGATCACAACTCTCCAACACTCACAGCCTACTGCTATCAGCAGGGACTGAGTTGTTTGAGGAAGCGGGTGTTGCTGACCCTTAACGATACCATTTCAGTTGCCTGACCTTGTTGATAACTAACTCCAGTGGTCATCTCCAAAGAGTGGTATTTATCTCTTGTGTCTGAAAGGTCTTTAGGTACTGAAAATTCTGCACAGGGAAATTTTATTTCCTTGTCACAGGCAAAAAGGTGGCCTCTTGTCACTTATAAGAAAGCAATAAGCACAAACACATGCTCAGCAGCAATCCAATTAATTATACATTTTTTAATTTCAAGTTATCCCAAAGCATGTCTCTGGATTTACTGTTGGACGACTTTCTTTCATGTTTAGCTGCCTCCTCACTCCATTGTTTCCATGGTAACACCTCTGAAACATTGCTTCTTTCCGAGAAGGTGAAATGTAAAGTGGCTGGAATATTTGAGTGTTTAAATATTTAAATGAAAACAACAGAAAGATGGTGGGGTGAGTCAGATATGACAGGTAGGTGACACCCACAATAGCTGCTATTAAATTGGACTATGAGGCAGCACTACCTTTGCTGTTCTCCTACAGCAAGCTGAAAAGAGCAGCCAGCTGAGAGGAGCTGTGCTGAGCCTGGGCTCTCCTGGTGCTGAGAGGCAGCTGAGCACGCTTCTGACCAAGGCGAGCTGAAAAAGCCTGATGCTGCTAAGGAAGCTCCTCTGCAAGGAGTCAGGAATAGAAAAACTGTTAATTTGCAGGAATGTTGTATTTATTATTTGTCAGTGATAAACTTATCCTGTTAAAATAGGCAATAATTACTACTGTGAAGTCTGTTAGGAAGTTAACATGGAAATACTGTAAGAAGTGTTCCTGACAATGCTTGAAAATTTGCCAATATGTTTGCTTTGACCATGACTTGTCATTAACAGTAATGAACACCACTTATCTGGGTTTAGAGCAGGCTGTGCTGCAGATGTGGCAGTTTTTATAAACTTAAAAGGAGTTTTTATGGAGGATGTTCTTCTTAAAGTACTGCAGCTACAGCGACATCTCTCTCTCCTGCTACACTGACCCTTTTCAAATTCTTACAACAAGACTTGGTCGTCAAAGTGGATGTAGTAGTGCTCGTTTCCCCATTTTAGTTCATTTCACTCACTTTCCAACCCTCTTTGATTAAGGTTCCCTTTGTTTGCTGTCCCAGATGGCTGTGCCTTGCCCACTTGCTTAGAACCATCTCCCTGTTCTTGTACACCAAAGCTCTCCCTTCCTTCCCTTGAATGTCTCCTTAGACAAACACCTTTCCTCTTGCTGCTCTGAAGCTGTATTCTGAACCAGCCTCCTCTGTTCTGCCCTCTCTTGTCTGATCATAATGGGGAGCAAATTAACCCTCCTTTCTTATCCCTTCCACAGGAGACAACATGAAATAGCAATGAAATAAATGACCTGAATTCTTCATACAAAACACTCCATTGAGCACTGTTCCCGCTCACTTGGTTTCTCCGATTGCCATTCCCTCTAGACTATCATTTTACAGGATTTTATACACTGAATTTATCTTCCCAGGGCAAGGTTGTTTTCTTCCTACTGTCTATAAAGTAACATGAATTCTACTAGCTTTACAGAAATAAATGGTAAGAATATTCTTCCCCTTCTCTGACTGACAGCTATGATTCCTCTTAGCTTTAACATGATAGGTTTTCAATAGAACAAATTTTCTTTTTTGAAAATCTGTGGTCAGATGAGGGGGAAAATTCCCAGAACTCTCCAGGCTCCGCTCCCTAACAGTGTTAAAAAAAGATGCCAGCCGAAGTAGGAGGTGTAAATTTTCTTAACATTATTCACCATGATTTTATTTTAAAAGCTTTGATAGGCAGTCAACCAGCAATTTCAGTATCAAGATGGATATTAAGTTTCAGAGCAAGCCCACTCAACATTAGGGAGAGTTGATATTGCCTTAGAAAAAGGGAGTGAACAGGATGACCTCTATGGGTTCTTTTAAGCATATGTTCTACAAGCCTCTGAATAAAGACTGTTCTCACCTTTTTAATATTGTTGTTTCAAGGCCATCAGTTGCCAGGACATACATTCCTGCACTTGCTTATATAGCGTATGTGGAGCCTGCAGTTTGTTTTTTCCACAGTCGCTGAGGATGAATGCTTGTTCTTTTCTTAATGATTTTGATGGACTAATCTAATGAGGGAAAAGAGCTACCCTATTGAATCTCAGTTACCCCAACAGGACTTTCACTGAACCTCTTTGGCCTCCAGGCTTTCAAGCACTGACATCATCCGAGGCTTTTTGTGTGTGAAAATTCTCCATGGCTTCCTCCTGTGTATTCATAAGATCACAGCAGTCTGTGGTTTGGGCTAACAACACATAGCTGTTGAAAATTTTTCTCACTATGATGAATCAATTTTTGCTTAGTTAATGATCCTTCTCATTCTGAGGGACTAGCAAAGGGTTCTGGAAACAGATCCCAGGAGGTATGAAAGCTGAACAAAAGTGTGGTTGATTGAGGTGTGTGATGTCTCCTCAGCAGCCGTTTTGAATTTCACTTATTTCACAGACATACAAAAACTTTCCAGAAAGAAAACAAATGAAGAGCATTTTACAGAACTGAATTTAGTTCTTCTATCTGGGAGAGGAATGAGATTATGGGGAGCAAACAAAGGTGTTGTATAATGACAGAAGAGAGCACTGCAATTAACCTGCAGAGCTTTGACAAGCCAGAATCCCTCATGATGTCAGCTAACCTCATTCCTCACAGTTATGGGTAAGCACAGTCAAAATCCCCTAAGCCCCTGGGAACACAGTTTAGAGTCAACACTAAACTCAATTCCATGTGTAGATTTCAGGGGAGATTTGAAGAGGAAGAAGGAATTCTGTTTAGAGAGAGTGGAGCAAATGAAAATTTACACTGGGCCTAGAAGATCAAGAGGCGGGGAACAAAGTCATGTGGAGAAAATGGAGGGAAAGAGCAGGGGAAGTAGAGAACTAGGCAGAAGAGAGAGTGACTGCGAGGGCAGAAAGGAATAGAAAATCACTGGCAAAATGTAAAATCAATTGAGGCTGGGATTCAGTGGAGACAGCACGCTTGAGAAACTGAGAAAGACAAAAAGGGTATGCGTGTAGGGGACGATAAGCTGTGTAACAGAGTCCCTGTAATTTAATCATCCATTTCAGTATGGCTTTATGCATGTGCATGAGTTCTTCAAATCTGGCAAGGATTTCAGTAGACGCATATATTCCTGAGAAATCTAGTGGGTGTTAAACATAAATGCTCTGATGAATTTGGAGGGCTTAGACAGTAAGGAAACAAATATTTTCATTTTCCTAACAACTCCCTTTTTTAGGCAGATATTGATGTAAACCTTATGGACATATATGCATAAAGTATCTTATTTGGTCCTGAAAGAATATATTTTGGTGGGCTTAGAGAAATTAATAAAGTCAGTACACCTAAATTAAATTTGTTAACAGCACATGTGGGCCATCAGGAGTCAAATGATCTTTTTTTTTCGCAACTTAAAGTAGATCACATCAAGAGCCTAGTTTTGGTTGGTACCTTTTATGCTTATTGTTTAGCAAGGTTATATGTAGCAGCCTGAGCTCCTTCCTGGGCTTATGTGAGGTCGTTTATAGCATGCAGGATATGAGGAACTCTCGCTTGTAGCATTCCTGCATACTGTGGGAGAATCCCGATATTGTTAAGTGACTACTGTTAAAATCCCAAGTAGGGTCTGGGTGAGTGTGCGACTGCCACCTAAGTGCTGAATGTGGGGTGTAACCACAGAAACTCATTAGAAATAGCATCATCAAAGATTATTAAAGAGAAATGAGCAGCAGGAAGGCTGCAAAATATAAAACGCAAGGGAGGAATTAAGTTAAAGGAAGATGAGGTTCCATATTACAGTGTGAGACTGACTTCTTCATAGCATTTAAATTCCGAATCAGGGCTGAGTTATTTATAGCCTTGGAAGCAAAACAAAGGTCTGAGTTAAATTACAAAAATAACTCTGTATTAAGGAAAACTTCTGCCTTTCAAGCATGCAGAAGTACAACACAATAATACAACATGACAACTGTCCACAAGAACTGGAAAATGGATGGGTTCTCATAAGAACATGAGAATGAGTAGAAAGCCATTGATAATGTTAGCACAAGGATTAGTCATTTGACAGGCCCTACAGTTGGAGTTTCTCTGTCGACCTAGTGGTCCCAGCTCAGAATTTACTCACGACAGAGACTCTGGCAGGACCCTCAGTGCTGATGCCAACAATGGGTCTGCTTCTAAATTTCAAGCGTGGTTCAACAAAGCACCTTTCACCAACACTTAAAGAGCCTGGATATATATATGTTGGCCTGAGTTACAGTTCAACTCCATGATTCTATTTGCTTTCTGCAAGCTTATATTGTCAAGTCATATTAGTGTGTGCTTCTTTCCCAGGGATTGGGTCCTAAATAAGCACAGGATCACTCCCTTCTTGATAGGCAGGTGATTATGGACAGCACCAAGCTAAGGTCTTCTCCATGGCTCCCTCATACGAACCAACTTGCCCACTTAACAAAAGCAGGATCCCAGTCTTCTCTCTCACCAATGCCTTTCCTCTCAGTTGAGTTTTTATGGCTTTTTGAGGGAACATTGTTGGCTTTTCTTTGATGCGACCTCTTCATCTCATGGACAGAGATGACTGATACCAGGATGCTGATTATATCTGTTGGAAAAGTTGGACTTGAACAGGCTCCTAAGGCTAGTTGGGTGCCTGTCACAAATGATCTCCTAATTGTCCAGGCTTCTCAGCTGATGCACTCTCAGCTCTTTGGTGCTGGAATGACTGGTCAACTAACAGAGTCTCCAGTTACTATGCTCTGCTGCTGCTTTTCCTGCTTCTTTTAGGGGGTACCATAGAGAATTAATGCAAAGGTTATACTTCTCCTTTGACTCTCAGCAGCATCAATATTTTCTTCTCAGATGAGCTGCTTTCATGGATCTCCTGTGAGACACTTCCCTAATTCAAAGCCTTTTGGCTGTTAGTCCGTTCAGGATACTAATTGAGTTTGAGATGAAAAACAAGCAAATTTGGCAGTGGTAGATGAAGCTAGCATTACTCTGTGCTTCTAGTGAGACATTTTAGTGTGAGATACACAAAAGTTAAGTGATCACAATGATACGCACAGTAATAAGAAAGAAATATTATTTCTTGCATCTGGCTTAGTTTAAGAAAACAACTGCTATTTAGTATGTTCTTTTTCTACAATTTGTTTTGATGATATTTCCCAAATATCTCTATTTTCCCAAAATGGAATTCTTTCAGGAGAATTCATAGCTCTAGTCTGGAAAACATTTTTTTTATTATAATGGAAATAGAACATCCAGAGTATCACCAAATTACTCACTGTAAAGGAATCACTCAGAAAACCATGTGTGTCTTATTCTTTTTTTTTTTTTTTGAGACTATTAATGGAAAGACCCCATTGAATTTATATATGGTTTTTCTGGTTGCAGTAAGACACAGCAATAATTTAAGATTTAAAAAATCAATGTAAATTTCTCAAAAGCCACCTTATGCAGAAAGCGTTTGCTTCTTTTTTGCCTTCAACATTGTATCCCCACTCTCTCATACACAGCATGGATGTCTCGAAATCAGCACAGGGACATCACTCCAATAACGACCTCTGTGTGAAGGGCTTGAATGTACTCAAACAGACCCTCCAGGTGTGGGTTCTGCCTGCTGTTGGAGAAGTAACTGGAGCTGAATTCTGCAGTGCACCACCTCCCTTAGAAGCATCCTACACAAACAGTTACCTGATATATTTTAACAGGAAACACCAAAATGAAACTGATTTGGAATTATGTTCTGAAAGTTTAGTATTCAAGAACAATTTTGAGGCTGCCCTGTGATCACCAGGCTGATTAAAAATGCTAATCAGAAGCTTGTATGATTAGGAGATTAGTATGGTCTGAACTTTGATCTGCCTCATTTGTGTACACAGAGAGGGAGAGACACACACAATCACGCTGAGAACTGCTTTCAGGGTAGCAGATTTCTTTTGTGTAAAGGATTTCATAAAAGATCTCTTCACTTTTTTGGTTTTTGTTTCTTGCTTTCAGTTCCTCACAGGGATGGCCCCGGGGTTGCTATAGTCACTAGCTGTTACCTCTAAAACAAACAACTTTTTAACATCCAGAAAAAGAAAACAAAACCTATTTCAAAAAAGGCAATATTATACTTACATTCCTGTAATTAACCATGTGCTTTGGTTTGATCCATGTGATGTTCATAGGACCCGACAGAATTAATGAAAATCCCTCACATGTGAAACTCAGGATCTCTAACAATGCTTCAATTCCAAGGTCTTTGTGTAAACAACCTATAGACACAAATATGGAATATCTGTGAATCACAGCCTCATCTCCAGACCCAAATTTACCTCAATTCCAGACAAATTTGTCATTGCATGTCTTAATATCAGTAACTCTTCAGATTGGGGCTTTGAAAATATCTTCAGTATAAAGAGCAAGTGAGAGAGTAAACTTGGTAAACATAAAAATCATAAGAAACTTCTGTCAGCTGTGAGGAGAGACTCAGCCATCAGGACAGCTTCTCTGAAGCCCTGGCTTTGGTCTGCCTTACCAATGAAGACTATAAACTTATGGCACATGGATACCGAAAAGACAACAAACCTCTGCAATCCCTTCCAGTGTCACCATCCTTCTATTGCTAGATAAAGTTTTCATGACTGATGTTTATATTGCCACTTTGAGTGGAAGGGGAGGCTTTATTCACAGAAATGAGGTGATAAAAAGCCATATGAAGAATTAGCTCTCAGGCATTATGACAGCTGGCAAAGTATGCAGTGGCATCTCTACTTACATGGCCAACTAAGACCTTCACCAGAGCTCAAAGGTCTTCAATGAAAAAAAACAGTCCAGTATAGTCGTGATCTAAATGGGTTCAGTTGTCTTTATCCAGCTACTCATGCCTCTACATCTAATTAGCTGGTAAGTTCTTTCAGTCAGGGATGGCTTTCATCATTCTGGGTTCAACTGTGAGATTTCCCACATGGCCATGGAGAGAAATAAATGGCCATAAACTGACTTGTAATCTTCTCTACTACCTTTTTTTGTACTAGGCAAGAGCTTTCAGAGTTACTTTTCCTCTCTCAGCACCTATAAAAAGAGGACACTGTGGCATGTCTTAGTGCCACTCTTCTAACATGCAGTTGTTTACCTGCTTTTATTTGTGAAGATTTGCTTTTGTAGGCTAGGATATTTGTATCATGACACCATTAGAAACAACACCAGATGTGAACTGTTATATGTTCTGAAGTACAAGGACAGAGATCCAGGGGGAATCACCCGAAAGGCCTTCCATTGTAAACTAAATCTTGCATCAAAAATAGTACCAGGTGAGTTAATCCCACCTCACCTACATGCACTCCCTTGCACGCATAGCCTTTCTGGATACCTGGAAGGAATACAGAACCAATGCCTGTGCTGTTCTACAAAGTTCTCATAATTGTTCTTGATGGGTAGCAGTAACTACTTAACATAAATACCACATTTTATTTTGAAGTGCCATTTCCCTTCATGGAAGTTCATCTTGAAGTGCATCCCCTACAGACAGGTGGAAGAACCCAGACACTAACAATACCCAGTCGGCCTCTCACCGGGGCACTCCAGCACTCTCCCTCTTCAGCCCTGCTCTAATGACCACCCTTGCCTCTCAGGGCCCTGTCATCTCCCCAACGGCCCCCACATCTCAGGCACCGACGACCCGGCCCTACCGCCACTTCCCCAACAGCCCCCACACCTCAGGCGGCACTGACCCTACCCGCCATCTCCCAAATGGTCCCCGCACCTCAGGCGGCAGTGATCCGACCCTGTCCTGCCCGCCATCTCCCCAACGGCCCCCACAGCTCAGGCGGCACTGACGCTACTCTGCCCTGCTCCGCCCTCCATCTCCCCAACGGCCCCCTCACCTCAGGCGGCGCTCACCCTGCCCACCATCTCCCCAACAGCCTTTGCCCCTGTTCCCCTCCTCGCACCGATAGCCCCACCAAACACAGCATCGGCAGCGGGTAATTCCTGCGCCGTTCAGGGGCAAGGACTAATTTAGCCAGTTAATTCCGCCCCCCCATCCTCCCCAAGAAGCGGGAGGGGAGGGTACATGCGCGTTGCCATGGGTGCTGGAGGAGCACCCAGAAAGTTGCGGGAGAGGGGCGGGGAGAAGGGGGCCGGGCCGCCCACGGGGCCTGAGTGGCCGCTCAGCGCCGCGCTCAGAGCCCTGGGGCCAGCTACTCCGGCGGCAGCGGCTGTTTTACCCACCTGCCGCTATCGTTTGGGGGCGGCGGGAAGCAAGGGGGGAGGGAGGAAAGGGATAAACTTTAGACTTGGCCGGGGCGGGCGCGGAGCCGCATGGATGCCGTCGTCCCTCGCTACTGACCCGCAGCCCACGGTACGCTGTGGGGCGGCCGCTGCCAGAGGAGCACCGGGCGCCTCCGCGCCGCTTCTTCCACCGCCGGCCATGGTGCGTGTGGGGCGCGGGGCTCGGCCCGGCCTCTGAGACCGACGCGTCGTCGCCCCCCCCCCCCCCCCCCCCCCCCCCCCCTCGCGCCGCCCCCCCCCCCCCCCCCCCCGCCCCCGGTCTCTTGCCGCTGTCTTCCCCGTGCCCCCGCCCGCCTCCACCTGCCTCTCTGCTCCGCCGCCGCCGACCTGAGGCGTTGGGCATCGGCTTCTCTCCGCGCTGCAGCCCACTCGACATGGAGCCGTCTGCGGGAAGCTGCCGGGAGTGATCCCGTCTTTCCGATCGACCCTTCGGCGCCCTCGCTCGCTCCCATGGAGCCGGACGAGACGCCGCTCGCCCCTCCGAAGACCATGCATCTGATGCTGAGGAAAGTTCGCAAGAGGCGGGAGATGCTGCTGCAGCAGCTGGGCTTCATCTGCGCCATCCTCTTCTTCGTCTGGTGCATGTCCAGCCTGCTTTCCAGACTGGGTGAGTGCTTGCGGTAGCGGGACCGGCGAACCCCAGGGGGCTGCTGCCCCGCGGGTTGGCGGGCTCGAGCTCTTCCCGTTTTGAGTTTCTCGGTGGAAATACCCTGGCGGGCAGGCGAGGCGGGAAGCCCGGCTTCCTGAGGAGAAACCCCCGCGCCGGGCAGGTGCACGGCCGCAGCCCCGCGGAGAAGAGGCGGCGGCGTCGCTGGGCGACTGGTAGCCAAGGGCTTCCCGGCACCGAGCCCGCCCGGGCGACGGCCCGCCGTGCCTCTCAGAGGGCTTCGGGTCGGGAATCGAAAGGGGATCGGGGCGGCTGCCGCTCTGGGAACGGCCCCGAAGTAGTTTCCCCGCCACCGCTGCATCAGAGCTGAACCTGCTCCGGCCGCTTGTGTCCCCTCTGCAACTTCGGGCCGCCTTTCTTTTTTATCCTTGTAAACCTCAACCGGCTACAAGTGCTGCTTTTCTCCATCTTTTCCCTCCAACACCCCCCTCCCCATTACAGAAAAATCTATATTTTAGGCAAGGAACAGTGCTAACCTAATGTTTTATAGAGAGTCTTGCACCCTTTATGCAAGTGCCGTGTTGGTAAATTGGTGTGTTTATAATTAACTGCATCATTCCCATTTGGTTTCTTTTTTCCCTCAGCCAGTTTGGGCTGTAAGTGTGGAGCTTCAGGCCCTCTTTCTGCAATACGTTTTGCATCCCTCATATAGAAAGTCTAAGGTTGTTGGGACAGTAGATGGGTCTCTAGGTGGGACTACCAACAGCCCTTGAGAGTTTAAGAACAAAATCAAACTAAGCCCAGATACTATCTCTGTGTTTGATGTAAGAAAATCTGATTTCAGCTGATTTAGGATTGGTCATCGGCTTCAATTAAAGCTGAAGTTAAAGTGTGTGCTTCAGGGAAGAAAAGATTTGGTGGAACTTGTCATGCTCTCTAATGCTCTTTTGCTCAAATTATTGCCTGGGTTGTTTTAGATACAGGTAGGATGGCAACAAGTCAGGTCTTAGACCTTATCAGCATATTGCTTATCTTAGAACTTTCATATATTTTTTTTTTTAATTGTGGTTTTAGAGTATACTGTTGCTTGCTTTATTTAGCACTGCTGGTTGTTGTGCCTGTGCTTTTATTTCCCCCCCTCTCCTTGCACCAGCTATTTATTTTCATAAACTTACTAATTTGTGAGAGCATGTAATTGGGGTATGATTACGTTTACATAGTTTGAGGGGGTTATTTTGTTGTGGATAACAGTTTTGCAGAACTTTTTTAAGTTTACATGAAAAATGTCATGACTAATGAAAGTTTTTAATCTCCTGGGCTATCAACTAAATCCCTCATAACCTAATTTTTGATGGTATGCTGCATCAGGTAGTTTTTTTTTTTTTTCAGCTGGCTAATTTACAGTATATTGTATCCATAAACACTGACCATCTGTTCTCTATGTTTCTTATAATTGTGCAGTCAGAATATTTTAGCAAATACTCTAGCCTAACTAACTTCCAAGCTAGATTTTTTTGCAGGAGTCTCTGTAACAAAGCACAGGCATTACATGATGACTGAATATAAACTCTAAGATCAGCTGTGAAAGAATTTTTGTCATGATATGTTCATTTGAAATTAATAAGGTTGAGATGGAAGTGATTTAATTAAGAGGTTATATCCTTCCTTTAATTATTATAATAGCATACCGTGCATTATCATAAGTGCTCCTTCTGTACTCTGTTCAGCCAGTTCCATTGAGAATGCTTCTGGAATATGAGTTTAGGCACAAACTCCATTGACTCCTAAGGAAGTTTGTTTCTCTTAAGATTCGTGGAGATTCACAATGCAGTTGTTTTCCATTTTCTTTGAAAAATGATGTGGGGATTGATATTAGCAAGGATACCCAGCAGTGAAAATATCAGGCCCTAGACTCAAAATAACTGAAAATGTAGCTGGAATCTGACCATATGCATTTCTATTTTTTTGAGAAATCAGTAATATAATATATGCAAGTGCAAATGACTAAATGGAAGTGTGATTGTTGCTCATGTCAGCATAGCTGGGCTGGTTTCATTTATAGGAACTGTGAAGTGTTGAGTTTCACAGGTGGAGGCTTTAGCATTTGCTTGCTGTAGAGTATTTTCCCAGTGTGGGCTGCAACCAGGTGTTCTGATAGCCCGAGCATGCAAACAGCTCTGATACTATGCCTTCATAGCTAGTTTCACCCTTCATAGCTAAGGAGGACCTACCATATCAGTATGTTCCCCAGTCATACCTTCAAGTTGCTCCCTTCACATACTGATGGTCTCTTCGTGCTTGTTGCTAGTGGGGGTGTGCAGTCCATTTAGGATGATGCAGGAAAAAAATAGTGACAGTGGGCATAACCTTTTTCTATTTCATATAGGCCAAGAATCAACTATTGCAGACGGCCGTGTTTTATCAGAAATATGGAGGAATAGAAGGTTGATGGCATCACCTAATGGGACGCATGAAGAAAAGAACTGTACAGAGCCAGGTAAGATGGGAAGACTTTGTGATGTCTTATAAGCTCTTGAGATGTGTTGTAGTGCTGTCATGACCAAGCTGCAGTGATATGTTAGGGTAAACATAAAAGTGTCAAACTTAAAAAAAAAAAAAAAATTAAAAAATGGAGGAGTGTTCTGTGTAGAAATAAGGTTTATTGTGCTATATAATGCCATGACTTTTTCTTTCAAAGGTAAAAGTTAATGTTCAGGGATAAGAATGTTTTGTAGTCATAATGAGACTTGTGCTGACAATTTGATTTGTCTAATTTTGTTTCTTTTGCTGATTGTTCCTGTGTAGCTGATGATGTTTATGTTGTGCTGGTAATGAGAGATGTACTCTTCTTGAAAGTCTGGGTAGCTAGACATGCAGTGCTTGAGATACCATCCGAGCTCAGTGTGTTCAATGTGTTCATTACCATTACACATTTAATCAGGGTTTGCTAGTTTAATGACAAACTATGTATTCAGAGTAGGAATTTATATTGTGTGGAGGGGGGTGATGAGGTAAGTAATATGGAAACACTGGAATCCATTTTAGTTCAGGATATCTGTCCTGGCCAGGCGATAATAATTGATTGAGGGCAGGGATAGATGACGCATTTTAACATCAGTGTCAGTCCACAATGCTTTCATCTTCCCATCTGTCTTTCTAGTGTGTATTTCCTTTCTCTCTCCCCATGCCTCTCTGTGGTTGATGGTGTGTGGGAGACAAGACATTTTGCCAGTGTCACTAGCCAAATTAATTTAAAGTTCAGATTTTTTTTTTTTTCAAGCTTTGATCAACTCTTTGATGACAGCAGTGTCTGTACCTTCTTACAAACAGTGACAGTGTGAGTTCTGGGATACTGTCAGACCTAAGCAATGGAAGTTTGGAGCAGTACTTTCCCCTGCCTCACATACTTGTTTGTAGTAATGATGAGGCACCTGTTGTATAGATTGAGGATCACTACTGTGCTTGTGCACTTCTGAGAGGAGTGGAAGAACACTGCACAAAGTATGTGGCTTCAAAACATGTCATCTTGATGTCCAAGAGCTTCTCTGTGCTTCTGTTAAGAACTTTGTGGGTTAGTTTGCTGTTATCTGCATATGTAACCTTATGATTCTGTTGATTTGTGTGTCAAAGTTTTTCACAGACAAGAAAGAAGACAAAAATGACCTTTTGGATACTTGTAATTATTCTTGATGAATAGTCAGAAAAAGGTATTCTTTCCCACTCCTCTTTTGTTTTTCTCCACCTATGTGGATGCATCACTGTGGTCATATCTGAACATACTTGGCAGCACAGTTGGAGCTAAGCCAAGAAAAGCCACAAGACCATACAACCTGGATCAGAAAGTTGCCCATCAAAATTCTTGATGGGGATTACCATTTAGTATGAATGAGAACTTTTTTTTTTTACAAGGATATGATAAAACTGCCAAGGAAAAACATATATTTATGTTAAATTGGAATACCAGGAGCAGTGCTGAATTCTCAAGATGTTTAGGATAAATAGCTCTTCTCCTTCCATTCCTCTAAAACTGTAAGATTACTTTAAGAACAACTGGAATAAATAAATGCAGTCAGATCATTTTGATGGGTTTCTGAAATTTAGCTTGTTGAGATGCACTTTTCTCTGTAACCACAAGAGCTGGACACAAGAGAGGCCCAAATGTGCCTCAGGATGCTGAGGTTTTAAGAAAAATATCATGCGACTTGCATTAATTAATGATTTCCAGTCACAGTGTTGGAATTAGTTTTTATTTTTCAAGGTGTTTCTTCTGTTAGTATGCAGATTCCCAGATCAAATATGTCACAGGATTGCGATTGTAGCATTTTTTTAAATCACTTCCTGTTATTCTGCATTTATGTGCAGCTTATCTCTGTCTATCTTCTGCAGCTGAAGGGGGGATTTACATGCTGCAGGAGAGGCTAGATGCAAGATAGTTGCAAATAAAGGGAGCATCTGAAAATATCTGAAATTTGTCTGTTGCACAGGAATGGGTCCGTAAGAACCCGTGATTGTTACTGCTCAGTAACAACTTCTGTAGGTTTACAGGATTTTTTTTTTTGATTTGGTTTTTTGTGGGGGAGTTGGGGGTGATGGGTTTTTTGTTTGTGGTGGTGTGTCTTTTTTCATTCTTGTCTGGTAGCCAGAGATTGAGATCTGCACTGTAACGAGAAGAAGGTACAGTGACCTAAAACCTATCAAAAAGGAGCAAATAGCATCGTTCATCTCCATGGGAATGTAGCTTGTATAAGCCCCTGACTACATCTGAAGAAGTTAGTTCCAGGAAAGGTCAAGAGACTTGATCAAAACTGCATAGAAAATTGGTGAGAGTCTGGGGATTTTCAGTTTGAATATGCAAGCTTTCAGTCATGTGCATATCCCAATGTAGTGAAAATCTCAGGAATGTGCTGTCAAACACTTTAAATGGCTAGACTTTAGGGAAAAAAAAACCAACCAGAAATAATCTTAAGAACAGATAGTTAATATGTATGTTAAGTTGTATGAATACAGTAGTCTCTGTACACTCCTTTATGAGAAGTACTTATTCTCACCTATGCAATTTCTGTATTTGCCTTAAGCACCAAGGGCCCAACAAATGTATGTGTGCCTTTATGATATATAGCTGCTTTCGTATGTTACGTGGGTGTTTTTCTATGTGTGTTTAGGGTACAAGAACTTCAATAGTACCTTGGGAAATGCAAGTTTGGCTGAGAGCCTGTTAATCCTTTGTGTCATTGCAGTGCCATTGCTGTGTTCCCTCTTCACCTTCCCACACAAATCTGCAGTTTTACTTCTGTTTTCTCAAAGGCTTTCAATAAAGTTAATTTATTTACCACTTCAGTCCCTTTTCTTACATTCCCTTATGCAAATAAAAAAAATAATCCTTGGCTGTCAGAAATTGCGGCTTTAGAAGTTTATAAGACCATGAGATCCTTGCAGTTCATGATAGTGGTAAGAAAGGCTCATCCTTGGTACTATACCTTGGGAGGAAAACTCCATAAGCTTTTTGAAGTAATGTTAGAAGCTTGTGGAAGCTGCTATCTACTGGAAGCTCATATAGCCTATGCTGTCTGAGATTGTCTCTTTTACTGAAGTAGATAATTTTGTATTGTGTTCTTCTGGAAATATTATTAATGCTTCTGGGGCCATTGTACCAGAACAGAAAAAAGCTTGGAAATCTTGGCAATGCTGGTTTTAAAATGAACCCTGAGGCTCTGACAAAAGAAAGGTAAATCTCGGGGGGTGTGTGTGTGTATGTAGATATATATAGATAGAGATATATATATAGCAGAGAAAGGTTTTTCTAACATTTGGAGGTTAGAGAGGTTGATATTAATGAATATCTTAAGAGGTGCTACACGTTTTTTTCTGATACTATCTAGAACTCCTTATGACTGCAGAATAGTTATTTATACCATAAAGACAGAACTGTAGGTCAGCTGCAGAAAGGAGGTAGAGCATTTGTGAACACTGAGCCAACCTCAGGTCTAGTCTGGACTAAGACCAAACCCTCACCGAAGTTAATGTGTTGTGTAGCATTTTTCCATTAAAGATCCTTCCTTCTTGACTTGAAACTTCCCCTTTGCTGGAAGCTCCTCTAACATGAAAAGGTACAAGTCTTTATGTTGTCCTGGAGCCAGACTGGAGGGCTTATAGATGGTATGTAGAAGGCTCTGGACTTCAAAAGTTTCACGAAAGCCTGGGATTTTTGAATTATGGATCTTACAATTATTTAGTATTGAGTAACTCTCTGGATGGCTGCTGTGGGTATCCCTCCTTGAGGGAAACAAATTACCTTTTCTTTATGGCTCTGAAAACTTCAACTAGGTAAATGTCTGTGAGAGGAGGTGCTGATCTGACCCTCATTTAAAGCAGAGTGATCAGAAAGAGAGAGTAGTTGTCTCTAGCGTTTTAACAGATCTCATTAGTTTGCAACCAATTTTTTTTTTTTTTTACCTTATCCAAGCTCTCACTTCCATCTGCCATCAGCTCACTAGCTTGCAGTGCCATCTGCCCAGCAGCTCTGATTTATAGCTACTCTGCTCCAATGGCTCGCCTCTTGTTTCAAAATGTTCCCATGACTCCGTGTCCTCCAGAACTCTGAGTAATGTTTCCAGAGCAATTACAAGCTGGGGTGACTGGGTTCTGTGGTATTTCTAACCATGCGGTTCCACTGGGTTGGGTTAGGTTATTAAAGAAACTGTTCTGGACTCCTTTCTACTTTGAATATTTTTAAATAATCCCTGTATACGGTACAGAAAATATTTAAACTACTTGCTGTGAATTAGAAATACATTGGAATATATTTCCATTAGTTTTCTGACACTAGTCAGTGAGTTGTCTTGAAACTGCAAGAATCGGTGGGATTTTCTGTCCAGCGGTTTGTTGGCTGCAGACAGTTCATGAGCTACATTGCTTTTAAATAGCTGGGGAATTGGTTCAAGTGCACTCCTTGCATTGTTATCAGTGGGTAAAGATGAATTGCGAGCTGGGGGAGAGGCAGGGGTTAGCATTTCTTTCTGAATCATGACTGCCTTTTTTCTTTTGGATTAGAAGGTACGTTCTAGCAAGCCTTGCTGTTCTTGCAGTGAAAGAGAATGAATCAGTCCTCTACAGTGAAACAAAGCCTGTTTCCCAGCAGCATGTGTATATCTGAGTTCTGAGTTAGGATCAAAAGTCATTGAGTCTCTGTATATTTTACACTGTTAGTTATAACCTGGGGAACTCATGTAGGTTGCGATGTAGAGTCTCTAAGACTCTACATAAGTCTTAGAGAGTTTTGTTAATGTACCGTAGGCAGGATAAGAGCCTGTTACTTTTTCTACAAAAATTGATGGTGTTCTCACTAATGAGGGAAGACAGGACTGATTCTTCAAAGTAATTTTCCCAAAGGATAGAAAATGCTATTTTTTTGTACATTCGTACTAAAGGAACTGTAGGAAACATTGGTTTCCGTAAATTTTATTTAACAAGTCCAGTGCTTAACTAAATGCATCATTGTTAATATTCTGGATTGAAGTATCCCTTTTTTTCTTAAACCTTGTAGACACCTTAATGTATAAAATCATATACTTGTGTAATAAATACTGATCTGAACATACTTTTGGTGGTGGAGGAATATGTCACTTTGTGCTGATGCAAATTCTCTTTAAACAACAACAATATGTATTTATTCTAAACAGTGTGCCCATGACCTTCCCTAGATCAAACTTTTGTTTTGTAGCAGGGATAAGTGCCTGAAATACCTGCTTTTTGGGTGGTGGTAATAATAATTGTAACCTTTGTTTCTGGAACAGTCTAAATCAGTAAACTCCCCATGAGCTGCCGGTTCTCCTGTTGTGCGTATGTACAGTACCTAGCACAGAAAGACCATGGTCTCCTTGAGGTAACAGAGACAATAACTGTTATGTTATTTGTAAATACTCCCCACTTGCCTTTCAGTCAGACTTGCTCTCTGCCTTGGTACATAGAAAACAAGCAACTGTTGTAGTATGATAGATTTATTGATAGTGCATACGTTTTGATTTAAAATGTTTCTTTACTCCAATGCCTTATCCTCTCAAAGACCAGGAAATCTACCAGCCTTAAATACCCTATTCTTGCATAGGTCTAAAAGGCAATGAAAATGAGGAAAGGTGTAAGAAAAAAATTCTTTGTTACTTTATGCATATGGTATTCACATAACATACAGGTGCAGTGTCCAGTGAATGTGTCTATATTTGCACAGATGCACATATTTATATAGTGGAAAGACTTACTAACGAGCTAGCATGTAGCTTCTTTTTGTAGCCACTTGTCATATGCTTGTGGGGTTTGATTTGTTTTGGGTTGTTCCCTGCCTTCCTTCCCCTGGTGTCCCTGGACTCTTTTTCCGAGTAGATGCTAAATGGTAAACTTTATTGATTGTGATCTCACTTGGATGGTTTCTGTTTTTAGGGAGAGATAGATGCATGACAATTTAAAACCACCTTTAGTAGACTAGTTGAGGGCAAATGTTTAATGGCAAGTTTTTCTTGTGTGGCTCCCAAGGCCTCCTAATTAGAATTCATGCCTAGATTTAGGTTGAGCTTCTGACATTCTTTGCCTGGCTTATTGATGTGAGTATTGAAAGGGTTGGCAGGTAGATGTCATTGACATTAATTGGGAAAAGTGTTTTGTTTATTTTTTTGTGAACTGGTTTATGAAATGTGCTTTGTTTGAAACTAGGATTTAAAAAGTAACCAACTTTCTCTCTGAGCTGTTCATTTTCTAGCAGTGTATTAATAATGGCATCCAAAATAGTAGAAAGAAATGAGGCAAACATCTCTCTTTGCTTTGTCTCAGCCTGCCAGCAGCATGCCCTGGAGAGCTGAGAACAGAAAACGAACTCCAGGGTAATTTATCTATTTCCCCAGGTCTAGGTGCCAACGTTACAGGAAGTAGTTTAACACACAGTAAACAAGTGTCTTGACTAAAATGCTGTTTAGAGATGTACTAAACAAGGGCAAAGGAAACAAGAAGTACTATTTAATATATTAGTGTATATTCTCAAAGCTAATAAAAATGATACTGGATATAATCTTTATTTCACACGACACATTTATTTACAGTTAGTTTTGGTCCAGTTGAAGCACACTGTGGATAAGGATTTTTACAAGTGAGGTCTGAAGCCAAGAAACAGGTTTGAAACAAAAATCAGAATTTCTAACATGTAGCAACTTCAGAACTGAATTTAACATCTGTGACCACAGGCCCCTACTTTCTTCGAAGGGAACAGAACAGCCAGGTTGAGTGCTCTGGTGTTTCCTGTATTAGCTCAGCTCTAATGTTCAGATGTATGCCTATATTTCAGACCACATTACCTAAGCATTTCTCAAATGCTAATGTAGTAATTGTGCAACATCTCTTTTTCTGTTTATGCAGACAACTTGGACAGACAGCAGCTGTGTAAATTACTGACCTGAGGTCAAAGAGGAAATATGTGGTAGAACAAAAAATCAAATCTAAATACCTCAGTCCTGATCTAGGCTCCTGCAGAGATGATGATGTTTGAATAGAAATTTGGACTAATGTGACCTGAGGCTCTGTCCAACCTGAGTTTTCCTGTGATCTGGAATGAAAACCAAATGAGTTACAATTCACTGAGGAGATATTTAAAATCCTGAATTGAGGATTTCAAAATCAAAGTTAATGAGACTTGGGCTTACAGATCTCTGTGGTATTGCTGACTGTCTCACCCTTAAAGTGGGATAATTGTGTGCGTTAAGATCTGTTCTTCACTAGTATAACAATGGATCTAGACATTTTTATGTGGAAATTTGCTTCATTTTCCACTCAGAAAATTGTGCTGTTGGTATAAAAGCCATCTTTAAATTTACCCCTCCTTAGCCATGGCAGTTTCACTCTCACTCCTTGCTTTTTACCTTACTGTCTGTGAGATATCATCATGTACTGCAGTTGAGACAGAAAATGCCGCTTTGTATCACATGCAATGGTTACCACACCTCATTTTACTGTTGTAGGAAGCAGATTGAAAAGGCATAGAAAATCAATTTGTGAGCATTAATCCACAGCCTTGTGGCTGGCCTGGGGGAGAATCTTTATGAGGTACTGGGTTGGTTCATAAATGTTAAAACTCTGTGTTCATTACTTTATCTCTGTGGTTTCTGTGTCTCATCAGTCCATACCTTGGACCACCAATGTGGAGGATTTAGGCAAAATTGGAAAAAGCATAGAGCTGGGCTGCAGGGAAATAGATTGAAGAGCACCTGGAGGTAGAAAATGGTCACAAGAAGCTGCAAGAGGGATAGGGAAACTTAGGGGTTGGAACTGGGTGGTAGAAAGACTAAGATTATCCAGTCATGGAGCCTGGCGTTGGAGTATAGGTGAAAGGGACACAAAGACATGAGTGGAGGGAGGCTGAATTTGGATAATGAACCATGGAAGAATCCGGGGAATAGCAGGGCAAGGAGGCAGGCCCTGGGAAGCAGTAAGCAGAGAAAGTGATAAAAGAGGTAGGAAAAATCAAAATGTGGTGTGTGGTTTGGTTTTGGTTGGGCAAGGAATCTAGAATGAAAAGCAAAGGAAGCCCCTAAAAAGGGCTTATGGTACAAAAAGGCTACCTTTCATCCATGTGTTTGGCACATAAAACTGCAAGCATTCACAATTTATATCTATTTTTAAATTTATTTTTTTAGTTGTTTTTATTTCTAGCACAGATTGGGTATGAGGAACGTTATGAGAGCTTGTACTAATGACACCATCTAGATATAAAGCAATTTAGAAAACTTCATCAAAACTGCACCCTCCTGAGCTTCAACTCTGTCTCTCTGATTCTCACTGTTTTGAGGGTCAAAATGACTGATTTAAAAATACACTTAGGCACAGTGTGCAATTTCATTACAATAAATTAAATTTAAACTTTGTTCTGCTAATGTTTCTGATAAGAACACTCAAAATTGAATCCTTCTTAGAAGTTACAAAATTTTATTATACATATCTATTACTGTATTCACTAATGCCAATGACTCTTTACATAATAGGTGTGGTATCCACCTACCAGGCTGAAAATATTCCCTAGAACCTGCTGATAATGAAACTGGCATCACTCCTGTTGCACAGAAATGTAACACCTTCAGGAAGTAAAGAGTGATGGTTTCGTTTAAAGTTGACAGGCACCGAAGATGTTATAGTAGAAAATGTAATAGTGTTAGAAACAGAGTCAAATTTATTCCTGCTGGGACTGCACTGCTAAGCTGAAGTACAGCAGAGCAGGCGCTTCAGGTAGAATGCAGGCTGCATGTGTATGTGCTCCTTCAGTTTTTTCCTTTTTTGCAACATAAAATTAATTTTTAGTTCAGTTCAGTTTCCATACGTACTTGCTTGGTGGGACTATTCTCGGGGATTGCCAAAACCTGGTGAATTATTTTTCCTCATACATACGATGCACTCACTTGTTGAGTGGATTGAGGGTAATATGACTGGATCTATCGCACAGAGGTATTTAAACCTTTGTGTAGCAAGGTGTAAATAATCACAGGCAGTGGGAAACGTTTAAACTTTGGGAATGGTAGGGTTAAAACGGATGAAATTTGTGTTCAGAAGCTCAAAGAGACTGAAATGAATAGATTTTATTTTTTTTCCTTTCTGTTTACTATGAATCAGTGTGTGCTTTGAATTTTGTGAGCTCCTAGCACAAAATATAGGCTCTCAAAGAGAGAGACATTTGTTCTTTAGGGCTTCTGGGAGCATATCTGTGCTGGTGTACTCTGCCATAACTCCACTGTGTCCTTACAGCTCTGGTACTTTACAGCAGCTGAGGTTCTGTCCTGCAGATTTGTTGCTGGACGGTGAGATGCTGTTTCTGGTTTAGTCCTTTAGTGAGAATCTTCTCTCTTTAGATACTTTCCCTGCCTTCATAAAGGTTGCATTCTTTGCTGATTATATCACGCTTTTTTAAATCTCTCTGCAGCATCTTTGACTACTGTTGCCTAAAATTGTAAGGCTTTTTCTTACCTCCTTAAACCTTTCACAAGCCTTCCCCTTTCCTGTTGCTGCTGGCTTTTGTCTGCTTCCTTTACCTGCACTGAAACTTTGAGATGAGTTTCCAATGTCCATTTGCCTTTCTTGTTACTTTTACGTAGCCCTTTGCAGATTAGTATGTGAAAGGAACTATCTAGAGTATTATAATTATCCTTTTCTGAATCTTACTTTGTGAGCCATGAGTGTCATGGTCCTCTCAGGAGATTGGCCACCCAGGACTGGCTAGACAGGGAAGAAGTCAAAGGTACCATATTAATTAGTCCTGTTTCAGTTGTGCACAAAGGCTTTGCTGGTGGAGGGAGAAAAAGAGGGTCCCTATAGACTATAGTGTTGTCTGTCCTTGATGTGAGATGCAGTGGCAGTCCCTAAGAGTGCCTAAAAATGAAAATGGAAAAAGAAGGCTGAAAAAGGCAAAGTGACTTGCCTAAAGTCTGCAGAGGGTCAGTAGCTAAACTGCGTTCTCCCTTCCCCCTTCCCCCCCCCCCCAGCCTTAATTATAAATTCTAGACATACTAAGTTCTTTGAGCCTGGAGCTGTTGCTGCTATCACCATCACCTTTCTGCTCTCCTTCCTGATCAGCTCATAATGACTGTACTCCATTATTGTGCTTTTTTCGTGAGAAATGTAACTTTTCACAGGAGAGGTGGTTTTTTTTCCCCTGCTGTATGTTTTTACAAAGCCTAATATGGGGCACCAAGGCTAGTCACTGGTATAAACGGGGCAAAGATATGCCCAAAACTGCTTCGATATGCTTAATGATTTTGATTTACAGTGATACCTAAAGGTTGTCAAAGGAAGTATCCATCTTACCTCTAGGCAGTAAACTGGTTACTGCTTGGCAGCCAGTTACACCAGGTGGCTGAACGCTACTTTACAGAACAATTATCATTTCTGCTTCTCTCCCACTTAGAGGGAGAATTGCTGATGGAGGAAGCTTGGAATGTATAGTTCTTTTCAGTTGCTCCCCCAAGGAGGGATGAAGATGCCTGGCTGACCCATGTGTGGGCCAACCACAGGGAATGGAAGTGAAAAGTTGTGAGGTTGCAGGTCTCTGCTGTGGTGATGGTTCTACCATTGGGGAATGTTTTTTTGTGACCACTGTGTGAAAGGGGCTGTATGAAATATGGACACTCCTTTACCATATCAGTGACACAATGAGCACCTCTTGTTGCTTGCAGGCTGAAAAAGGAGAGAAAGAAAGAGTTCAGCAGTATTTCCTCACGTGTGAGCAAACCTGGGCTAGTTCCTCATTCAAAGGTTTTTTGAATATTTGGAATTTTTTCCTTTGACTGGGAGATGAAGGCTTTGTCTTGGCCATAACTGACTTTTGAGTGCGGAACAAGTACTTCAGATTTGAAGCTAATCGATTATGGTTTTTAATTCTGTATGGATTTACTATAGTTATTTGGTTGCCCAGGATTGATTAGTAACAACACCTGATGGGTAAGTTCTTACTTGGAAAGACTATCTGGGATCATTTCCAGAACTGCTTTAATCTCTGGATATTCAGGGCAACTAAGTTTAGTAAGTACTACTTAGGTAATTAAAGGTTGGAGCTGGGCTGCTCTCTCCGCAAGCCAACAGACTGGTAAAAAGGAATTTGTCAACTTGGTTCAGTGCTATCTTCTGTATAGCACAGAGTCCCACCCAACTCTTCAGTTTGGTTTTTTTTTCTAATGTGTTACGGCTTTTTGACAGTAGAATTAATATTACTCTTTATGTAGTCTTGGAG
This sequence comes from Scolopax mira, assembly GCA_004320125.1. NCBI lineage: Eukaryota > Metazoa > Chordata > Aves > Charadriiformes > Scolopacidae > Scolopax > Scolopax mira. Next base: position 197,840 of record BJBW01002686.1, on the reverse strand, counting down.
GTAGCAAAAGATTGTTTATGAAACAATCACTATAGTAATTTTGGTCTCTGGACTCAAATTTGCTTCAAAGAAAAAATGCAGGCTGGCTAAAAAAGAATTAAGTCTCTGTTAGATAACTACTTGTGAAATTCTCTATACTTAATAACTTTTTCACCAGTTTGTGCCCATAGATACAGGTACTAGACCAGTTTGCACATGTGAGAGAGATGTTACGTTGAAAAAAGGACAGTTGTCTGATCATACAAACGCTTCAGGGTCTTAAAAAACACTATGTTTCTATGCTCAGTGGCTTTTGAAATTGGTCAGATTTGGTGGAATGCATGAGATTATTTACATAATCTTTTGGTCTTGTTGGACACTTTCAGAATTTGGTATTTTCTCCCCCATCCCAGCCCCTGCAGGTTTGAATGCAAAATGAACACCTCTAGCATTGCTATTCTTCTGCGATGAGATTACGGATGTGATGGGAATAGTGATGCATGCATTGTATGCTTCTTAATGAAGAAAATTATTGTCGTCACAACTAAAACTCTTCCCTTCCATTCAGTAACTGATTCCAAATATTTTGGTGCTGCCACGTTGCTGACTCCAGACTGGACTCTTAGGCTTGAGCACTGGTGTGTGAGGAGGAGAGATTGCATCTCTGCCAGACACTTTTTGACAGGGGCCCAGCTGTGGTCTGTGGGCCGATTCTGCTGTGAGGGGCAGCACATCTGGTAACTTGTGGAAGAGATTAGGACCTCCTGTGCCCAAAGTGTAGGGTGGCAAATGGTTATGTCAGACAACGCTGGCTGGGTGCCCATCTGTGCTGAGGTGCTCAGCCCTGTGACATCTCACTCTGCTCAGGCTGTAGTAGGGGTGACATCTTGTGATTCCGGAGTGGTGCCTACAGACATGACCCCAAATTGATGTTTTGATCATTACAATAAAAAACCCCCAGATTATAATCTTCTTTGTATAGAATACTAAATTTAGTCACTGTACTAAGTCATGAGAGTTTTTTTGTTCATCTTGTTCGGAGTATTCACAACAAAATCTTGCTTTTTCTAAGTTACAGATGCATATCTGTCTTTTGTTTTAATAACTGTTTTAATGTAGTTGCTGAGGTTTGTGTTCTGTGCCTTGAGGTGAAATGTATAGGGCTGCATAATAACCTTGTACACAGATCTATACTCCAGGAGGCCCAGGTCCAGTGTTCCAGCATGGCATGGGGACAAGGAAATCCTCAATTGTGGTTGTGGCTGCAGCAGTGACCTCCCTTTCTGATTTTCTCCTATATTCCTTCAATCCACAAAAATGTTTTTTCTTTTTTTCCCCAGCGTCAAAAAAAATTAATTGAACCTAGGGGAAACCTAGATCCTTTTATCCCTTCTACAAATATCATCCAGTTAGATTGGACTCTGAACATGAAAAGTATCTTTATGGAGAACCAGGCTTACAATTATAGAGAATGAAGATGATCCTGGCTTTCCCAACAGTAGATTTTCACCTAGTTAAGTGCCACAGTTTAATTCTGATTCAGAGTCAGTGTAAATGTGGTGTAGCTTGTCAATGAGGCATGTGTTTCTTATGCTTAGATTATTCAGTTCATTGCTCTGATTATTTCTTTTTTTCCTCTGCAAAAATACCTTTCCTCTTTTTCTGCCTCTAAAATTTATCTTTAATATGGGAAAACCAAATGGATTGCTTGTTTTAAAATAGTGTTTCAGATTATACATTTAGAAGAGTAAAAATTCAAAGTTTTTCAGTCATTATGTTCCAAATGAATGCATTTATATTCTGCTAGTAAATATATTTGAATATTAAGGAAATAACAGTAATTTTTTTACCAGGGTACTTCCTAAAAATGATCTTTTTCTTTTTTATGTAAATGGTGTAGTATACCCTTCAGTGGCTTGCTATTTTAGTTGCACAGTGACTTTATACACTCAATCTAGAGAGGTAACTTGGTTCATATTATTTAACAGCCATGGATAAAGGCATCTTGCAATTAAGAGATTGACCAGAGTTATGCTATGTTTTGATTCTTCCTGAAGTCTGATAAGTGAATACATGGTGCTTTGACTGGACACATGTTTGACTTTTATTTTTCCTCTTCCCCCCCCCGTTTTTTCTCACTGCTTTACAGAAAAGTTCTGATAGTTGAAAGAATTTTGAAGAATTTAAAAGGCTTAAATTCCATGGGTGTTCCTTCAGATGCTGCTATGAGTGCCAAGCAGCTTTACCACTGCAAAATAACAAATACCAAGAATAGAAATTTGGCTTTACTGGCTGTTGAGCTATATGGCCTATGTTTTATGAGAAAATAATTCAGGTCATTTGATTTTCTTTGAAAGAAACTTGGGAAAGGAGTGTGCTTTCTCTCCCTTCTGGGAAGACATTCACTCCAATATATGAAGATAGAAACACATAATTAAATTTGTGTGGAAAAATTACGATGCTGTGAGGTTTTTACTGGTGATAAAAAATCTCTGAAATACTTTTTTTTTTCCTTCCACTCCCCTCAGCTTACCAAAATTTAATGCCAAGTATAAAATTGCTCTTTTTAGAGCATGATGCATGATTGTATTTGTTCTTAACTTAAACATAAATCAGCCCAGCTTGTATTTCTTGATGTTGTGTAACAGCTATTGATGTGATGGTGGAATTTAAACTTCAGAAAAAGCTGATTAGTGTAAACCTCCCGTGTAGTGTTGAGGACAGGCTGGAGTGACATCTCAGCTGAAGTGAAATGACCCGCACAAACACAGTTGCACTTCAATATTACAGAAATTTTCCCTGCTCCAAAGCTAGTCTAAGTGTATGACTAGATTTAGAGGTTTGTATTTATTTACTTTGGGTGTTTGCATTAATTTTTCATTTAATTGACATAGGGTTTTTTTTTTTTAATCCACTTCTTGGAAATGGTGACTATAGAACAGAATTTTGCAGCTGAGGTACTAGCACACAAACAACAGTCCCTGGAGGGGACCATTTTTGCCTCAGGACAAAGCTGTCTAGAACTGGAATTTTGCTACAATATGCCATATTGCAGTGCATCAATTCAGTTTGAAGGGCAGGTTTTTAAGTATACTCACCGTGGATCGTTATTTAAGTATATTCATGGTGGATCATGATTTCACTTGGCTCCCTTGAGCAAATATTCTGTTTTCGTAGAACGTTTATGCACAACTTCAAAATGAAATGTGTAATTAACCTGGAGTTGTTGATCCTTTCTCAGACAGAGATACTTCCAGTGCCTTGAGTATCTATCAGGAAGGATCATTCACGTTTCAGCCTGTGTTCAGGCAAAATAAGAACCTAGAGTCATGGAAGAGTCAAGGTTTTTGAGTGTTGGTTTTTGATTGTTATTGTTTTTGTTTTTTTTTTTTCTTCAAGGAATATGTTATGGAGTGTTATGGCTTCATTGACCCTACTTAAGCCACTGTTACATTAGTAGGACTTCTTCCTACACTGCAAATGCAGCATTGGCTGCTTCATCTGGTGGAAGCCAGGTTCTTCCTATTATTATCGATGGGCTGGCTCTCTGCTTTTCATCAGGGATGATACACTCTAAAGAAGCACTGCACTTATAGTGGGGAATGGATATTTTATGTGCCTCTGTCTATTATATTTACGTGATCCGTAAAGCTAGTGTGTGAGCTGACCATTTAATGACCTTTAAAAACACAGCCTTTGGAGAGATGAAGAGGGATTTGTTAGTTGACAGATTTGTGCTAGCAAGCTCCAGGTTATTTACGGAAGTCTGGAATTCTGTGCTCTTGGATTTAAAGAATACTGTGTAATTCAGATCAAAGGCAAAGTAGTAAAATCTTAATTCCACTGAGAGAAGTATTCTTTATTTTCGCATTCTCAGAGATATTATTCTTAATTCTTGTTACCTTATAAAAGAGAAAAGAAATGAAAGTTTTCTCTGAATTTATTGTGAATCTATTTTTCTTTCACAGCAGGACTATGTAGCAATCTGTGAAGCTTATTCATCATTTTAAAGAGTGAAACTCGGTTCTGATATTAAATCATACAAAAATCACAGAGTTTGCTGTCAGATGTTTGCATTTCCTCCCTTAATTACATAGCAAAAGCATTGACGTGCTCAATTTTGTTGTTAAAGTACTGAAATATCCCTGTGTCATTAAAATGATTAGAGAGCGTATAGATAAGTAGGAGGAGGGAGGGGAGCCAAGGGAAAGGACATTTCAAAACTGTTATTGTTGCTGTTCAAGAAGAATGTTTAAATCGGTACAGATGGAAGATGCTAAAATAAGTTCCTGTAGACTTTGACAACCAACTTAAAATTCATGGATTATACGTCTGAAAAACATCACAGTGAAAATAATTTGCCAGGTGGAAAGTAAATAACCATTGCTTGAAGTGTTTCCCTCTTGGAGATGGAGATGATGAAAATCAATTACTTCCAGGTAATCTTCTTGTGCCATCTTTTGCAGAGAAGTGCCTTGAATCATGGTAGATGACTTTGGGTGGTAAAACAGAAACTGTAAATCTCTGTGCTTGAGGCTGTTTGTTGTCCTTGGCCTGTGGAGAAGTGCCAGGATGTTGGCAGGTGTTGCATCTGGTTTGAAAGCACTGTGCCCCCCTTAAAAATTAATTTCTTTACCTATTTACGTGCATCCAAAACTATGGAACTGTTACTGGTAGCTTAATAAAGCAAAATATTATTGTAATATGAGTTTTAGTCCTGTCTGTAGAAATTGTTTCTCTGACAGTGAAATAACTGGCTATATTACTAAAAACAAATTGATTCCTTTCCCATTAAAATCAGTAAGGAAAATTCCCTTAAACAGGAAAGGGAAACTCGGTGTAGAGTGGGATTTAAAGGGCCTCAATACTTAGATATAGATAGATTATCTGTCATGTTTTTGGAGTAAAGGTTCTCCATTTTCTGGATCCCAGTTGGAGTTAAATGTCTCCGGCAATCTCACTTAGTACATCCTTAAGGTACCTGGCGATCTTGGCTCTTCAATGGTAGGGGAAAAATTAAAGAAAACTTTCTGCCATGTTTTAGAAGAAGTGTATTTTCTCTCTGGAGTGCTGTAGGCCTGTAACCCCTGCAGCACTCCCAGTGAAGTCGGTGAGGATTTCCCCACAGAAAATGGAGTTTTGACAAGAACCTCGGGTAAGATGGGGTGAGTTGCCCTTTCTACAGAATCTTTCACAGTACACACAAGGAGCTCTTGAAGGGGGACAGTGAAGCAGCAGAGACCAAAGGTCTCTGACTGTAGAGGAAAACTCACGTTCAAAAGTTTGCAGTTCTCATGGAGCACCTTGGACACTGTGGCGCTCTTTTGCCTTGCTAACAAGACTTTCTCCCTCATTTTGGACTGGCTTATTACTAAATGTGCAGACGCCAAACTGTTACATTGTATGAATCAACTTTAGGTCTGTAGTTGAGATAGTTATAATCTATTTGGTTTTTTGGGGTTTTTGGGAGAAGTGATTCTTGAATTTAGTGACCAGTGAGACGTAAGAGCACTAGTCTGGAAATTGAGGGATTTAGGTGTAGTTTTTTAATGAAACCAGCTAAAAGTATCTGTGGCTTGTGCTGATTTCAGTCCTGTCGAGATGTGTAAGGAGTACTTTGAGCTTACCTAATTGATTGAGCCTCTCTAGGGCCTTTGGCAGATTTTCATGCCGTTTTACCCTGTTAATGGAGAGTGGTGTTACTCAGGTAAAAGCCAGTTGCCTCTTTCCCCAGATGAAGGTAGCTCCGCGCAGGTGAAGTTGCCTGGGGAACCTGCAAGATAAACAGGGAGGTGCTGAATTCCTGCTTCCTCCAGGGATAGGTAACTGCTACTGCAGACCAAAGTTAAGATTGTTTCTTTAGACTTAGGGACTCTAAAAAGGGCATACTTTTCAAATGACATACCGAATCTTACGCTACAGTGATTGTATCTGCAAATTTAAAATAATATTTACTCATTCACAAACAGTGATGTCAGTGGTTTATTGTTTTTTTTTTTTTTTAAACTGTTGAATATTTGGCTGTTTAGACAGTAGTGAACACTTGGCATTAAAGGTTATGTAATGCCATATCATGTTGGTTATGATGAGAGTAACTTCCATGTGACACTTGCCATTAAAAATTCAAACTGTTAGTCATATAGACCATGTTTATCCTCAGTGGAGACAGGCATCCCAAATACCTTGCACACTGAGGATTGGGTGAATTTGGTGTATCTTACTTTTCTGTTCTAAACGAGCATCCTCCATGGTCAGTGTTACATGAGAGAAATTTGATCTCCAGAGACAATTCTGAGTATGTGTTGGTTCTCTCTGAATTTGCTATTGCATTGTATTTCTTTACATTTGCCCATGACTACATTTTACTTTGCTTTGTCATAGTCTTTTGTGAGTTGTTTTCATTACAAATGAAATTACAAATTTCTACTCAAATATGATTTTGGAAGAACTTGTGTATGTGTGACTTTGAAGGACATTTAGCTGTCTCATTTGCATTGTTGCAAGCATTACAGCTCTGTCTTATAGAACAAGAGATGAGATGTATAGTATAATTGGACCTTCCCATTAGTTGTTTCTTATTATCATAGAATGGTTCGAGCTGGAAGGGAACCTTGAAGATCATCGAGTTCCAACCCCCCTGCCATGGACAGGGACACCTCCCACTAGAACAGGTTGCTCAAAACCCCATCCAACCTGGCCTTGAATACTTCCAGGGATGGTGTATCCACAACTTCTCTGGACAAATTATTATTTTTAAATTAAAAATTAAATTACAAAAGTAATTATTACATGTAGTAGAGGAAATAAGTTTAGAAAGTAAAAATTAGGATACTGTCTTTACTGTCACCATCTATAGATATGGAGAATGTGATGTCAAAATGCCAGCTGGTCAATCTCTCATATGGGACACTAGGGATATTTTAGGACTCTTGTCCTCTCCTTGCTTTTCCAGGGCTTGCAGTTTACCTCCTAAGTGTTGTTAACATAGAGTGTTCCAAATCTACTTTTCCCACCAGCTAGGCATTGCTGACTCACTTCTCAAACACTGTTCATTGCCAAATTTGTCAGGCAGGCTCCCTCAGTGGCAGCCCAGCCACCACTGCTGCTGTCACTTACTGCCTCAGGCAGCAGCTCAGCACTCTTTGCTTGTGACTGAAACCTGCACTGGAGGATTCAATCCATCAGAAGCCCAAGTCTACAGAAGCTGAAACTATTCCTTAAACACTTTATCATAGATCATCCTACAGTGTACCTTCAGGTGCTTTTAAAAATTGTTTTCCTCATGCATTTACTGAGTATGCACACAACATTTATTGGTAGTAGCATTGGATATCTTGTTCATACTATATATTTTTAAATTTTTTATTTAAACACTTCCCAGTCTTTATATCCTCACTATACGTTATCACTAGCCCCTGTGTGGAATGTCACCCAAATGAGGATGTACTGCAGGCTTTCTGCATGTCTCACTCCTGCAAAGTATGTTGCAGCTGAGTAGCTGAGGTAGTAATTAGAATTCATAATTTTTGGGCATGCATAGCAATTCTTCTTCCATCCAGAGAACATAAAATGTAATAAAGTTGGGGCTCTATTTGTAGTGTGGATCTCTTTTTAACTAGAGGAGTTGAACTGAGATAGTGGAAATCATGAGGAAATTGAGTCATGACAAGAAATTGATGTGGTGCAATTTGTGCCTCTCTCCATCTGCACTTACAGCTCCCCCTCGTGTTCACTTATTTACATTTTACCCCTTTTGGGGTGAATACCCATAAACTCCCAGTCCCATGTACAAACACTGACATGGCTCTGTCTCTCAGTAATGTGTGTGTTCTGATTGAGTATATTTGACCAGAAAGTAAAGATTATATTTTTTTCTGTAAATAACTATGCATATTTTCTGAAACATCGAAGCTGTTTTATTCCCTTTTATTTATAGCCTTGCCATGTTCCATGTTCTTCCCTCTATGAAAAGCAAGTCCACCTCATATCAGTCAGATGGGTGCAGTGTAGCCCAGGAAATAGAAATTTGGCTGGCCAGCCAAACTCATAAAAATAATTGGAAGTGTACAGCATCTGAGAAGAAAGATTAAAGAACAGTACTCGTAGCCATGTTCCTCTACTATAGCAGAGCATTTCCATTATGCCCTGTTGTTTTGCCACAGCAAGTAAGTGTGTCCTTTTCAGGCACTTAGTGGTCTGCATTATTTTGTGATTCTGGACACGCCTTGGAGCACTTGTTAAATACGGATTTCTTCAGGAAAGAACTGTGAGAGACAAAATTGCAAGAGCAAGTCATGTTATTCTGACATAATTATCTAAAAACCCGCTAGGCCCAATTGAGAGATCTCTTGATGTATGTCACATGCCTGCTGTCATGGATGTGTGCACGTGTGCTGAGAGACCAAAGCAGGAGCAGAACATTGAGTTTTGTGGATGTTTCTAATGCTTAAATATGTTAGTGAGTAATAGAAGTCCTCTCAAGTGAATATTAAAAATACCTGTATAGTATACCATATATGTAGTATCCCACTATGGTTTTGCTTGCTCTAGATATTAAAGCAAAATTGCTCTTCAGTAAACTGTTTAGATCGCATTTTTTTCAGAAGGATCCTTTTTCCTGTCCTCTGCTCTACGAAGGCAGCTGCCTTAGTAACCATAAATCCAACAGCATAAGCTTCCAAATGACAAATTACTGTTAGTATGTTTTTGCAACCTCATTAAATTATCTAAGCTTAATTTTATAATTGTACATCTGTGGATATTTTAAAGAAAGTATTTTAAAATCAACTGCCAGCTTGATATCATGCAATACATAATCAAATTACGTCCCTAATTCAGGAGAGCATTTAAGCACATTGTTAACAGGCTCTGCTGAAGATAAAAAAATTGAGTATTCAACAGAGACCTCGAAGAAAATTTATTATTTTTTAACTGATATTGTTGTGAAAGAGGGAAACCCTTTCACAAACTGTAAAACAATACTATTGAAAAGAAAGATTGCTTGTATGAAGAAACAAATTCTTTTCTTTTCTTACATGTTCCATGCATACCTTGGGCTATGCTCAAGATTAACATAGAGCTTGAATCTATACTCCTTGAATCTTAAGGAGTGAACATCATGTCACTGCTTCCATTTCTTCTGAGGTTGCAACCAGAGCTGGAGGTTTCCTTTTGTGTGAACTATTGATCTCATTCCAACTATTTTATTTTCCCCCATCAAGTCCCTCTACAGATCATGTAGCATCTGCAGAATGGGTCAGCAGGCATTGCTCCAGAATGACAGCTCAGTAAAATACAAGTACCTTTTCCACATAGGTGGCCTATGACATTCTGATATGTAAGCTCTCTCTCACTTAGTAGATCTAACAATATAACTAATATTAAGTACTTTATGCTTACAACCTCTCCTCAGTCTAGAGATGGAGAAGAATTATTGGACCTGTTTTATAAACAGAGAACTGAGCTCAGGAGCAAATTTAAGCACATTAAGGACTGAGGCTATGTACAAGCTGAAGCCAGGAAGGTTCAGACAGCATATAAGGCAAAGGTTTTTCATGAGGAGGGAAGCCAGGCGTTGGACCAGGTTGCTCAGAGAGCCTATGGAGTGTCCATCCTTGGAGATTTCTAAAGATGTGATTGTATAAGCCCTAAGAAATCTGTCTGATTTCACAGCTCAGCCTGCTTTGAGTAGGAGGTTGGACTGAAGACCCCATGAGGTCCCTTCCAGCTCGAATTTTTCCATAATCTTGTAATCTATGAAACCCAATGAGAGAAAGCAACGTGAAAGTGTACATCAGAGTTCTGACATGCAACATGGGTCCTGCTTGTATTCGGTATCCAGGTCTCAACACTATTTGCAAACCTGAGCTTCCTTTACAGGGAGTGGTCTAATGATGTGCTTGGAGCGTATAATTTCACTGACTTTAGCCCAAAATGGGGAAAATGGTAGCCATATTCTCTGAAAGCTGTGGCTGAAGGAGAGACAGCAGTGCTTGCTTTTTGTGTAGCAGTCTAAGAGTTGAGGGGCTTGCTTGGGGAATTCATAGTGAGTCACGTTGTTTCCGTCACAGCCAAAGTGGATTCAAAGCCACCTTTCTCAGGAGCATACCCAAATGACAAGACTGTCAAATAGTCTGGCTGAGAGTATGGTCCACCCTACTGGCTGAAATTGGATGACTATAGACAGGAACCTGGCACTAGTGTGCCTAAGGGTAAATGCACGTAAAAGGAGTTCATTAATTTTTGCTTTGTGTAATGCAGAGTTTACCACTTCTTGTGTTTGCTGGAGCTGACAGATTAATCTCTGATAAAGAAAGATGGCAAGCAAGAGGGGCATCTTACTCTGTAGCCTCTTGATTCAGTCAGCAAATTGGATGGGATAAGTATAAAGGGAATTATTTGCATGTACACTAGGTGCTGTGACTGCCAACTATTTTTCAATGTGCGCACAGAACAGAGACAGACTATAAAACTCAGGAAAGAGAGGTGATTATTTTACTGATCCCCTTTGGGATTACTTCCATACTATTACTTCACTATTCCTGCTCCTAGGGCTGGTACCTAACAGATTAGCAGGCTAATGTTTGGTGTCATACAGCCTATGCATCTTTCCAGCTGTGGGTTTGAGTACCTGAATCATCTTCTATGTTGTAAGCTTTTTGGCCAAAATTAATGCTTTTTTTTTTTTCTTATCATTATTTTTCTTTAATACATCTCTTAAACTCTTACTGTATTAAAAATAGGTGGGAATTATACCTGCCCAAAACATCTGTGATACAGAATGGGCAGCCAGTAAATCAAACATTTGAAGCTAGCAGAAAGCAAAGAAAAAAGTTGAAAGTGTATGCACCTTAATCTTATTATGGGTCCCCTATTAGGATTTTTCTGGTTTTCCCACTGATTTTTCTATTAAGCAAAACTGTTAAAACAAGCATGTGTCAGAAAATTGAGTCATCTTTGAACACATGCTAAAAGAGAAGAAATTGCCGAGTACATTTTGATCTAAAAAGCATTGTAATTGTGAACCATCAAAAGCTTTTCCAAATGTCTCTTGAAACTGCGTACCTACTGTACTGTGCTGTAAGCAAGATAATGCCTGCTGTTTGTTGCTACTACAGATTACTAGATGTGCTATCTTACAGTGTTAAAACACCTATTTTGTTCCCAACATAATATTTTTCAGCTTATAAAGGAGGTATTTTGATTCTGTTCATACTGTGCTTTCTGGTCATATACGCATGAGAAGTGTTGATAGCATAAGAAAATGGGGTGCAAGATGCTCATAAAATTACTGAAATACGCATTTCTTGCATACACAGGCATGGATGTCACATACCCATTACACAATTATGCTCCAGACAGGTGACACAATTAAACGAGAGAAGAAAATCCAGCTAATCTCATAAAAGAAGATGGGAGGAACAGTAGCAGAACCTGCATTTATCTTTTGTATTATTTGTGTCTGTATGGATGAGTAAAGGGATGTATATGGCTTCCCATATGCCAGTACAGGTAGTCTGTCAGAACCTGGCCTTGGGCAAGGGTAGTAGTTCTAGGCTGCTCCCTCTGGTGCTGTGCAGTGTGTAGGAATTGTCTGGAAGCATGTGAAATCTTCAAGCTCCTTCCCTGTGATGTTGACTATGGTGATGAAACTGACCAAAGAAAGCCTAACCTTTGGCCTGTTGTTTCTGACTCATTACTGCCATTTGCTTTACCTTTGTTGTGCTATAAAGCTCCAGGTAAAAAACTGCCCTTATTTGAAGACATCTCAGAATATATATGCATACACAGCTTGGGTGGTGGGGAGAACAAAAGTGGGAAAAAATTGTGTAGCAGGACAGATACAAAATAGGAGCTTCTTACTCCAGCTTTGCCACCACCTGAAACTTGAGGTCTTTTTAATTATGTGTGGAGTTACAGCTTCGGCACAGCACCACCTAGAAGGGCTAATCCGCTTCCTGGGCCTGCACAGCCCCATGTCGTGCAATAATGAAATGCCCACTCTGTGTCCTCAGAAGTGCTTTTCAGATTCTGTGACTTCCAAAAATCTGAGCCTATGTGTGATTCTTCTTCTAACAAGATAATGACTCTTCTCCCTGCCCCAGATAAACCAAGACTAAGGAGTGCTTTCTGCTGGTCTAAGTCCAGAGACACTGTAAAAAAAATAGAATTACTTCATCTTTCTATGGAGAGTAAATCTGATAAATACTGTATTTTGAAATCTGAGCGCATATGTGCAGGCCAGGATGATGGTCGTGAGCCTCTTATTCCTATCTTAATCCTCGGCAATGCAAATATGAACTGTTCCTTACTCGGGATGTATTTTTTAAGGTTAAACATTCTTTCAACAGCTGTGATAAACACAATAGTGCAGGTGTATCAAGTGACCAGGTAGGTGGTAGAACAGAGCCGTTTCTGTGTTCCTTGTTACTGTGATATTTTCTTTTATCTTTTTTCCTTTTACATAGTGAATTGAGTTTGCAAACACTCTTTGCTCTTCTGTAGTACATGGAACTTTGAAAGGTTGTTCTTGTCTTGCAGAAATTAGAAATTTTTAGAGGGATAAATAATACCGTCTAATTACTTTCTGTTCCACATTAAAAAAAAAAAGTAATCTTGCAGATAATTTCTTTCTAATGGCTTGGATGTGAAAATTTTCTATTTGAAATAGCTCTGTGACAATATGAGGGAGCTCTGAATATTAAATAGCAAAAAGTTTTGTTGATGTGTAACAGGCAGGTGTGTGATTTAGTTGAGGCCATTATTGCCATTTTGAAAATGAGCTTAAGAATTCTGTTGGTCTGGGAAGTAGTCTACCATGTAATTCTCTTTTGATTCCAGATAGAGGCCTTCTCTACTTATTGGGACTGCCTTAGAGCCCAATTCAGAAAAGCTTCTAGGTATTATTTAAGCTACTGATGTGTGCAAATTTAAGTGCTTTGTTGAAGTGGTGTAATAAAGAAATGCAAGCATAGAAGTTATACACAGGTGTTTGTACTCAACTTTTGATCACTGAAAACTACCATGAGATTATTAGTTCCCTTGTCAGTTTAGCTCAAAATACTATATGGGTTGTAACAAAGTCAGTCAAATGCAATTCTTAATTTTTCTGTAGGTTGGTACACTGAGTGTAACCTGTTTGTCTTCTGGGGAATGACAGTGCATTTCAGAGACTCTTAAAAAATACTAAAACAGCTGTATTATATCTGAGGACCACTTTGTTTCCTTTCTTTTATTGACCAGATTATGTGTAAAGAGTTGGCTCTTCCAGTGCAGTGGTCAAGGATTTCCTCATCTAAGCAGAATCTTTAAAATCTACTTGGTTTCACGAACCAAACTTTCCTTAGTGTCCAGTATACCATAGCAACTGGAACCATAGAATTGAAGCTGAGACAGAGCTCTTCTTGCTGCTGTCCACATGTCTAAGGGTTGCAGTTACATACAGTGCCTTCGGCATTAGGTGATGTCTGTCTGCAGTTGTTTCTCTTATACCTATTGGAAAGAACTTGGAGTTCACTGTCTAGGAAATTTGGCTATTGAATCAAAGCTCCATTTGGCTACAGTCGGCCAGGGCTTAGTGTGGATTTAGTGTTTATTTAATGACTTAAAATTTAGGATGAAGGTAGTGGTACTGGTGAGGTTTTGAGGTAAAATTCACTTTGTAACTAAGGAACATTACAGATTTATTTTCCTGCCTTATTACTAGCTTTACCACTATTGGCCACACTGTGGCTCTCACTTATTTGGTTGTATGTACTCATTGAGGTACATAAGCATTTTGTGCAAGGAAACAGCTTGATTTTTCTTGTTAGTAGAATGCTGGTACTCTAATAGTGATAAGGAGTAATACTGGTCTATTTAACACGTGTTCTCTTTGCAATTAGGATTATCTCTGATCTCTAGAATAACCTGGACTTCAGGTGCTGTAGGCATGCTCAACTCTTTGTAAAAAGCTTAACTCTTGTTTAAATCCATGAGTATCTAGTTTAGGCATTCTAGTAGCTGTTCAAGCATACATATTTCTCTCTTCAGCCCATAAGTACTTCTCATGCAGTCTCTTCACAGTACTGCCTAGTCCTAACTGAACATTCATGGATTAAGGAGAATTCCTGTAAATCCAGCTGAAGAGACTGGAAAGTGTGTCAGTGCATGAGGATTGAAGAGCAGGATCTCTGCACCTATTGCTTATTTAAATGCACTCATTTAAAGGGCCTTCTCACAACCTGTAAATTACATGAAAGTAATTTATTACTGCTGTCACCCTTTGGGATCCCTCAGGTGTCTGCCTCGGTATTCCTCTTTCTCTTCACCCTTTTACTACCATCTTTATGGCAGTGACTCTCATATTTTTCTTTTTGAGTTCTCCTCTGACTGTCACCAAAACCATGCTGCTCCTAGGCTGTCTCTTCTCCAAACTCACTGGAAACTTTCCTTTTGTGAACTCAGGCTGTCAGCTTTAGTGAGATCTCAGGAGAGAGACAGCTCACGGTTCATCTCATGGCTTGTAGTCAAACATTTATTTTATTTATTTTAATTATTATTAGGTAACAGTAAAGAGTGTGTGTGGATACACACCACCAAATGTGTTTAGAAAGGCCTGTTCCTAGACAAATCTGTGGTTCTTCTTTTCCCCCACTCTCCCAATCTTTTCTTAATTCTCTTTTTCCTCCTCCAGTTGCTGTTTCTGACCGTTTCCCCATTGTGTCTAAATTTAATCCTTAATTTTTTTCCCAATCTGCATTCCTCCTGTATTCCTCCTGACTCTGATACCGTTCATGCATGCAACTGCAGTAGTGTTATTTTCAGATACAGAAAACAGCTGGGAAGCTGCAAGCCATGGACTCTTCCCAGCCTTGGCCACTGCCCCTGTTTCAGTGTGGTTAGTCTCTGTAGCTGAACTGCTGGTCAGACACAGTTGTCCATCCCAGGGAGGGCTTTCAGGGCGTTCTGAGAAGATATGGTGCAGGATGTTACTTTCCCTTAACAATCTGTGGCACGGGTTTATCTCTGGGTGGAATACCAAGGAGTAGCATCAGTCTTGCTCGCCATCACAGAATCACAGAATAATGTGGGGTTGGAAGAGACCTCTGGAGATCATCTAGTCCAACGCCCCTGCCAAAGCAGGTCCACCCAGAGCAGGTTGCACAGAAATGTGTCCTGGGTTTGTAATGTCTCCAGTGATGGAGACTCCACCACCTCTGGACAGCCTGTTCCAGGGCTCTGCCACCCTCAAAGTAAGGAAGTTCCTCCTCATGTTTAGATGGAACTTCTTATATTCAAGCCTGTGTCCATTACCTCGTGTCCTATCAGTCACTTTGTGCTTTAATAGTACTGGTGTGGGCACATAAGCCAAACAATTTCACACGTGAAACAAAGAAGAAAAATGCAGATAAAGTTACCTGCTTCAAGTATATAAGACCTGGGTAATTTATTTTGCCTAAATAAGAAGAGAATTAATTTGCTGCATTTGATAATCATCTATGTGTATATCTATTGATAATAGATCTGTGTGTAAGTGATATCTAAGTATGGGTCTGCAACTAAGATATCCTAGCGTAATGGGATTTTGCAGCTCTAAAATGTAATACTGTTTATGTGTATAACATGGAGATATACTATATTAGCCACCAAGAACCCCTGCCAGGAATAGAACCTCCTGTTTACAGGATTTTTATAGAGGTAAAAACTTTATTGTTGTTATATTTATGGAGATAAGCTTGAATCTGCCTCTGAGACTCAGTGACACAGGAACACCCATCCCTGACCAAAATAGCCCATCATCTTTGTTCTTGTTGCAGAACTGAATGCCTCAATGCCCATACGCTTATCAGTAATTTGAAATAATTTATTAGATAAGCTGTTAAAAATCTTGCAGTTTTATATCTCATCATGTCTTAAGCAGTAATGATGCAGAACTGTACTCTGGGATATGAGATCCTTACCTGATACAAATGAGTATTAATGTCCTGAAGCCTTTGAGAAACTGGCACTTTCATCCAGTAGGAAATGGAAATCACAAGCAAGTCTACGATAAATTCACAGTAAAAAACAAATGAGGGTTTTAATAATGAGTGTAATCCAGCTTCAAAAAGATTAGTTAGTGACATAATGTATTGTATTTAAATCCAGAGTGGATTAGTAAAAAAATGATTATGTGGGGTTTCCTGGCATAACCTATCCTGCAGTAGGTTAAATAGAAGATTAAGATACCTGATCAGAAAGGTGCTTTCTAGCTCCAAAATGTGCAAATGTATGAAAACTGATTGAAAAAGAGGAAAAAGTATTTGTTCTGACAGAAATTTATGCTAGCGTATCACCTCACTGAATTTCTTTTAGAGTTGGAAGGGACCACAGTGATCATCTAGTGCAACTCCCCTGCTGAAGCAGAACTGCCCAGAGCATGTTAGAGCATGTCCCTCAGGACTGCATCCAGGAGGGTCTTGAAAACCTCCGAAGAAGGGGACTCCACGACCTCCCTGGGCAGCCTGTTCCAGGGCTCCATCACCCTCACTGTGAAGAAGTTTTTTCTCATATTTGAGTGGAACTTCTTATGTTCCAACTTATGCCCGTTACCCCTTGTCCTCT
>BJBW01002686.1:157855-181235 GCA_004320125.1 Scolopax mira | reverse complement strand
CTCAGCCTTCTCTTCTCCTGGCTAAAGAGTCCCAGCTCTGTCAGCCTTTCTTCATCAGGGAGATACTGCAATCCCTTAATCATCTTTGTTTCCCTTCGCTGGACTCTCTCCAGCAGCTCCCTGTCCCTCTTGAACTGGGGAGCCCAGAACTGGATGCAGTATTCCAGTTGTGGCCTCACCAGTGCAGAAGTCAGTGGTGTCAATGACTTCCCTCTACCTACCAGCCACACTCTTCCCTATGCAGCCCAGGGTTCCGTTGGCCTTCCTGGCCACAAGAGCACACTGCTTGCTCAGTGTCATTTTGCATGTATTTGAGAACTAGATATGAACTATACAGGGGACAAACAATATCGCATTTCTGATTTGAACATTAGGAGAGCACTTTAAAACTGATCCCCTATCAAGGACAGCATTTAAAAGAAATCACACCAGTTGCTCTTTGGAAGAATAGTAGTTAGCATTTAGAAACTGAATGTTCAGATTCTTGGACATATGACCAGTTCCAGTTGAATCTTTTTGTTTAAAGATTTCAGCCTTCCTGAAGCAGGACTGCCCACAAATGAGGAATGTAATTCTAATAATAGACTAAATAGTTTAATTTCTCTCTTCAAGAGGGAATAAGCTGGAAGGTATTTACCAAGACCCCTGCAAGCTAAGAGTTACCAAAATATTTCATGTAGATCAGCTTAAGTAGGCAAAGCACAGCAAGCTGGACACTTCCTATGTTCAGCAGTTCCCAAGGACCATGAGACTTCTCTAAACCTTTTTTTTTTCCCATGCAATTTGTGTTATTAGGTAAACGTTCAGATTCTGGTGGTAGCTAAGTAGAATGGACGTCACTGTTTAAACCACTCTGTTGGCATTTTGCATTATTTTTTGTAAAAAAGCATCCTTGAGATATTTTTATGGTAACTCTGAAGGTATATTTCATAAACTGTTAGGCATGAAAGTTTAGAGTTAGAAAATTTATATTATTGTTGGAATAATGATATACATTATTCACTTGTACAAATCCAAAAGCACTTGATCTTTCCTTTTCTCACTTTTTCTTTTTCGCTTTGTATTTGGATGAATCACATGTGACACACCAGAAGAAAAATTAGAAATTTCCAAGGCAAATTGGATCTTACAGAAGAGGTGAAAGTTTCTTGTCAGCTTACTTTATCAAAAGCGTAAACCTAATTAGTTTTTCAGGATACTGACAAGGGGTTACAGATACTTTGCTCACTTAATTTTCTTGCAGAGAGAGTAGTTTCTTTGAAAATTATTTTCAAAATTGCCTGATAATTGTTTTATGTAATTTAATTGCTGGCAGTTGATGATGTTCTGGTGATGCATACTTTCAACCTAAAAGAAAAGACGCTTTAAAAATAAGCATAGACTCGTCCTAAGGGAAACTTTAATGACTTATATACACATAAAATAAGAAATGAAAGGGATAAGCAAACAGCAAAATGAATTTTCAATTACTGCTTGAGCATTATGTCTATTCGTGACTAACATTCATGCTTTTTTCTTCCACTGAAACGTATCCCTCTGTATTTCAGAACTTGGCACATGGTGTCTTTTGGGTAACAGACCTTGAAAATTAAAAATCTAATAAAGGAAATTTACTGGTTTCTTTAGGCTGTTTCAGCTTGAGTGACAGTGTTAATATTCAGTCAGTTTTTAGGGGATTATCTTATAGGACAATGGGTGCACAAGTCTTTTGCATACAGACTCAAAACTTACGGAAGTGATTTAGTTTATCAGATTCCTTTTTTTAATGGCATTGCAATTACAAAAAAAAAAACTTAAAAATTGCCAAAAGTGTCTGGCAGAATTTGAGAGGTAATTAGGAACTTAGCAAGCTCTTAATTGTACAGAAAGGCCTGCCTGCAAGTTGCTTGGCCTTTATCCAAACTCTCATGACAGTGGCATAATACAGATGTAGATAATATTACTATCGAGTGTTTTAGAAAGCACCTGTGTCAGTCCTTCAGTGTCATTTTCACCTTTTCTGCTGTATGCATCTATACGCCAGTTTATTGTGAGATATTCATGAATCTGGTATTGTGATTTGTTGTCAAGATTGTTCTTCTATTTGCAGAATGGAGGTCGGTGAATTGCCGTGTACAAAATAATCAGTTTTCCAGAATATTTGGACACCAGAATTTGGCAGGACTAAATAAAATTTCTGTGTTCCGTTTTCAGAACTTTTGTGTGACTAGACAGATGTAGCTTGTTCTGTACCTCGCCAGAGATGCACCCCTCTACCAGTGGGACAAAAAATAAATACAAGCATCCTAAATATCTCTGGATGAAAGAGAATTGGTGTAGCTGGGCACACCAGCTCATTTCTTGTCTCTGGCAAGAGAAAGGTCTGGCTAATGGTGTAGAGTCTTTTGGGGCAGATTTTCTGCTAATCTATATCAGTTCACGTTCTATCAGTTTTCATGCAATTATTCTTAATTTGTAACAGCACAAGAGGTGGTAAATGTGGTCTTTTGCTTTTTGTATTATATGTGTCATACAGAAACTCGTCTTTTTTAGCAGAGAAAGATGAGGGCAAACGAAACGCTTTATAAAGCTGTAACCCAGATACATAGACATTTGACAGTATTCCAGAAATGCTTTGCTAAGGCTGTCTATCCTAATATTGATATAATAATGAAAAAAATAATTTCTGTCTAAGAATTTAGACTTGGTATAAGAATATACCAAGCAGCTAAGCATGGAAACAGCTAAATACAATGCAATTAAGTGTGCTGTGTACTCCTGTATGTAATACCAGCAGAATGCCTCTTCATCACCTGGTAGAAAGACCTCTCATAGGATTTGAGGGTCATGCTCCTTTGTATCTTGATTTTGATAATCCATCTTCTGTTTTCACATTGGGATTTCCCATTTTTCTGATTGAAACACTTAATAACATTAAATTTCTTAGACAGTGTCATGTTTTCTTGCTTGCTTGACAGCCATCATGGGGTGGGAAGTCATGGGGTGTACCAACAGCATGTTTGTTAATTAAAACCAAACTCTTTGTCTTGTAACTGGAATTTTATGAGCCACTTCTGCATTAAATATTATTCAGAAATGTGATTACATATGAATTATGTCCTCCAAACAAAGAAAATGAAAAGCACCAAAGGTATGTTACAGTGATGAATTCTGCACTGGTTGACAGGTAAATTAGATGACCTGGTAGGTTTTGTCCACTTATAATTTACATCTGTGGCAAGCCACACCAGGTGGTGCTGTAATACATAAACTTTGCAATTCTCATTCCTAGCAAGTTAGTGCTTTCTTGGGAGGATAAACTGCCTATTGGCACTTTATTTTTTCTTCCAGATTCTCTCAAAAGGGAATAGTATAAGCAGTAAGGACTCGCCTTGAGTGAGTCCTTAATCTTATATTAGAGATTATTCTTGAAGCATAGTTAATCAGACTGAAACTTTTGAAAGAACAGATTTCTTAACATTCATTTGACTATGTCATTTTGTAAGCAGTATATTTGTTTTGAATATGTATTTTAAATTTTGCATATATTAGCTATTAATAGACATTATTTCTTCTCCTAAGCATTTAGGAAGTACTGGACGGCCTGCCTTTGGCCTTGTATCAGATAGCCATAGAAAAGGGTGCATCATATACAGTCAGGTAATTACACCCTTGACTGGAAAAGTTTTCCAGGACTCTTTATTGTATCCTCGTCCCCTCCCTCCCTCCCTATCACTTCCTTCTCATATAAAATATTATTTATTTTTCCTTTGATCCTTTTTTGAAGAAGAAATGGATTGGCCTGCAAAAACTTTAGAATTCTCTTTCATTCTTTACATAGGAGCTGAACATTTACATTTCACCTAAGAGCTGAACTCCTACTAAGTCAATATGGCAGCTTCTCAGCTGGAGATAATAATTCTGGTTTACGTAACAATTGCAATTAGATTCTAAGGTAACTGGCATGCTAGAAATGTTTAAGTTGGTTATTTTACTTGAAAATATTCAAGGTAGAGTCTTCATGGAATTTTTTGTTAGATCACTTTTGTTAGACACTGAGTGTAGTGTCTCATATTATTACACTGCTCGTGGAAAACAGAATTTTAGACGTTTTCTGTCTGGTATCATGAAATTTGAACTTCGTAGCTGAAATCGTCACAGCTGATTAATAGTATGTTTATGTCTGATAACAAGGAAAGTAGTTTTTTAGCTTGCCATTTAATGTAGATACTATTATTTACCTAATCTTCAGTTGTAAAACCTTTTTATTTCCCCATCATCAGAAGAGATAAAATGGTGAGAAAAGAAACATGATCGGAATCCAAGTGGTTTATTCAAGGTCACGTGTCGGGGTATTGCCTGGGTTGAGAATAGAATAGTAGCCCAACTGTTATAGTTTATTAATTAATACTGGTCAAATGTCAGCTAAAACGTAATTTAAATTTTGGCAGAGACAAGATTCTTTAATCTAAAGAAAAATGATGTTGAGTTGGGCCAAAAAGTGTGGTAATTTTTCAGGGGAAAGCTATGAAGAAAATAATTGGGCTTAAGTAAATACTGCTGTTTATTTACTGCTTTAA
The DNA here is from genome assembly GCA_004320125.1 of Scolopax mira. Lineage (NCBI taxonomy): Eukaryota > Metazoa > Chordata > Aves > Charadriiformes > Scolopacidae > Scolopax > Scolopax mira. The sequence goes on along the minus strand of BJBW01002686.1, from coordinate 176,676 downwards.
AATTCAGTATTGCAAATTATTGAAGTCTTACAGATTACCTGCCCTGAACTGCAAATTTTACCTGACTAAAGGTGTTCTATCAGGCTCTTTATTTGTTATTTATTTTTGTGGAGTATTTGAGACTTACAGTTTGACTGTTTTGGCTAAAATGTTTTGAACATCTGTGGTTCCCACAGGTTCTCTCTTAATGAAATACCTGGGACAACTCCCATTTGTTCATATGCCCATGTCCTTCGGGAGATCAAAGAGACAATTGATCTGTCTGTACCCTTCCTCTCATATGACACTCGTTACCTCTGTTCCTTTGCTGCTCTTGTCTTCTTTGGTGTTGTGCTCTATTGGATACCTTCTGCTTTGCTCACAGTTTCCTTGGCTTTCTTTTATTTTTCTTTTGGCATAATTCATATTTCTTCCTTATATTACATTCTCTTCTTTATAACATCTTCAGCTATACTCTGATGGGTTCAGTCATAACTTCTCTGATGTTAATTTCCAAGTAAGTGTGTCTGTGCCTGCTTCTCACACGTTTTTGTGTTCTTTAGATCTTGAACCTTTGGGCATTTCTTCCTGGATGTCCTCATGTCTCATTAGCACATCCCTGAATGTTTAGTCAAAAATAGCACATTATTTTCCCTCTTAGTAGTTTTTCTCTACTGTGCATGTTTTGTGTAATTTCCCACTCCTTATTTTATTTTCTATACTTTTCTCTGTATGCTCTGCACTTGTTTCATTCCTCTCTTTCTTAGTTCTTTGTGTCTTCATAAATAGTCTTTGATTTCTTTCCCGTTACATGCTATTTTTCCTTAAAAGCTTTTACTCCCATAGCAATTTCTTTACCCAGGATGAAGAGATTACTGATAATGTTGTCTATGATTGCTTTTTGTTTTCATGACGTTAACTGTTGTCTTTAGTTGTATTATTATATACATACATTCTATGGTGCATATGCAGTAACGAACTTTAAGAATGCTATGAGGATAACCCACTATTTAACTTCTGTCAAGGAGAACATGCCATCAGGACGGCATGACTTTTGTGTGAACTGATTTTGCATCTTTCATTGGATTTGAATTGTAGGAAATTGCTTGCAAGATTAGGCTATTACTTTATAATTTTTTTTTAACATATACAGGCCTGTGATACCACTTTCATATCTCTAGGATGTCAGTGTGGTAGTATTTAAATGCTTACTAAAAGTACAGATGGCATTTAAGCCAAATGCACGTAAACTGGCTTTGTGGCTTCTCCTCCAAACACTTCCCTCCTGCAGTCTGTATCACTTAGCACTGAGCTATGTAAGGTGAGGTAGCTTTTTTTTTTTTTGAGGGAAAATGAAATATTTGATTGCATATCAAATGTGTGGGGAAATGTGACTTTGTAAAGTCTGTGTATGTATTTTTTTTCCTGTAGCCATTAACATTATTCTGTCTTCTGTATCTGGTTGCTGTTAGTACTCTTACTGTCACTGCTTTTAACAGTGATTTATTCACATTAGTCAATGTTCTGATGTCTTTATGTGGCTGCACTTATTAGTAGAAAAAATTCAACTCGTCTTGTGATTGTTCATGTCAGTTATTCATGGGTACACTATTCTTTCTTCTGATGTTAATTTTAGACAATTACGATGCCCTCCTCAGCTTTTTCCGGTTGACACCTCAGCCTGCTGGCACAGATGTGCTATCCTCTTCTTGGAAGCTGTGCCTGCTTTTGATTTTTCAAACAAATTTCTTCCTGCTTGATGTGGTGTCAGGGGAGCCCTGTGGACAGGACTCCATCACTCCACCTTGGCTGCAGCCTTCTTTGTCACTACTATATGTTGTGGGTATTTGTGAAGGTCTACAGTTATTACTGTATGTGTCATAGTCTGTCATTTCCTTACATTTTCATCATTCACAGCCCAGTCTTAAATCTGGTGTGCCTCATCTGAAAAACAGGGCAGGCTGCTTCTAGTGTGAACCACCACTTGTGTCTTTGAGTCCTCTGGTGATCTTCTGTGTTCCAAAATTTCCACAAATAATTGAGATTATTTCACTCTGGCAATCACATTCCTAACTCCCACAGCACCCCTCGAAGTAAAAAGGGTAAGGCTTAGCCTGGGAAGTTATTGGTGTATGTAATATGGCTGGAATTCTCTAACACAGACGTTATCCTTGCTTCCTTAAGGGGTTATATTCTGATTGCTTTATTCAAGGAATTTGTCTTAGGTATCATATTTTAAGAGAGTGCCTAATTCACATCATGAGCAGAGCATAGTGCCCACAATGCCTTCATTACAAATTGGAGTGCGAAGCCCGGTCTGATACAGATGTCTCAGTACTTTTCTCCATCAGTTGTGTAGAACCTGGTAGTTCCGAATATTGAGCAGAGCCTGTGTGCTAGCTTGGCTTTATTTTGTCTGAACTTCTGTTAACCTTACTCGTGTGAGTCCATTAGAAAAGGGCATCAGTGCCGTTTATTATAATTAATAGCTAAAATGTCAACATATGTTTCTCAATATGTAGGATTTTGTTTTGCCTACCAGTGATAATTCCTTATAATTATTCCTCAGTGTAAATAGTCCTGTAGTCTAGTAGAATGTGGTTTTGCTGTTTAGTTACAGCTTTAACTGTCTTCAGTGAAATAAACTGCAAAGGCAAACATGTCCTTGCATGGTGATTTTAATAATTATTATTATTTTTATTATTTAGATAAGACAATCACAGGAGCTTTATCAGAGTACTTAAATAGGTGCCTCAGAAAACAATAAATCTAGTGGAAATGGGACCAGTATTAAAAGTAACATCTGTAACTGGTGGTGATGACTTTTTGCTGATGACTTTACAGGGACACAGGACTCATAACCCATTACAGAATCCAGGTCCTTGATCTGTGCCTTGTAGGTATTATGAAAAGCCATGAAAACTTTGTTTTTGTCTTTGTTGAAATGTAGCATCCACACATCTTTTTTCTACTTTGGAATTCTTTTGTCTAGTTCTAAATTCATACTTCAGAACAACATCATGCACTTACAGTGTTTGCACTGTTTATGCCTCTGAACCTTTCTAATTAAAGAAAAATATGTGGGCTGGAATCTCAAGCTGATGTAAATCAGCAAAGCTCCGTTAACTTCTGTAGAGCTATGCTTCTTAATTTCCATATTAGGCTTTCAGCAGAAATTTGGTTAAGAGATGAGAGTTGAAGAGAACAGAAATGAGTTTTACTCGAATTTGTTATGTCTGCCAAGTGCAAATATGTTAAAATCCCATGTTGACCAAAAAAAAAAAAATCCATACAATTATTTTGCTCACTGAACCATTTAAGCTGTTGATACATCTGCAGACACATTTCAAAATCTCCCAACTGTTAAATTTAGGAAAAAAAACAACCCTGAACTGAAAAAACCAAGCTGTTACTTGGTCAACTGCCCAGTCTTGTATTAAACCACAATATCTGCTTTCACAGTAAGAATGGGAAGAGATTTGTCTAGTGGATGGAACAACCACTGGAAATCAAACTGGTACATATCGTTCCCAACTGTGGCATTAACTACACTGTGCAGTTGGGAACACCATGTTCTCTCATTCTGCCTGTGTCTTCACTGCAAAATTCACTTGAACGATCTATCTCGCGTCAGCTTAACGTAGGTGAGAGCAAGTCCACTGGAAAATAACTCGAGCTTCACACGGTGATTGAATGACTGCAGAGTGATTGTGTTAGTGGCTGATGGGATGTGCTAATGTGAGCTGTAACTAGTGCTCTCTGACAGCTTAGCCAACTTGAATGAAAGCAGTGCCATGCTCAAGTTAAGGATTTTAAAAGGTATTAGCCATTATTAAGCAAGAAAGGTTTACCAGACCTTACTGTTTCACAAAGCAGATACAACATTTTATGCCCTGTAGTGATGATTGTAAGGTAACAGAAGAAGCATTTTCACAGAAAAGAGAAGAAAAATGGTACTCATCCAGTAATGTCCCTTGGTGTTTGTAACTGGTTTGCAAATTCTTGAGTCCAAGTAAATGGAACTACATAGACAGGTCAGTCAGCTTGCTGCATTCATCAGCTGCGTTCAGCCAGGCTCTCGAAGGGAGGTACAAACACTATGAGGCTTTTTCATACATTTGTCTTCCCTCTGACTGTGAAAGAGATTGGTATTACACAACACAGTGACACTATAAGTTAAATTAATAGATTTAGTAATCCAAAATTGGCCTAAAAATAGCTTTTGAAATGTTAGATCTGGGTCTCTGGGCAGGTGAGATATGATAGATCCCATCAGCAGTTTAAATCTGTGACTCCTGCATCTGCTGTCATGAGCTGAAAGCTGATGAAGTTTGTGATGAGGCTCTGCTGTCTTTGAGCACTCACTGTCCTAGTCCACATTTCTTGGTTTTGTGACCATGTTGGTCTTTCAGCACCCTTCTGGTCCAGCAGCCATATTCCATCAGATTTCTCACTGTGATTCTGGCTCTGTTTTCTGGTTCACAGCAGGAAACAAGCATCTACCATATTTCTTTGTGGCAGGGTTTTTTTTGCCAAACAGTTTGAGGCAAACCTAAATAGATGTATGTAGAGAGAATATAAACAGGGAAAAGAAAAAAGTATTTTCTGTGTATTTCTAATACATATTAGGAAGGTGGGTTTTCCTCTTCAATTCATCTAAATAAATGGTAGGAAGCAAAGCCAGTTTTTGAACCACCTGATGTAGTGAGATAAAGATGATATAAGATTATTTTATGGAGGAGCAATGCAGTATTATTCATACACAGGGAGGTATGAAAGATGGAGTCTGGCGTCATTCAGACCAGACTAAAAAGGATCCCTTGAATCAACTATTTCTAACTATGTGCATTTTGCTGGGCAACATCTTCGTGTGATGCTTCTTGAGAATATGCTTGATGATGCTCCTAGAGATTTTTTTTTTTTTTAATTTGCTGTATATGGTCTCAGAAAGTGCTTTATAATATATCTGCCTTAAATACCCGCTCCTCTTTGGAATGATTAGATGAGTATGTCATTTTCTTATTTCTCCTCTTGTTAAGAATCTAGTGCATATATGTTTTTTTTCCTTCTTTAGCTTTCAAACATTGATTCTTTTCCTACCGTGTTCTGAGACTCTTCATAATTCCCTGTCTTCATTTATGTTGTTACCTCAGTGATATTTATAGACAGTGATTGTTTCCCATGGGTGTCTTTCCGAGAGGTCAGATAAGTACCTTTCTTGCCTCTCAAGGCCAGACAATATAGTTTGGTGCCTATTGAGCTGAGTGCCAATGTCCTTTGGGTACAAATACATTTTTAATATGTTGATTTGGGATTTTCTGCTGAGGGTTACCCCGTAGCCTGTGTGCATGCACTAGTAAACCAGTGCAGAGTAAGCTGGAGAGAACTTTATATACCACTTCCATCACTTTGCTGGTCAGCCAATGGAGTTTGGAAATAAATTAAAATAAAATCTGCTAGCACTCTTAAAGTTGTTAGCACTTCTAATGGCTGCTCTGGCATGAGAAGTGCTGTTCTCTGAGTTGGCTTCAGAGTGTTTCTTCATGCAAGACTATAGCTGTGTGATGCTTGCTTTCAGAAAGCAACACTCCAAACTTACAGCTGGAGTATTTTTGTAGTAATGGAGAAACACCTGAATTTAAGTGAACTAGCAGTGGTACCAGCAGCAAAGCAGCAGCTCTACCTGTGACCTATATATCCAGGCTTCCAGCAGTGTTTCTACCATACGTGCTAAAGCTTGTACGACAGTAGTTCCCCTATTATTAGCAGCTGACCTGGCTAGACTAGAGAGAGATGTGTGTTGTTTTGAACTACACATCCTTCCATGCTTAACTTCTAAAGTCTTAAAATACCCTGTACTAATTTTTCATGATTGGGCTGTGACATTGCTAAATCATTGTACCTTTTTCCTCTTTTCTTTTGCTAACTTCAATTCTTGTAATCAGCTTTGTGTATGCACTGCTCAAAGTGAAGATTATGCCTCTCCTTTATGTTAGTTCATAGCAATAATCATTTACAGATATGAAATAATCATATAGTAGGTTTTCACATGGACAAAGACAGCGTGAGACTGACTGTCAATTTGGATTGTGAAATTATTGTAATGTTTATCTTTTTACCTTCCAGCAGTGGACTCTTCTGCTGTATGCCTCAATTCTGGATTAAGATCACTTTTATTCTGAAATAATTACTATGCATTTAGGAACAAAATAACTTTCCCTCCCTCAAATCTTAGGTGCTTCTTAAGATGGTGCTAGTTATGTGGAAATCTCCAAATCTTTTAAGAAGCTGTTTTTTTATTTACCGGATTTCATATCAAATGTGAGGCTGCTGAAGTATGAAGTAGAGGCTAGAACCGAAAAGAGATCATTCTTGAAGTACTCCAGTAGTGTTTATGGCTCCTTATTGAATTTCTAGAGTAAGGAGAAAATGCCCCAAGGGATACTGTCTGGGGGAAAATACCACAGAACTGTGCAAATCTGCTATTTGAAAAAATATCTAGTAAATGAATCATGACATAGGAGTTAGAGGGTTGATTGCCTTAATGGGATTACTTGTGTGGAAAACATGAAGTAGGTTTTACCCTATGGTTTAAGAAATGTGTTGGCATCATTTTATATTGTTTGGGAGAAACCACATGCTGGAATGTGCATTTATTTGTGACTAGAGCTAAAGCATATGAACTAAGGAGTAATACTGGTAATCTTGCGTGCTCAGAAAGTGTAAACCTGGCCCTGCAAAATTGTGATGTTTGCTTAAAAGATAAACAAGTCTGGGTCTCTTTTTTTGTTTTGTTTTGTTTGTCTTATGGATTTCATAACTCTTTTAGATTTTTGAGCTTGGGCCCTCTTCCACAAACACAAAGGCTAGAAGCAGATTTTCTGTTTTAAGTGAAATTTGTTTTTTGCATAATTACATGATTCCAGGACCTTAGCTTCAGGAAAAGTAAAAAACAATTACCACATGGTTTACAATAAAGTGAGAATTGGTACACCACATGAGCATGGCTCACAGGGAGAAACGGTTGTGCTTCTGTGGATCCATATGAATATGAGTTTTTCAAAGCACCAAGGGGTATGTGGAACAGAAAAATTACCCTAATACTCAACTCCTGCCTTCATTGTAGATCCAGTGTTTTTAACACTTTTTTTCAGAGCTTAAGATGTGCAACTTTGAAGCGATTTTTCAAAATTCAGCTTCCTTCCAAAATAAAAACAAAATTCAGAGAATTAATCAGCTAATCTCAGTTTGTGGCATCAACAGCCTGATTTTTATAAGTGTCTGTGGTGAACTGAGTTCCTTGAAAATCTTGGCTTTCCTGTGCTGAACCCTTGTGGGAGTCCTGGCCCCAGCAAGGTCACCTAATAAGCAGCCTTGAGGGGCTTCCTCTGCCTTATTATTGTGTCTTTGTATTTTACCTATTCCCTCTAGATTGATGGAGCTTTTTGGACAAAGCACAAGAAAGCTCACTGTTGGAAGCAATCCTGAATTGGCAGGGGGTGGAATAAGTGCTTGAGTAGGTCTTTCTGCTGCTACCTTCCAGCTTTTTCTTTCTATATCCAGAAAGAAAACCTTCTAAGTAAAGAAAGATCAAACAAAACTCCTGTCTGATTTTATGCTTTTCTCTGTGTGACCTCTATAGGTTCAGGCTATAGTCTGCTGATGCTCTGCTACCTCGTGCCCATTTGTTTCTAGAAAACCAGTTTATTTAACTTACGATACTCTTAGCCTGGTAAAAGTTATCATCTAGAGTCTTTGTGCTGTTTCAACTTGGAGAGTAACACAATTTTCCTGGATGGTTAAAATCCCTACTTGGATTTGGAATCAGAAAAACAGTAAAAATATATATATTTTAACTATGGAATTTCACTTCCTTTTCCATGCAGTTGGGGAAAAAGAATGGTGTGTGCCAATACAGCTGCTTTTAAATGAGCCATACTGCAGCTTATGCTGAAGTAGAAGGGATTCAAAAGCCTATTATTATGTATTAACTGTGCTGAAGGCACAATAGCACGGTTTCATTTAAAGTGCACTTCTATTCTGAAAGATAGCTGCTCTGGCAGCTCTTGTCTTTTCTTCCTTCTCATTGTTTTCTACATGAAATCTGTTCAGTTTGCAAGTAACCTGGTAGCTTTTCTAGCTGCCAGCAGTTCAGACTTAATCTGCGGTCTGGCTTTGATCAAGTCAAATTTTGACAGTCATTTTGCAGTTTGAATGTGGTTGTCACTTCCACTGAGGATGTAACAGGCAGGAAATAGCCTCATATTCTATGTTATTTGTGCTCTATCTCCAGCAGGTATAAGGAAGTAGTAACACCCTGTTTTATTCACTGAAGAAGGATAGAAAGAAGGAATTTGGTTGTCTAGAAAAATACTTTTATAGTCAGTTTACAGAGAAGTTCATTAAACAGTATCAGTGATATTTTCTAAGGAAAACTGCTATTTCCTGCCACTCCATCTACATCCATTCATAAATGTGATCATCTTTCGTATTAGTGCCGTCACTGGTAGCCAGTTTTTCTTTTTGTCTTCGAAGGGCAGTTTTGATCCCATTGTTACATGGCATCAATGGAATGATAATGCACCCCAGTTTTGAAATGGGTGACATCTGCCAAAGGATATTCAGAGAGGAAGGAAACTTCAACCTTTGACCAGATTCACTTAACTGATCCATCTTGTTTGTACATTCAAGCAGCACAGAGAAGAGATTCTTTCAGCTACGAAATTCTGTAGTGTAGGGTAATCTGTCAAGGAGAACTTTTATGGTGATTGTTCTTGTGCACCTGCTGAAAGAATCATTTTGGAAATGAAGCAGGAGGTAGTGGTCTGTTGACTGTAGAAACCCTCAACTTTCAGGAAATAAAAAATGAGAGAAATATGAAGGGGAGAAGGGAGGTCAAACATATGAAGCTCAAAGTGAGAAACCAGAGAGAATTTCCATGTGGAAGACACCGGTTTTTACTGATGTCTGTGGTTAATTCACAGACCAATCATAAGGTTTTAAAATTTAAACCTGTTTGCATTATTCCACAATGATTGGAGTGGAGTCCTGAGTGGAGGATGAACCATATTATTCCCCTAAGCTGGGAAATGACATGTCTGAATAAGCCACACCAGGACTAGACCCTGCTAGTGTTTGAACTGCTTTGGCAACCTTGGCTCAGAGGAGTGTAAACACAGCTGAGGGAGAATAAAACAGTAAGTAAAAAACAGGAAGAGATGAAAAAAAATTTTCATATCCTGGTTTAGGAATCTGAGATGTAAAAGGAAAGGCTTTGTGTCCATGGGTGGGGTTCTGAAGAATACACATGTGCTTTGTGGAAAACCAGCACCATAATCATGGAAGATGTTAGCATGTTTCTATATGAGAAATTCTGTGAGTGGGCACGGAGATTTAACAGCTTGTTTCATGTAAGTGCTGGGGAGCTGTCAGGTGGAGGCAGACTATAACAAAACCAGGTGTTGGTATTTTCACCTCTGTTCAGCACTGATTTAGAAATGTTCATAGTCCCATTCTCAGTTAATTTGCATGGAGTTCATAGTTTAGTAGTTGTACTGAAATCCTGAATCATAGTAGAGGTGTTCCAGGCAAATTACGTTTGTCTTCTTATGGAACTGCTGCTTTGTGGTCTGGAGGCATCAGGCAAGATGAATCCATGTGAGGAAATAATTTGCAATAACTCTGTGCCGACGTGTCCCTCTGTTGCAGTGCTTGTGCATCCCATGTGTCGTCACTGATTCTCTTGATTGGGATTTCATCATGCCTTTCAGTTCTCTTTTCATTGGCAGATATATGTTAATGTTTTTTTTATTTGTCTGCAGTCAAATAAATGAGTGCAAATGAGTGCAAATACTTTTCTCTTTTATAAAAGAGAAAAGAAACTAAGTCCAGAGTTTAATAAAGTATTAATGTTACTTTTTATTGTAGCTAATCCAGTCTTGTATAGGTATTTTCATAATTTCATACTGTAGGAGAGTTGAAAGCTATTTCATTAATATACCATCCTTTACATATATTAAATGGATTTATTAGTTTAGAGTTGAGTCAGTTATTTGCTTCATAAGCTGCCACTTACCATTGCACAGATAATCGCATTTGACAGTCCTCTTTTGGTCGTGCAACGTGAATTGAGTTAATATACCAGGGAGCGAGAATTTGCTCATAATTCTACTATTTGTGAGGTGAGGGTCTATGGAGGAGGATGCTTACTGTGCCTCCTGCCATATGGTACTTTGGCTGGAAATAGAAAGCTTGATCTTTGGCATCACATGGCATTACACTGGTGCACAAATGTCTCTCAAAGAAGTTGGGTGGTATTTCATTGTCCCCATTGGACTTCATTTGGGTGCCGTGGTTCTGTCCAGGTAGCATAATCTGTGAAACCAATTTACTAAAGAGTTACCTCTAAAGGAATTTCCTTGCAGAATTTTTCAAGTAAATTTGTGTGTCTCTGAATTGCCCATTCCTGGTTTGCTTTAACACTGGTGCCTAGATTAGTGTCCAGGAGAAGCTGAATTGAGTATTTAAGGGAAAATCCACGTGTCATCCTGCTATAGAAAACTGGAAAAAGCTGTTTAAGAGGAATGGAAGCTTAACGCTTGGTAATGCTTATTTTTTCCAGATGTTATCCAGGATCATCAGTTAATTGTTCTTTTTTTCTTCTTTGTTTCTTGAAAGATTTTTAAATTACCAGCTTTTATGTATGAAAGCATTTGCTAAGTATACCATTTTTCTTCATTGACAATTCAGAATTAAGGGCATGTTAACTTGTGTTAGAAAGGGTTATTTTAAAATTTGAGATTTGTGTGACTTTTTAAATGAATGTAGACTTTCTGTAATTTGGTAAAAAATACAGCTTTAATATACTAGCATGTTTATGATTTCCTAATGACTGTTAAAATTTATTGTATCTAATTTGTGAAGTACTGTTAAAAAGGATGACTTCCGTATGACATTTTACATCTACTCATTTTACATATGAGTAAACTAAATTCACTGTGGTAAGATGATCTTTGGGTTGACTTTGTTTCCACTGTTAACACCGGAATGCATAACTAAACCAAATCAATATTTTTCTATGAGCATAAACGACCCAGCTCTTTTCTGAAGTAGACAATTGCTGTCACAACACTGGCAGGGCACGTGCCATTCCCCAAGACTTCCTATCTCTTTGGCTGTGATGAGCTCACCACAGTCGTTCTGGAGACTGTCACCACTTCAGCACATGAGCAAAGATGTGAAATGTGACATGGGAAATCTTGACATCAACAGTGAAGAATATGTGAGGAATTTCTCCCATTGCCATTAGGTTGCTTTCAAAGTGGCTAACCTTCTCCCTGTAAGAATCTTCCCAGTGCACTAGTCTTGAAGAACAGCGTGGGCCAAAACCACAGATGTTTTAAAGGCAAGGGGGTGGTTCTAAGACATCCTTATACCATTCATTGCAGCTCAGCTCATACAGGACCCCTGCATTCAGGAAGATGTGATTGGTAGAAGTGATGATTTTCTGACACTCAAATCTTCCAACAGATTATATTACAACAGAGTTATAAATTAGTGCAAGTTGCAGTACTGTGAAGGCTGTTGCAAGTTCAAGTCTTGGGGCACAAACCATTGACATTTTACTGCTGACACCAGGTAATGATGCATGCATTTGCTTGACAGGTATGAAGAAGCTCATTCCTGCACACAGTGGGCAGTTTGAGGCACAAATACACGTTCATGAATGCAGCACCAACCTTCAGGAGGATGAGGCTCTGCAATGTGAAAAGGGATTTGCATGTAAACAGAAATACACGAAGTGCAGAGGTGCCTAAAGCTGCTTGTAGTGCTTAAACAAATGACACAAATTTGCAATATTCAAGCTGGCCTGTGAATGGGATTATAGAGGGGGTAAAAGGGGAAGTATGTAATTCTGTGTTTGTCTGTCCTTCTTCTCCTTATATTTCTACCCTGCACGAGTCTGATCAACAACCCCTGAATGCCAGGGCAAAGGGGTAGGTATCCCAGTCTGTAGATGTAATGTGTCCTGAAGGGACAGAGGAGTGACATGCAAGAATTAAAAGGCAAAGTGGGCTCCTGCGTACATCATGTGCCTAACCCCCGTCCTGCAAAGACGATGGTGTGTGTCCCTTCAAGCAGATACAGCTCCCTTCTCCCTGAGAGGAGAAATTAAGGAGTTGTAACAGGCTTGAACGCTTAGCAGGTATTAAGAGCTGGTGTGTTTGTTGCCTCTGTGAGTAAATCAACTGCTGATAAGGTGAAGAAATCACATGTTGAGGCAGGTTATAAAACCACAGATCCACGTGGTTGTTGAGATGTTCTGTCAGGCTTAGGAGATTTTGAACCTTAACTTTGTTGGCAGACTGCCTGTCACAGTATGGATAGGGCATATGGGAACAATGCTCTGATGGTACCCAGAAGTAATCCGGTAACAGCCTAAGTCCAGGCAGGTGTCACTGGGCATGCCTGGGTTAGCCTGGCTGCTGCGTGCCAGACCTTCACTCCAGAGCCATGCAGACAGCTTAAGCTGTGCAGCTGCTATTATATTCTGTTCTGAGGCACGCAAATAGCCACAGACAGCTCAGCTGGTGCTTTTTATCAAAGATGAATCATACTTTCTGTCATGGCACAATCAAGAATTTTTTGTTGCCATCACTCAGAGTTAAAGGTGGTGGTGTCCCCTCCAAGTTGTGTCTGGATGAGCTGCTCTTGTTTCCTGACTCATTTCATGGCTGGGGAGAGAGAACAAGCTGCAGAAGGATGACAGTTCCAATGTAAACTTGGCTTTCTTGGTGCCTTCCCTTTCCCCTCAAAAAAAATCTCTGCTTGATAGGATGAGCTGCAGGAGCCATGGGTTTGCAACAGTACCAGCAGGATAAATATTTCTGTATTTCTAGCTGATTTTAAGATGATTGGTGTATGTTCTCCTCCTTTTTTTGGCAAAGGTTAGCCCCATTAGATGTACTGCTCTTCGTTTCATCATCTTCCATCTGTTCTGTCTCTTTTCAGGAGAAACTGAGGAGATGTAGCTCCCACTCAGGCTGGCAGATAGCTCTGTCTCCCATAGATGAGAAAATATCTCTGTGTGAAGTAGAGCAGTGCCCTGCTGTGCACACACACCTCAGATTGTACCATGAGGGCAGACCGTGCTGTCTCAAACTCTGTGATAATGTCATATCCCTCGGTCAGCTCACACAGATGAGGGAATACCGTGGTCCCCCTCAGTGAAGTGATGTTGATTCCCAGGCCTAAGCTAGGAGCCAAGGGAATCCAAATAACCTATTCCTGAGCAACCAGGTTATCATAGCAGTAGGTAAGATGAACAAATATTTATTTAAAATATTAAAACCATGATACCACAAGTAAATAAAGAACAGTGCATGTTGATAATGTATACAGAATTTATAGATGACAATTACACAAAACCTATGATTATCTGGATATAAAGCCATAAAAACAGCAAATGCTTATACTGAAAAATGCCAAACTTTACCTTGGAACTGACTACCAGGTGGCCATTTCCTTAAGGAAGAAGTCTTTCTTACCAGACCGTTGCTTCTTGTCCATGACTTTTAAAGTCATTTTGTAGTGTGTGTATGTGGGAAGCATGGCATGAGCTCTGTGTAGAGAGGAGCATTATCTTTGAGAGAAGCTGTCTTCATGTTAATTCATTTAAAATTACCTCTGTGAGGCAAGCAGGTATTTAATACAAGTAGCTATTTATTATTACAAATACTATATCACCAGACTACATAGGAAGTGAGATGGTTTACAGGGAAGCTGCTTTGCTTTTGTTTGGTGATCAGATGCCTACCTTTTATCTTCAGGTCTTCTGATCTCCTACTTAGTATTAACTTTGAATAAGTAAAGTTACATTAGAAAGATTAGAAAGTGATTTTTTTTTTTTTTTATTCATGCTTCTTGAAACTTCATTTTATACTGACTTAAGCATTTTTAATATTATACTGTGAAATACTTTACTGTCAGTTGAATGAGATTGCCAGGTCAGATGACACGTCCATTTTTGCCAAGTTCTGGGCCAAGGGGCATGTTCCCTCAGCTGTGTGGTGGCAGTAAGGGGCATGGTGCCTCTGGCACAAGCACCTGTGATGGGAGCTGTGACCCTTCGCTTCAGAGTGGAGGAGACAGAGGACAAATAGGGGGTGTGATAACAAAAATAGTGTATGCGTTCTGAATGCATCCATGTGGGCATGGAGTTTTAGCCAGAACAGCTGGCTAAAATGCCAGGACAACAATATTGCATAAGATGCCAACAGCTGTACCTCTGGGTCTTTCCTACCAAAGAAGTTTCCTTAGTGCTTTTTTGGTTATTAATCATCTTAGTTAATATTAATTATTAAAGGGGATAACTTATTTGAAACCATGTGCTTTGGATGCTGATTAATTTTTTGTCATACTTTATTTTATGTGCTAGGAAATAACTCCTCTGAGAAATTCTGTGTTTGGCAGCTAGCAGAGCTGAACGGGGTTCTTAAATTTGTTGGTAATCCGGTGTTATTGCAGAAGTGTATTCCTCCCTGATTGCTAAATGGGGGGAATAATTACTGTATTTTACTATATTACATATTATATTACTATACACAGCAACATGTTACTACAGGGCACATGCTTGGCTGGTACAGGCATATAAGGTTCTGTTGGTATTTTAAAAGGTTTATCTGTAGATAAAAGCATTGCAGATTGCTGCATCTTGACCAGCACTTTGTGGATTATCCTGCACAATGTCAACTCTAAATGCAGTGTGTCTTAGAGCTGCAGTGCAACCAGTTTCTGTATATTTCCATTATCTTTTTGCTTCTTTGGGGATAATAGTGACAAAAGCCAAACAAGAAAGGAAAATGTTGTATTCATGTATTTAGATTTTAGAAGTATTTGTGTTTGTTTGACTCAATAGGCAAATATCTTTTATTTACAGTGTGTTTTGCGTTTATATAGCAGTGCTTTTTCCTCATTGTTTGGAAAGGTCACAAATCTCTTCACAGTGCAAAGCACGGCCCTTAAAGACTGTGGAGTTCTGTAGCAAGACAGAGCCACTTTCTTGAAGCTAGTCCTGCTACAAACTGGTGTGCTGATGGTCTTTAGGCACTGAAGTACTCTGCATACCCCTGAATGTTCAGGGTTTTGTTATACTGGACATAGGCAAAATATATAGGTGTAGTACAGATGAGAAGAAGCATTTTTGTATTTATATAAAATTCAAAGATTGAGGAGATGAGGAGTCATTCAGGTCTTGGAAACAAAGTTATCCTGTCACTGCAGCTAAGATTTTTCAAGTGTGTTTGGTGATTACAGGTAGTGTAAACTTAAGATACTCTAAAAAGTAGAATCTTCAAAGATTTCCTGAAAATAGGGCTAGTTTAGAGTGTTTTAAGTTTAGTAACTACATCAAACATACTTCATGTTCTTGCTTTCTATGTTCATGTTTATTGTCTGCAGAATTATATTGAGAAATTGAGACAATTGACATTGAAAATGGAACAGCATAAATATAATATGTTGTCCTTCTAAGCATTTCTATATACTGCCAGACTTGAATATGGGGAAGATGTTCCTTCTGCTTCCTTCCCCTAGTTTCAATATATTAAGTTCAGAAGAACCTCTGGAGCTTATCTTGTCAACCTACATCTACAACTCCTTGCGGGAAAGAGCATTTCTTTCTGAATAATACTTTAACGTCTTCAGTGCATTTGACTTCCAGTGGTTGAAATTTTCACCCTTAAATTTCCCAGGCTCCTGTCTGAGGCACTATAGATCTCTATCCCTGCCTGTCTTGTCAATCCAGATGGCTCTTATCTCATATATTTCTTCTGACCTTTGATTTAGTTGCTGTCTTTGTCTCCACCATCTGGAATCTATTTTTCACTCTGTTGCTTTTGTTGAATTTTGTTGAACACAACTTCAGTGCCACCCAGAAATAATCCCAAAACTCGTGTCATTGCACATTTCTGTTGTCTACCTTCCATTTATATCTCATTCCTTCCTTTGCCAGATTTAGATAGTGTACTTTCTCCAGAAAGCACTTGGAATCACTTTAATCTTTGAAATTATTTGCAAGACTGTGGAGGACTATAAAAGTTTGTGGTTAAGAACCAGATGGAAGGTTACAACCATTGTGTAACTTTTCAGGCAAGGCACAGTTAAAGCCAGGAATATTATCACTTTGGAAGTATATTTAGAGACACAGAGGAGATGATGGTAAAAATAAGGCATTAAGAATGTGAAACTCTTAGTACAGTGACGATTGGTATAAGTCACTGGAATGGTGATAATAACAGCTGCTCAGTATCAGTTCTGTTTTTTTCTTCAGAGCAGAAAAGAGATTGAGGTGGCAAGTTACCATGTATAAATTGGAAGATACAGTCATGTTTGTCATGTATTTCTACAGATGCATTCTTATTTTTCAGTCTTCATTTATAGATGCTGTAATTTTTTTAAAAAATAAATGTTTCTTTCAGCCATTAATGAATTTCCTGAAGATGTATTTACAAATAAAGAACGTCAGCAAGGAGGAGTTCTGCTTCATATCACTGCTGTAAGTTTTCCTCTACTGTGCCTCATTTTTCTTTTCCTTTTATTTGGCTTGTAAGAAGTTAATCACCTACTGCCTTACTAAATAGAGCTCTGTATATATCAACTTGTTTATAATATTTTGATTTCAGTATTTCTAATAGGTCTATATGGGTACAAATGCTCACAAAGTAACATCTTAGAGACATGGTTTAGTGGTGGACTTGGGTAACAGTTTAACCCAATGATCTTAAGGGTCTTTTCCAACCCAAATTATTCCATTACTCTATGATTTATTTAAGAAAATTATGCAAGTCTGAATTTGCAGTGCCTATGCATTCATCCTCTTGGAGGTAAAATCCTGGCCAAGTGGATTATAGACTTGTATTTGTTTTCCTCTCATCTTTTATAAACAGGATTTGGAATACCTTTGGTGACATCAAGCATGATATAGAAGATTCTTGATTGTCTGTCTTTCTTACTGTGCCTCTATGCAAAAGATGCAAAAAAAACCCTGAAAACATGGTGTTACTTTTTATTTAATTACTTGGTTGCATAATGAATTTAAAATATAGCTGATGACTATGTAGCTTTGTAAGCGTTACCTGTTACTTTATTTTATATGAAGTCTGTTGTGGTACCCTTTTCTGTCAAACTGTGGTACCTTTAATATTCTAGGGTCTGGCGAACATTCTTGTCCTAAACTTAATCTTAGATTCAAGAATCTTGATTTTATGCTATAAATTGACCAGCAGAGGGATTTTTATTTGGAATGGAGTAAAAATTGAAGCTATACATTTCCACTAGTCTGAATAAATATAGTATTACCTTCTTTCCTCTTTTCATGTACAGGAAAAATCTGAAGTATTTCCTGAATTTGTTTTCTTTACAGGCTCTTTATATGTTCTATGCTTTGGCTATAGTATGTGATGACTTCTTTGTTCCATCCTTAGAGAAAATTTGTGAGGTATGTTAAATACCTTTATTCCTATTTTGGAAATTTATTTAGAGAATATTATAAAATTTGTTTAGAATTGTTGTTTAGAGTTCATTCCTGTCAACTTTTTGGCCTCAGTCCTTTTCAAATTATTTGAGCTTTCCAACCCAAAATTAATCTGTGGTTTTGGCACATTGGCCCCGCTGATGAAACTCAAGGACAGAAAATGAAAGATGATGAGATCAGATCTCATCAGAGAGCAAAACCCGCTCTTAAATACTTGAAGCATGTAGCTAGGATGGATATGACATATGGATGAGCTAGGTTTATTATGGTACTGCTAGTTTTAAAAGCCATTTAGGAAAAGAAATTATAGATATGTTAATATGTTGGCTATACAAATTTTATTGCACATCTACCACAATATTAGCAAGGATCCCAGCATAAAGTGGAGAAAAAGGAGAAAAGGCAGAATGCGCGAGAAAACTATTTACCTTGTTTGATATGGAATGGAAATACCTATTTTGTATGCAAAAATTAGTAAATAAATGTTGGGAAGACTTTGCAAAATTACATGTAGGATTCAAATTGAGTTGATCAGGATAGGGTAGAATTTGTACTTCACATGTAAATGTTGTGTTAGGTTAGGCTTCGTTCAGCCACTATGAACCAAATACAAAATTGTCGTGGTTTCAGCTGAAATCACTGCAACCTGACTGACAGATGAGCTTCCCCTCTCCCCTCCCCCAAAAAGAGGAGAGGAAGAGGTAAGGAGACTCAGAGGTCTAGATTCTAAGTTTAGAACTTAGAATAGTTAGAAAACTATTTTAATGAAGAAATTAATATTAAAATAATAATAAAAAAGAAAATAATAATGAAAAAGATACAATATATACAAAACCATATTAAGCTCCCAGGATGACAGTCCCATCACCGGCAGGCACTGGGGAAGTCCCAGACTGGACTCAGTACCAGATAGGAACTGGATTCCAGCTCTGGAGTCAGGAAAACATGGATCGGGATCCAAGGCAGATGAACAGACGGGGTCCTCTTCGGACACCGGCCATCGCAGGAAGAGAGTTGACCCTTTGATCCCTCAGCTTTTATTCTGATCATGGGGCAGATGGGATGGAATACCCCAGTTGATCAGGTTTGGGTCACCTGTCCTGTCCGTTCCTCCCCACGAGGTGTGACCCCTCTACGCTTTTCCATTTCCAACCCTCTAAGGGACAAATAACGAAAACTGCCTGACCTTGGTTGTTATAGCAATACGTATAAGCAAGGGCCTCTCTGCACACCATTCCTTGGCACTGAGCACAAACATTGCCCTTATCATTCTGAGAACGAGCAGTTTGCTCCACAATATGCCATTAAT
>BJBW01002686.1:78678-157841 GCA_004320125.1 Scolopax mira | reverse complement strand
TGCCATTAATTTCAGAGAGTTAGAGGAGGCCTAGCTAAAGTGTAATATTACAGAACACAAAATTGGTTTGGTTTTACCTCAAACCAGGACATAAATACCAAACCAGATTTTAATTCCTTTTTGAGGGCAAAATGAAAATCTCATCTCCTTTGCTTTTTAACAAAAATGTGTGACCATTTTTTGAAAAACTCCTGTGGCTAATTAAAAAGTCTATTATCCTATAGATATACATACTAAATTCCTATTAGTGTTAATCAGAGCTATATACTTACACTTACCCATAGAAGAACAAGAGAGGTGTCCAAAAATAGTAAAATACTCATTAGGGATCTTTCTCTTTTCACATGTTCTGCCTTCAGCATGCACCTTATACACTGTGTTTAAGTTGTACCAGTTGGATTGTACCAATTAAGTTGTCAGTGATCTTTCATAAAATTTTTCCCTCTTGTATCATGTTCTGATGAACATTAAAACAGCTACGAAGAATTCAGGTAGCACACTTAAGTTTGAGCTCCTGCAACAGTATGGCTGGTAATAGATCAAATGGTACAGTAAGGGCTTTGCGTTTATGTTTTGTCAAGTTCTGTAGGATGCCATTCTCATCAGCTCTAAATATTGCATGCTGTCTGAAAAATACAGGATTTCCGTGCTGGTTCTTCTGTCACTAATCGCTTGGAAGAAAAATAAGGTACTAAAGTTGAGTCTAGAGACTCTCAAAAAGGAAAAAGCTCCTCCATAAAACCTTCTTCATAGATCTTTCCCTTGAACTTCAGACAGTATTAAATTGATGCAGCTGGCTTGTGGAGCTACACACGTTTCTGCTGGTCTGAGAACTCGGAAGTTGTCTATATCCTATTACAGCTTAAGAGACATTGTCATATAAATAGACCTGGTTTTGGTACACAGGCCTCTCCGTGTCTAATCAGACTAATTTTGTCTGTGTCAGTGGCCTCACTTTTGATTAACACAGTTGTAAAGTCAAGCCACATTCAGGCCTGCTGTTTGTAAGATTTATTCACAGAGATTGTTTTTCTCTTATGGATTTTTATTTTCAAATTTTAGAAGCTTTACGAATTGCCCTTAATTCTTGAATGAGTGTGTTTAGAGTTCCAAAAGTAAATTAAGAGAAATAATTTGAGGTGTTTACAAGATTTTTGAATCTTCAGAGATGCTTTTCTCTAATCAGCTGCAATTGGCTATTCAGTTATATATTAGTAGGTAATTTTTATCTGATGCTTCACTGAATTAGGGTATAAACATTTTACTTGCCTTAAGTATATTTGCCTACTCAAAAGGCAGTGTCTAATTTTCCATCATAGTGACTGTTCACTGTTCATCCTTTAAGAGCACTGTGTCCAGAAGATGAAGAAATTCTATCTTTGAAGCTGTAAGACTGTGCAATGTAAATACAGTAGCAGTGCTGAAACTACCAATGCCTTTCTTTCAGAAACTGCATTTGAGTGAAGATGTTGCTGGAGCCACGTTCATGGCAGCAGGAAGCTCCACTCCAGAACTGTTTGCATCTGTTATAGGTACGGAGACCACACACTAGCTTTTATGAAATCTGCTGTTAAAAAATCAGCAGCAGATCAAGCAGAGGTATCCAAAAGTGCTACCATTCTTCTGGCAATTTATAATCGGCAATTGCAGCTGTCAGCTAGTGTGTGGCTCATGGTATAATTAACTACTCAAAATATCTCATGATACTGTGAATCTCCTCTCAAAACACAGAGGAATGGCTGATTCTGAATAGAGGAAGTAAAAGAAGAGATTTATTGCAGTCCCCTGAGAGACAATTTGAGATATTTGATGCCTCTGGCTTCTTTCTTCACAAAGAGAGAGGGAATTAATTTTAGCAAGGAAGTAGGAGAACCGGGAACATGGAAAGAGAACAAGTTAATGTATAGATAAGTCAAATCTGTTAAAGCCAGAAGGACATGGTGTACATTACTTACAGAATTATTTGATGTAATCTCTGAAATATTAAAGATTGTTGTTGTGGAGAGGAGTTCTAAATGTAGTACTTATTAAGGCAAAAGTAGTACTTATTAAGAGAAGAAAGAACACAGGATTACCCTAGAAGAGAATGAGAAAAGCTGCAAATTTCATAGAATAACACAATCTTATAATAGTTTGAGTGGGAGGGGACCTTTAAAGGCCATCCAGTCCAAGGCCTGTTCTGTGAGCAGGGACATCTTCAACTAGATCAGGTTGCTCAGAGCCCCATGCAACCTGACCTTGACTGTTTCCAGAGATGGGGCATCTACCATGTCTCTGGGCAACCTGGGCCAGTGTTTCACCACCCCTATCATAAAACATTTCTTCCTTCTATCTAGTCTAAATCTTCCTTCTTTAGTTTAAAGCCATTACCCCTTGTCCTATTTCAACAGGCCCTGCTAAAAATTTGTCCCCATCTTTCTTATAAACCCCCTTTAAGTATCAAAAGGCCATAGTGAAGTCTCCCAGCAGCCTTCTCTCCTCTATTCTGAACAACGCCAACTCTCTCAGCCTGTCTTCATAGGAGAGGTGCTCCAGCCCTCTGATCATCTATGTTGCCCTCCTCTGGACACCCATTCCAGGTCTTTCCTGTGCTGAGGGCTCCAGATGGGCTCTCACAAGAGTGTAGAATCGCCTCCCTTGAGCAGCTGCCATGCATCTTTTGATGCAGCCCAGGATGTGGTCTTTAGTGAAGCCTCAGTAGCTTTCTGTTATTATCCCAACTGACATTTTTACAAACTTTAGGGAAATACAATCTAAAGGAATGCACTATAGCCTCATGTCCAACTTATTAAAAAACAGCGAGTGTAAGCCTTTAAAGGCTCCCTTTAGTGGAAGATTTGAAGTACAAGTAGATACAGCTCTACTGTGTATTCACATTGCCTTTGGTTCTGCCTCAGTGCTGAAAAATACATTAGGTAAATCCCTAGAGCTCTACTCCAGCCATTAATTTTTGTCATTCTGATACAGTTATGTTACAAGTATATCTGAGACATAGGTGGGTTCAGTACTAAGGGAAATCTGAAGTTTGGTACTGAAACTGTTGGTACTGGATCCTGTTGTCTCTTTGAGTCAGAAGGTACATATTACTGTACTTGAAGGAAGAATCTTTTACTCCCATGAGACATTGCAAGGAAGAACACACTAAACATTGAATACCTGGGAGAAAGGTTTCTGTGCTTTATTATACTGTTAGAAATAAATTCGAGACTCCTGATATGACTGGGGATATTTTATACTCATTTGAATGGATTACTGCACCACTAACAACCAAGCTGTGAAATACAGGACTTACTGTTGAACTAGCTAGCTAAGAAAAAATTTACTTTTAATAAAAATATGTATGTAGCTATATTAAGCCAAAAATGGGGAGATGCTAGCTACACTAAAAGCACAAAATACTCCATAGAGAAGTGAGCATTTATTACAGAACATGTTTTGGTTAAACTTTCAAACAGTCTCTTTTTCTCAGGTAGTACATTTCTAAGTAATTGCCTGTGACCTAAAATGAAATGACAGAGGTAATAATACATATTTTTCTCCCTTTGCAGGTGTATTTATCACTCATGGAGATGTAGGAGTAGGGACCATTGTTGGTTCAGCAGTTTTCAACATCCTCTGCATTGTTGGTGTCTGTGGAATTTTTGCAGGACAGGTTAGTAAGATACGTATCTTTATGGAGTTTAATTGCTTACAATTTAGGGTTTCTATAAGCAAATATTAAAAAAAAAAGTAAAAAATCATTATTAAAAATATAAAAAGAACTGGATTTGTGAAGAATGTCAAATGTTGGAAAGAATTTACAAATGCTTTACAAATAGCAAATGTTTCAAAAAACTTCATCTGTAGTTTCAACACTCTGAGCATACAAAGAAAACTGGTTCCTCTTCATACAATACTGTGTTCACAGTCAACTGATCAGTGGCATCTGCCAATCCTTCCTGGTTCTGATGGCGAATCAAGAATTTCAGACACAAGCATGAAATTTGCTCCACTCAGTAGATGGTTAGGATATGTATTATATTTCTTCAGGTATTAAGTCCAATATATCCACAAATATAATGAAGTGGGAATGATTTGCTTTACAGTTGAAATTATGACCAGTTAAAATATCATTAGTAAAAAATTTGTTTCATTAATGGAGGTTTTTATATGATTTCTAATACTAGTAGTTAATATAAATCCATTGTCTAACAGAGGGATGTGCCTTCCTGTTAGCATAAAACTGAAATTAGTTCCAGAATCGTTGCTTATAATAGCTAATAATAACTCTGCTCACGCACCTAAGTGATTGCAAGATAAAGGCCTTTGTTTGATCTTCATAATTGCATATTTTTGCTGACTGAAGGTGTGATATTTTTCAGGTGGTTTGTCTCACCCAGTGGGCTGTGTTCCGCGACTCTGTGTACTACACGTTATCTGTGATCATACTTATTGTTGTAAGTAGTGCTTTTACCAATTAATGTCTTTCAGTGCTTGTGTTTTTGGAGGATCAGCCTGCCAACCGTTTTATATACTGAAACAATTATTTTCCTAGCTAGTTCTAGTCACATTTGGAAATGAGAGCTCAGGTCCACAATATGGTTGAAATATGAAAACTTCTTACAGCCCCACAGAGTATGTATCCATTGTGTCCTCCAGTGTCCATTCATATTGTATCTGCAGTCTGTAAAGTTCTGCAGGCTGCCCTTGCACAGTGCAGTCTCTGCTCATCTGGTGGACTGCTCATTGTGGGGATGAAAAATTTTGAGCTGCGCCTCAGTTTTAAATAGGGAAGGTGGCCGTTTCTTGCTCCTACGCAGTAATTTTATTTCACAGATTCTGGGTAATTTTATCTAAAGAGAACATGGGTGAGATACCACTAAAGCAGTGTAAGAGTTCCAGAACGTGTGTTTATTGTGTCTGGTGGCAAGGAGAGGAAGAATCCACTTGTTTTGTAATAAATATGGATCGTTTAGTACAGGAGTTACATAGGATGGAGTAAAATGTGTATAACCACTTGGCCTAAGAGCAGAAAAATGGCTGTCTTTTCTGATAAGACTAGTCTAGCTGTTAAAAGGACTTAGAGTTTAATCTTTTCAAGATTACATAGATTTGCTGTCATTTACACAGCACAGTGTGTGGGTACATGAGTGCATCTCTGTCTGCCTTTCATGTGCTCACACTGTTTTACTAAACAGTATTATAACAATCACAGAGAGGGATCCAAGCCTTGCTCACATGATTTGTGCTTTGTGAGGGGCACAGTCCATACAGTGAAAGTTCTGTTTAGAAAGGGTCAAAACTGGAGTAGCTTCTGGCTAGGTATCACTGACATTTATTAAATAAATTTGACTGTTTTTCAAGATAGATCAGAGAAATGTTCAATTTATGTGTTTTTTTTTTCTCTCCTTGTTTTAGTTCATATATGATGAGAAAATAGAGTGGTAAGTTATGTAAATTATTCCCTGCAGTTCTGTATTTGCCATGAGAATGATCAGTAAATAGAATTGCAGTATAATTAGCTATCATTCATACATAGTGGGAAGATGATCTGGTTTTGACGCCTAGGAAAATGTATATTCTTTGGAGATATTTTTTATGATGATGAGGGAAAACTAAATGAAAATTTAAGAACTTGGGAACATTAATGAAGTAAATAGGCTATTATGTAAGGCCTGAAGACTCTCACATGTGCAGAGAGGGTACACAAAGTTCTGGCTACAAAAGATTCTGGCCTAACATTTATAGGGGTACTAGGTGTCACAAAGAATAGTCTGTGGTGGAATCCCAGTGGAATATGATAAACATCATCTAAAAGAGTCCTCTCAGAGTGCCTGGCCTGTGCTTCAGCAATGAAATTAAAAAAGGCCTTGGTGTTATAATCCTCAGAGGGTAGCTATGGTTTCAGTCTACATAGCACAATTCTGAAATATATGCATTGCATTTTATTTGCATGTTTATTGAAACACGAGAGTCTGTTCCCCCCCCCATTCTGCTGAGACACAGGATTAATGATGTGAATCCTGTGTACACCAATGTGACTTGTACTAGACATTTAATGCACACTCCTTCATAAAACTAGTAAATCATGCAGCTGTTTGAATGGCCTTTTAATACTTTTTTTTTTGTCTCTTTGAGGTGGGAAAGCCTTGTACTCATCATTATGTATTCATTCTACATACTTATCATGAAGTAAGTGCTTTTCTACTTCGTATGCCCTTTAGTTGTTAATTGAACGTCATTCTTTTGGTGTGGTTTTGTCCTTGGCCTTCCTGCTGAGAACAATACTCTCAGTCATGTTTCTATGTAAGATCCCTTGCTTTTTTATGCTTAATCCATTTTTCTCTAGATTTGTGCTCAGTCAGCAGCAAATATTTTCATGCACCCTTTTCGTAGTGCACTGAGATAAAGAAGATTTCAGAAATGGTTGAAAGAAAATGTCATTTTTACAAAGATATATGAAAAAGTCCACTGGGTGCTCTGGATTGTAAGCACACAGCCTGTCAATGATTACATATGTTTTGTAATCTCTGGAGAACAAAGTCAAGAAACATTAGACAGAGTACTAAGCATGTATTAACCTTCAGACCAATCTCTTCAGATTGAAGTTCTCCTTCTGTAGTGTCACTGCCTCTGCCAGGAGAGTCAGAGGTCCAACTTTTACTGCAAGTTGCTTAGACTTATCCCTTGGTGCCCTCCTCTCGCAAATCACCTTTTTGGGAACTTCAACCTACCTTTTCTCCTACATCAGGTCTTAGGAGAGTTCATTGACAGCCCTCTTAGATCACACCCTAGTGCCAAAATAGATGCAGTCTTTCTTTAGAAGGGTATGGTCAACAGTTCCAGAAACGCTCAAGCGTCTGCCATGGGGAACACAGTGCTGAGAGAAACAGCGAGTTGAACTGCAAGCTGATGTAGGAGGCAAGAAGCCATTGTATAATGAATGTCCTGGCTCCAAAATCCACAGCTCCGATGTTCTGCCTTTACTTATAACTGGTGTCTGTTTGCAATTTGCTGTATGTCATGAGAGATAGGTGCAGCCCTTACTTTCCTATCAGCTTGCCACTGAATTGGATAGTCCTTTCTCTTAACTTCCTGTTAGTTGTCAGAGAAGATGCATCTAGGCTTTACTGTTTGCCTGCATAAGTTGTTCTCAGACATTTAAAAGTTTCACAATGAAATGCAACAATTCAACCTTCTCAGACCTTTCTTTTGAACTTTCAGGTACAACGTGAGGATGCAAAATTTCTTCAGCCTTAAAAGCAAGAATGTTGGAAATGGTGACACAGTCAATGAGCTGGAAGATGGTAATAAATGTTATACCTCTAGTTGTGATGACCCATCCATTCCGTTACTGTGCAAAGGTAAGGCTGAGCAGACAGGACCGTTGGGAAAAAAGTAGTTCACAGGATATCCTTTTCATTTCTTTAATGTGATCAAAACAGTGTAACTGTTTAATCATAAGCAGGAATTTTTATTGCGCTAACTTGACAGTTCAACAGTCAGACTGCCAGATGAAAAAAAACCCACAGTCAAAATTTTTTTTGTTTATATACTGAAAACAAGCTGCTTTGCACATTGGTAGTTTTGCTTCCTTTTGATCTCCTGTTCAGTGATGAACTACAACACTGTGAAAGAAACATACGTTTTTTTCCCAGGAAGAAAGTAATTTTCACTTCAAAAATTAGATTGGAACTAGAAGCTGAGGCTTAGGTGTTGAAGGAAAGGCCATGGGCAGATCAGTGGGCAAGAGGGATGATGTGTTGAGTTCAGATCCCCAGAAGACTGGCTTTCACATGCTTAAATAGCTCTGCATTCTTTATCAAGCACATACGTAAAATTGAGAATTGCAGAGAGTTTTCTGTCTGTGCCTTTGTCATAAAGGGGAAGAAGATGATACCCAGTTTCTGGTACTAAAGGTAGGTAAATGTACTTGGATAGTTTGGGCTTTTTTATAAGCCTGTTTTTATCATTGTCTTATCCTCTTCTCTTCCATTCTCTCTTCTCTGTAGAGCAAAATCCTTCCTACCTTCAAAGCACAAACCATATACTTTAGAGAGCTCTTGGGCTGCTCTTAATGAGTGAGGTCTCTTGCCTTTGTTACTTGCAAAGATCTCCCGGTCTTGAAGACTGAGCTCAGCAGCAATGGAGGTAGCATTTGGAAAGGTCCTTGTGTAATAAAAAAAAAATTGGCAAACAGGAATTTACAACAAAATCATGTAAGCCCATTCTTTTCTGCTTTTAGAGTTTAGTCTGGGATCTCTTCAAGGTAGGTACTGAAACTTACTACAGTGACAGCACACTGATAATCTGTGCTAAAGTTCTTAGATTTGTTGTTTAGATATAGTTTCAGACATTTAAAATTACTTCTCATAGGGCTTTGTAACATAATTAAATTTGAAATACTTTGATCTCATTTTACAATGAATTTTTGCCAACATTGGCTATGATATAGTGAGGTCTGTCACTTGGATGTGGAGATACATACACTCAAGGTTCAGAGGATACCTTCTTGGATAGTTGTTACTTATATATTCAAGTGGGGACACAGGACATGGGTGATCCAGTAAAAGGACACAGATGTTAGTGTTTTTTACTTCTGAAGCATTTGTTTATGTTCTGATGACATCTCCCTGCATGCTCTCCTCTCTAGCCACTGTGTGGTAAAGGGATGAGAGCACAGAGTGCTTGCCCATCCACCTACTTCCTTTTCAGGAAACGTGAAGAGTATTTAGTGCTTATGAAGAACATGCAGATCTTTTGGGAAAAGGAGCAAGAAAGCTAATAAAAACCTGGACCTATGTGATAGGTGTCTCCACTGGCAACTGTCCACAGCAGATTTTTTTCTCTAATTTCCCTCAAAGATGCACTGAGACTGCAGTTTCAGTCAGATTCTCTTTACCTTCTCCAGCACCCATTACATAAATACATGCTGCGTTGAAGGGACCACTCTTCAAAGTGTGAGAGTGTAGATGCTATCACAGGCAAACCCACCTGGGATGAGAGAGGAGACAAAAGATTAAGGAGATGGCAGGGTTTGAAGTGAACAGTTGGGGAGGAGGATGGCAGTGTTAGCCTAACTGCTTTGTAGGTGGGTTCTTTATGTGTCAAGAAGCTGTCCTAGAAAGCCATCACATGGCTGCCTGTTGCATTTCCTTCCCATTGAGTCAGAATATGCCATGACCTATCAGTGACTTGCTGTTAGTATACACTTGGTTGGCTTCACAAATCAAGCTGCACTTTCTCCAGCAGCAGCTTTCAGAAACAGGAGCAGTGGTAGTAGCAGGAAGAGAAGGAGAACTGGCCTCTGCCTTACATCCAACTAGTGGTTAGTAAGTTTCAGGATCCAACAAAAAACCTCCCTTGGTTTCACCAAGGTGTAGGTCTAACAATCTGATTTTCCACAGGAGAAAAGTCTGATTACATCGCAAAAAAGAACAGTTGCTTTGGGTGAGGAACTTTCTTCCTACCCAGGATGGTTAGTCTGTTACTCAGGGTGCAGATAAAAGGGGAGCTCTGTCTTATGCTTCTTCTATTACTTTTAAGAACTTCAAATGGTACAATATAAAAGCTTCCATTACTCGAGTTCCAGAGAGAAAAAGAAGAGCTTTCACCATAAGATAAAGTCAATTTCAAGGGTGAGTTCTACATACACTGGTAAAGGTGAAATATTTTACTTTTTGAATAATGCTTCTATTTTTAAAGTACAAACATGTGGCTTGCTGCCCATGGCTTTTATTATGTTGACCCAGATTTCCACCAGGTGGCATGGTTCGATTCTTGCCTAAAACCAGAAACTTGAAAAAAGTGGGTTTCTGAGACCCTGATTAGAAGTCAAGTAAATCAGCAAGAAGCTTTCTGTTATTTAGACAGAGCTGGTGGTGATGACACTTTGCAGTGAGCAGGTAGTTCAGGTAGTTTGTTAAAAGGAAAAGCTATTCTCGGAAGATATATTTCTAAGGAATGTCACAAAGGAGAACTGAAAAATGCCTTTTTCTGTCTCACATTTATGAAAACCACTTCTGCAATTTTTAGGTGGACCCTGTTTGTACCATTATGGGGCCAAGGTATGTATGTTTATGGGCATAGGGTGTGAGACTGAAGAGCTGTTAAGAAAATGTAAGAACAATATGCTGCAGTAAGTCAAAACATCTGCAGTTAGTTTTATATATATATATATATATACATTTATATATAGTGATGTATTCTACATCAGTGCAGAATATTTTTTGATGGTGTTTCATCAAAGCTGAGCATGTTTGGTCACTGTCTCCTTAGTGCTATTAGGAACAGTTCCTGAATAATTGCAGTGCTTCCATCTTTTTCATGACAATATAAGACAAAGAAACTCTTTGGAGACTTCACTGGAGAAACTCACTTAAGAGCAGTGAATCTGATGAGACTGTTAAAAAGATATCTGGCCTCTTTGCCTTACCAGGATTGCTGTCAAACATTTCTTTTCCTTGTCTAACTAAAATGTTAAGCTACTGTGGTTGAGTCCTCTTCTGTGAGGACTGGTTCCTAGGAAGCTTGTCCGTTTATATATTCCTTCACAGAAAAACTGCTGCACTCTAAGAGTCATTGGAATGGATGTGCTCCTTACTTGTGTCATCAGCTGCAGTACTCAGCAAGGTTAATTTGTTTTAGATGTCGGGGCAGGGGGAGGATAATTGCTCCTTTATGTTTTACCAAATGCAAAATTACTACTAGTTCTAGTCACCATTGCAGATACTAAGCTGCAAGACAAGATTACAGAGTGGATTCTTTGAGTAGGGCATATTTCTTTGTGAAACCAAAGCTCCCTTTATGACACTTCAGGTGACCCCAGTGTACTCGCTGAAAACTTATTTTAGTGAAAGAAAGCAGGACACTCAAACGCTAAAGGGTAAAAGATATGACTGGTGATTTCACAGGCTTGCCAGGTTTTTCTTGTTGAATGGTAATGGAAGGTTATATTTCTTCAACTTCAAATATGTTAGAAGATGCTTGAGACAGCAAAGCCTTTTTTTTTTTTAGATGTGATTTTTAGATGTGATTTAGGTGCATGCATGGATCCAGTCTTCTTCCTGAAAATATTTGAAAAATATTTCAACATAGTAACAATGCTAAGAAATAACAATATAGAATTCTGTGTGTTTAGAACAGGTCCATTTTAATTCCTTTGTTTGAGTTGAATGATTTCTTAGATTTCCTTTGCTTGCTGACTGGAATCATTCACTAATAATTTTCTTTCATTTCTACCTCCTAAATTCTCTTCTTCTTCTTAATGTAAGTAACTTAATGCAAAAGGGGAGTGGGAGGGTGAAGCCAAGCTAAGCAAAGCAGAAAACAAGCAGCAAATAATTTTGTTGGTTTTTTTTTTTCCATACATATTATTACCTGTAATCATAAATATTTATTATAGTCATATACATATTTCCTGCCCTGCTTTCTAACACTACATGGGTATGTCTCCTGTCTGCTGAGCCTTGCTTTGCTTGCTGTGTGTAGTCTGTAGTATTTGTTAAGAATATTGGTTTGTTGTTGAGCTCTTAAAGTCCTGGCCTGTATTCATGTTGATTCCCAATGTAATTTTGTCTCTCTCTTTGTGTTCTTAACATGGTAGAACAAAATTCTTAACTTTGGTACAAGTTCTTTTGTATTAACAAAGATTTACTTCTAACAGTCATTTATTCTTGACAATTGTTGTGCTTCATCATTTCAAATCTTGTCATGTTAGACAGAATGTTAATATTCTCTGAAGGTAAAGTGAAGATTTTTCAAAAGGAGTGAGTACAACATTAGGGACTTCTGGATGTGCAGGTCCTTGATCCAATGGGATAGGGTTTAGAGGTTTCAGGAGCACTGTCGCACTGCCACAGTGCAAGTGTTTTTAGAGAAGGCTTACAAAATTGTAGTGTGACATAAACAAAGAAAATGGTACTACAGCATGAATGTCTGTGTAAAAACTGCTTCCACATATCCAAGAATGGGTTGGTGGCTGCCTTAGCAGAGTGAAATCCATTTTCAGCATGTGATCTATATGAAGTGCACGACTGATGAGCAGATTTACCAGGCTTCAGAAATGCTACAGGGAAGTCACTCATAAATTCAAGCAGTCAGATGAATATTTCCCCCAACTGAGCCTAAAAAGAATGACTCTGGGTGATGGGAAGCATGGTAAGATCAATTTCACAACTAATTCTGTCCATTGTGATCATTAGTGAAGGGGATGCAGCAGTATGGCAAAAACAGTGTTGTGATGGTGGATGAGATCATCTGCTCGAGTCCCCCCAAATACCGGTTCCCCGAAGCTGGATTACGGATTATGATCACAAATAGGTTTGGACCACGCACCAGAATGCGGATGGCAAGTCGACTCATCATTAATGAGGTATGTTCATTAACAAAACAATAAATGACTGTGAGGCAGAGGGGTTGCCAAAGAGCCATGCTTATAGTGATTTTGAGTTTTCTGATAAGAGTTTTCTCTCTTCTTAATTACAGCGTGTTAACACTAGTTTCAGAATTTTTTTTTGTTTTATGCAGTTATTTTATTTTTCAAGGCTTTTCGGAGCACTTTCTAGGAAGATGCAACAATTTGTCATGAAAAAGAACATTTATTGACCCTCCATTGTCTCATCTAATAAACTAAAAATATTTCTTTTTTTGTAAAAGTAGAAAATTGCAGTTACGTCTCGCATTCTCATATTCTGTGTATATATATTGATGTTTAAAACCTAGCCTGTAATTGTTGTGCTATGTATGGAACTGTAGCAGTCTTATACATGACTGCAGGGGCAGTTATGAGCTTTATGATAGTATATGCTTGGACAAGGGCAATGGGGGTTAGTCTTGCTTTTGAAATGATAAGATATTTACCTCATGGAATGAGATGAGAAGGAGGGAAAGGAGTTGGACCTGAGTAGGAGAGATCGTGGGTAATGAGTCATTTGTAAGCCAATAGCGTGGAAATGTCTTGAGTGTTACCATTAGGCTGGTAACTGGTGCTGCTGCTGGTTTGAGAGGGAACTTTTGAGTGAGAAGTGCTTCAGAGTAACCACGCTTATTAAAACATGGTGTGGGAGAACAGATACAACAACTTTCTCTATCATGGCTTGAAAGGCTCCTGCCAGTAATTTTGAGGTGGATAGTCAACGCTGGCCTGATGAATGTAAGACAAATTTGTTTGTTGCCGACTGGAAGAAAGGCTTTGTGGGAAAACATTATGGCTCATCTGACTGGGGCTGGACAGACAGTAAAACTCAAGTTTAACAAAGTCAGTATTTTCCGAATCATGGCAGTTTTTTCTTTGCACTGTGCAGCGTCAGAGGTTAATCCAATCTGCCAATGGCTCAAGCAAACCACTTCAGAATGGGAGACATGAGAATATTGAAAATGGAAACATCCCTGTGGTGAATCAAGAGGAGGAAAATGAACAGGACAATCTATCTCCCTTTTCATTGCCAGGTAAGGCTTACTTTCCAGGTTTGCATGTACGGAAACAGAAGATAATTAAAATGCCAAGCACTGGGTTGTAAAAAAAGACAGCACATGTGGGGAGAGCGGACAACAGGGATTGATTTTTTGCTGTCTGAAGGCTGGATTTGATAATGGTAAAACTGGTCTGGAGGCTACATGGCTAAAAGCAGATCTTAGAGAAGTGGTTTCCAGCCATTGTGCACAATAACAGTAAAGCACTAGTTTGTCAGACGTGGAGGGAAAGCAGGTAAGGCAGCCTTATATTGTCAGACCCACACAATAAGCACTGCACTGCTAGTAATTTTGAAGTCAACAGTTAATAATGACCTGCTGGAAATTGCTAGGCCTAAAGCAGTGAGGTGTATAAATATATAAAAACTTGTAGGGGAGGACGAAGAGGAAGAAAGGTTTAGGCAGAGAAAGAGTGTTTAATATCTTTGACGGTGTTTAGAATGCTTAGAATAGCAGTATGTATTA
This sequence comes from Scolopax mira, assembly GCA_004320125.1. Classification (NCBI taxonomy): domain Eukaryota; kingdom Metazoa; phylum Chordata; class Aves; order Charadriiformes; family Scolopacidae; genus Scolopax; species Scolopax mira. Next base: position 143,924 of record BJBW01002686.1, on the reverse strand, counting down.
ATATTCACCTTCTGAAATCTTTTGGAAACTCTTTGGTGAGAACAGCTATATATAAGCAACCTTACTATGTTGGTGCCCTTAGCACATTGCAGGTTGACTCTCCCACAGATGCTTTGGAGATCAGATAGCAGAGATTAGATCACCCCTCATAGACATGTAGTCAGTAGTCATCTGTCACGTAGTTATTACTTGGCATAAATGAGTATCACATGCAGTGAGAAAGAAGGAAAAATTTTCCATGTGGCATATTCTCTTAGAGACAATATAATGTGGTATAATTTCTTAGAGATCCCGTTGCTTCATTTGCTCTCATTTTGGAAGAGGTCTTTGTGACTGAGCAAACATTGACGCGTGCTACATGAAGACCAGATAAACTGAGTGTTTTCATGTGTTACTGTACTGTGTGCTCTGACAGGAGCTTCTTGCAGTCAGCAGTTACGGATTTTCATCAGGGGGAAGAGTGGAAACAAACTGATTCACTGAAGATAGGCCCATTAGATGGGTTCCTGATAATCAATGAGAGAATGAAAAAAGCCCCTGTTTTTATTGTATAGTGAAATAAGTTGGATCCAAGTTAGCAATATGCTTGTGCACATGAACATGTTGTTAACAATAATAATACTAACAATAATAGCAATGACAGTAATAAAAAGATCTTGTTTGCCAACACATGCATTGGATCCTGAATTGTTAGACGGTTTGGGGAGATATTTTTGTTCTTTAGAAATTTTTTAACTTAGTTGTTTTTGACAAAGTCTTGGGTTCAAGTTTTAATTGGTGCAGTGCAATGATGCATTTCTTCCTATGTGTCAGGACAATGCAGAAAACACGTAAATGTGGCAAATATTACCTGGAAACCAGTTGTCATATTTGGATTTGTTCAAGATTCAGACAACTCCTTTACAAAGATTTTGGAGTAGAATTCCGAAGTGTGTGACCTGCACAATAGACAAAATGCCTTGTACTAAGGAGGGAGTGCCTGATAGTTGTGCCATCAGCCTTTTTTAAATGCAGTTTTTCTGCATTTTTGAGAATGTCTTTAAAGATAATCGAGGTGTAACAGGCCAAATTGAAAACACTGATGATACAGTTCATACTGAAATGGAGCAAAAGTTCAACATAAATTCAAAAGAGTTTGCACAAAAGTGGTAACATGTTGTTTAAAATCCTCATCATTATCTTCATGTTTTGTTACTCCTCTGTTGTCTAGAGATGCTTATCTGTTGGCTGGATTGCCATTGCTCAACTCATGTATTCTGAGGGCGAATACTTTGATTTTTCCTTTCAGAAATACCACTTTAAAAACTTTGGAGAAAATGTAAAGAACCAGCATTGTGCTTTGTTGTTGTTTAAGTGCTGTGGCACAATCAGAAGCCTAAAAACGTCCTGACATTTAAAACTGGCTTTAGGCAAAAGGTAGCTTGCAGACAGTTTCCCAGAATCCCCTCTGTTTTACTTTTGATATATTTTCAGGCCAGGAATAAGGCACATACATTTTCTAAAGATCAGAAGTTCATGTATTCTTTCAGTACTATAAAGAGCTCTGTGAAGAATAGGCTTTCACTTCTCAACAGGACTTTCCAAGTCAACTGCTTACCATGTGCTAAGTAGAAAATTCATTCCAGTATTTTAAGAGCTCCAACAGAAATGGCTATGAATCGGCCCAAGCCCTTTTTTCTGCTGGTCCGTAGTCACCTTTTTAGCCTAGTTTCAGGTTTGACTTTCCTCCTTCAAAGTGTATATTCTAGATCCTTGCAAGTACAAGATTTTTCTGAAACAGAAATAGATGTAAGTGACGTTTAAAGCACTACATCATCTTTGAGTGATTCCCAGTAATCATTTGCTATCTGTAAGTTTTGCTTATTTTTTCTTTTATTCTCTATCAGTGTCAGTGCTCAGCAATAAATGTAGGGGTTTATTTAGCACAAAGAAATAGAAAAAAAAAAGATGAAAACAGCCTCAAACTAGAGCATCCAGCCTATATCCCATGTGTCAGATATCCAGAGAGATTCACCCCCGGGGTGTGGTTCAGGCCCATCTTGAAACAGGAGGCAACACGTAGTTTTATGAAAACTACATGTGGTATCATACAAACCAGCCTTTGCCTTTGGTTTCTGTGTTGGAAGAAACATCCTCTTGAAAAGAGGATTCTCTTTCTTGACGTAACCTTTAGGTCATGATGATTATCATCTAAGAGAAAGACTTATTTGATGCTTTACAATTTGATTACTCTACAGTTGTTTGGAGACAGTCTTAAACTTTAAAACCACCCAAACCATATCAGAATAAAGCAGGATGAAGGCCTGTGTTGGCAACAAAATGATGTGTAATAGCTCAGTAGTCTTTTAGAGCCCAGACTCAGAAAAGCATTTTTGTGCAGCTCATAATGGATGCTTAAATCCCATTTACTGTCACATGTCTGGGATCCTTTAAAATACTCAGTGTTGTCAGCTCCTGCTGGTTTCACAGAAATTAAAAACTCTTCTCTTACAGGATTGGACCATGGATGCTTTATGTAAGTCGTGATGGGTGTTAGCTAAAATAGGAATAATAATTCCCAGAGCTAAAAAGGGGATAGCAATAAAGGAGATTATCAGTCCTCCCCTTTTTTGTATGGATCCAAAATACAAACACATGTAGCATAGAAGTGAAACAGAATTAACAGTATCTACTAAAATAATAAAAAAATATTTGTACTTGGTCAAATCTAATGCTTGTCTCACCCAATAACTCCATCCATGGCTTTATAATGAAGCCTGGGGAAGAATGAGACAGGAAAAGTTGTCCTTCAGCTATTTTCAGCTCAAGGAACTTCCTGGACTGTGTGTAATGTCCAAGTATTTAAACTTCCTTAATCTATTTCTTCTTCATTAACTTGTCTAATTCTAATTGAATCTTTGCAATCATTTAATGCCTGCATCATCCTTTGGGAAGGAGTTTCATCATTGTGTGAAGAACTATCTCCTTTACTTGCTTTGAACATGTCTCCTAGTAGCTTCATTTCATGCTCTAGTGGGAGGTGCCCCTGCCCATGGCAGGGGGCTTGGAACTAGATGATCTTTAAGATTGCTTCCAACTCTAACCATTCTATGATTCTATGTTGTCTTTTACTGGGAAACACAATGAACAAATCAAACCCCATGTACTTCACTTGGACATTCAGGATGCTGTAGCTTTTTATTGTATGTCCTCAAGGTTTAATTAGAGACAGAAGAGCATTCCATGTGGAAATCTCTGTAGTTTCTGTCTCTGCAGACACTGATGCAGAGAGTTCTTTTAGTTTCTCTGTAGTGCCCCTATATTCTCTCAGTGCTCCTTTATCCTTTGATTACCAGTAGACACAGCAGAATTCTGTTCGCAATGTATATGAAGTAAGATTTGTTGAGAATTTTAATTCCTCTTCATAGTTGTTCCTCAGACTCTATTTTTGGCCTGCCTTATTGTGTTTTTGCCAAAGTTTGGAAACATCACTTAGGTGGCCAAGTTAGAAAAAGCTACTTTCCATAGCTGCTTTGGTGTTGTAAGAGAGAAGTTCTTCCAAGGTGGTAGTTCAGAGCAAGACGTAAGAGTGGTATTCTGAAATACACTTTTTGGAAGAGCTTTCTCTTGACACTGTGGTGGCACATTTATCTTAGAATTTAATTTCAGAAAACAAGCATGCTTCTGAGGCACATCTCCCTGTAGTGCATTTTGTTTTCATTGTGTTCTTGGAGCTCCTTTTCTAGAAAGCTAAGATGGGAAACTTGCTCCAGAAGAGCAACAAGTGTGCTCTACCTTGGAGGAGAATACACAGGATAAATTGGAAGAGAAGCGTGTAAGGATTTAATGTAGTAACTCATCAGTTCTCTCTGAAAGGACAAAGAGGGATTTGAGTCTGTAAATCCCATTTCTCCATTAAAAAAAACCACATCAAAGTCAACAGCAAGGTTAAAACTTACAAAATAAACCATACCAAAATCCAACCAGGTCAAACAAGATATGGGGAGTCCCTTTGCTCAGTATCATTTCATTGTTGTTCAATATTGTCCTGTGTAAATCTATAGTAACTCTGAGAGTAAAGGTTGTTTCTGCATACTGGAGCAAATTCTTTTTTCCGGACCAGTTTCCACTGTATGAAAACTGTGTCTTTAAGAGAATATTATTGGCATAAATCTGAATATGCAAAGTGCGATAGAGGCACTGTCTCAAAATAGAAATCTGGGTTGTTTTGGACAGATCTCATAGTCTGGAATTTGGAATTTGTATTCTGGAAAATGGAACTTCCGAGAAAAGTGTCAGTAGTTTGGAAAATAGCCTGTTTTGGCCGAGGATGAGAAGTAAAGCCTCAGTATTTTCCACAGGGGAAAAAAAAAAAAAAAGAAGAATTGTTTCCAGTGCTCTGTTGCAGGAGTTGCAATAAGAATGTTTTAATTTGTCAACTGCCCTCTTGGAGGGCTGACAAAGGTTGGGCTTTGGATACCCTTTCACACACTACGTAGCCTGTCCCCAGTGTGGTCACACAGGGAGTCTCTTGCCTCAGTTCCTAGGGAAGGTTGCAGAGCTGAAACCAATAAGGATTTCCCAAGGAGGTGGAGAGGCAGATGCTGTGTGGATTTTTCTAACAGCAAATTGAAACCATTTTCTTATTTTGCAACACAGGCATTTTTCAGTGGACAATAATTCTGATGGAAAATTCACAATGGATCTAGTTTGTGATATCTATTTCAGTTTCTATGTTGAGTCTGAAATTGGGAGAAAAATTTACATTCCTCTGTTGTGTTTTGCTTACTGCACATGCTCAGAAATTAATTTGGCTTTCAGATTGGCCAATTTACATTTATTAAAGTTTTCCAATCAGTCTCAACTCTGATGAACAACAGCACTTTCCAGCAGGAATTTACTTGCTGTCTGGATTATTACAAAGCTTCCAGTGTGGAGATGTGTATGTTACTGTTACCATTTTCAGGTTGAGATTTTAATTAATACTGCTAATGATATGTGGGTGTAAATATATCTTTGTAAATATAAAGCCTAATTACGACCAAGGGGACAGGTGATTTAAAAATCAGTTTATGTTGGCAGAACAGTTGAGGGTTTTCTTTTTTTTTTTATATAAAAATGGTAGAGAGATTTAAAAAGATGAAAAAGGAATTTAAAAATTATAAAGTGGAGCACCAAATAAATTGTCAATAATAATCTTTCTAGGCCAGCCTCGACGTACCTTATTTTTCTTGTAAGTTTACCATTATCAGAAGCAAAATCCAAGACCAAACTTGAGGAAGCCTTTCACATTTTGCAGATAGACTTAGAGAAAACCTTTCCCATTTTTCAAGTTATCTTAAATTAGAGATTTATATGAATTTATAGCAATATAGTTACGAAAATTCTGTATGCCAATTAGATTGATTCTTTTCTGGGATGTTATAATTTTTTTAGATCAATGAGCTACTAATTGCTTTGTGTAAGGAGGTGCTTTTTTCACATGTGAAGGTTGAGGCACGTTCTGAAGTAGGGAATGGGTGAAGCAGTGGTCTACGCTTGACTGCCACACTTTTAAAGGGGAGACTAAGTGGAAAAGCTACCAATTTTAACTAGCTACAGCAACTTCAATGTGACTCCTGAAGATGTAGGTGCAGGCTTAAGTCTGTCCAAGCTCAGAAAAAGTGTTTTCTGTGCAGCTTATTGACTAGGACATGTAGGTTGTCTGCACTATATGTGTTCGGAAGTTCTGTTTCAGATTATCTCTAGCCTTGTCCGTGTCCATTATTATTTGGAGCACTTCTAAGTTTCTGCCTCTGTTTCAGCTTTATGCCAGGAGCCTTCAGACCCAGGGCTCACAGGGGTGGCCAGTACTGCTATTAAAACAACTCAGCTAAGGCCTTGAATTGGAACTGTTTGTCTGTTTTTGCAGAACATCTATGTATTTAATAATAGTCTTAATGAGGATGATAATTTTTTCCTTACATATGTAGTAGTGAGCTAAGCAAGAAACATAAAACAATTTGTGATGAACTAAAAGCATATTCCACTTTAACAAATTCATTACTAAATCATTTTAATGACTATTTTAGAGTGGGTGGTCAAAACCAAAATAACACAGTAGCATAAGAAGAAATTTCAAAATAAAATTTAAAAAAACCCCAACATTTCAACCTGTATATTGATTGTGGATTCATCTAACCCAGGTGAAATGAATGAAATCTTATATATATACTTAAATAGACTTAAGGGTTTGTATAGAAGTTATAAAAGCTGACAAACCCTGACACAAAAGTGAAGCCAAAGTAAAGTGTCAGCTGCTTTGGCTGTGGTGGTTCAGCTCTATTCCAGGCTAACTGCAAATGTCCAGTCAGGTGCTCCATTAACCCAGCAACACCCAGAGTGTCTTCCCCAGGCTCTCAATCCTTGTTGCTACATAATGAATGCAAATATCACTTCCATAAACCATTTAGCTGTAAAAATCAGTTCTGACTCCTGGCATTGTGTGGATAAAGCAGCACCACTAATAGAGCCAGGAGTTTTAATCTGACACGTCCATTCAAACTGAGCGATGATAAGGGAAAAGCACATCCTCCTCCACTAATATTTTGGTTTTCCTGGGACTGAGCAAGCATAGCAATGCCAGGGGTAAGGTACTGTGAATTCTCACAGTTAAACATTTGTGTAAGTAATTCAGGGCACTAGACAGGATCCCTGGCAAGATACATGTTCCCCAGCAGAGGCCGAGTGCATCTGTTCATTCTCTATTTGTTCTCCAGGCATTTTTGTTTCTTTTATTCATGCTATTGAAAAGAGAAACGGGACTGAATCTCTGGTGTGTAGCAGCACTGAAGTCAGTCAGATTATACACACCTCAGATCAGAATTGGATCCATAATTCTTTTCTGTCAAGCAGCCGCCCACTCACCCTGCATTTGGAATTACACACTGAGGAAATTACTGGCCTAAGCCATGCTGACTTGTTTGACTATGAACCAAGTTTAGCAACTTGAGTAGACAAAGAGTAAAGATTAGCTAGCAGGAGTCTTTTAATGACACAAACTGTAACAAATTAAACAGGGGGAGGTATAGATTATTGTAGGATGTTTACAGCCTTGTTAACAGAAGTCAAGTGAGATGTGACCTGAGAAGTGTCATTTTCTGGACACAACAGATAAAAGATAACTGCTTTAAAAATCTGTATAGCAGGTTACCAGAGGGAAAAAGGAGTTTCCTGTAAAATCTGTAGTAGATCTCCAGTGATACATAAAATTCTAGAATTAAGAGTTGACCCTGCAAGACTTCAGTAGTTTTATGTGTTAGAAGTTCCACAGATACAAGCTAAATGGAATAGAGAGTCAGGCTTAGTCTAAGATTTCCTGGAGGAACTTTGCAGAAATTGCAATGAAATCTCAAGTTAAGGAGCTGATTCATAACTTAAGACAATGTAGTACTAGAATACATACAGAATTGAATGAATATAGACTTGCATGTGGACTCGCCAAATAAGTAGCCTCATAAATTACGAAAGTATTATTAATTTTTAAGTGTTTATTATTTAATTTAACTGTACCTGGTGCACATTGGTCCAGAGGACAGATCAATCTAATTAAATTCACCGACAAAACCTTCCATTAAACAAATCTTAAATCCCAGTGTCTTTGCTGAAAGAAATTTGCTGGTGAAATTGATAGGAGCTTTCACTGGTTATTACTTGCACATTATAATATAGCTAAATAACTTCACTGGAAGATGTATCTGATAATTTTCTTCAATGCAATCAACAATTGGCATATTTTATTAGGTCTCATGCATATCATTATCAGTTAATGAGGGAAATCCTTACTAGCATAATACTAAAACCATGTAAAGAAAACCCAAACAAAAACCACCATGCTGTTGGCTGTGATACTCTGGTTTAGCCTGGTAAAAAAAAATTGTTATTCTACTTGCAAGATACCTCATGAAACATAAAAATGTAAGTGCCCCGCTTTGTGGCCCAGTTATAAAATAATTCTCTTTTGTGTATTGAGATTTATATGCACGTTTTTAAAAAATGAGAAGGTGCGTAGTTGTCTTCAGATATGACAGTTTTCTGGTATTTCTCACCAACTGATTTTGGAGAACTGTACAAGGGAAGTCGTTATCTTCAGTTTTCATTTTTAGAGGAGAAGAGAATATCTCAAGATGGTGCTATATGCAGTTGGTGAGAGTTAACAAGTCTGCATCTCCTAAGAACCAATTTAAAGTTCTGCCCAAGTGACCACAGTGGGAATGTGAAACAAGTCTGTCATGATCATAGATTGGTGTGTGCTTCTGTTGCCTGTGAAAGTATTTTCTGCTGCTACAAGTTATTTTCACTGCAAGGGGTTTCCATCTTCTTTTTTTTAAAGTGAAGGGGGTGGGGGTTTTTTTGATGGTTGGTTTTGATTTTTTTAAAACTTTGAATTAATAATAATACAGGTACTTGGAAGAGCAACAAACCTGACCCTTAATTTTTTATTTTAAAAGCAGCCATGCTTTTAAATCATTGTAATTCTTTTGTGTGTTTACATAGACCTTGGCAGGCTTAACTATAAGATTCTGGATGTACGTGCAGAACTTGTCTGAGAGTGATGAGAGCAAATATAGATGAAAGGTACAATGGAAAATGAGCTGATGTGCACGGTTGCAGACATCCTTCTGGAAACATCTGCTGTGTTCAAAGAGGTGTAACAGGGCCTGGGAGCGTGATGGGAAAGCTGAACCGGTCCCTTCCTTTCTTTGTCTTGCAGATGGAAAAATGAACAAAGTTAAATGGATTTTGACATGGCCATTGATATTTGTGCTCTTTTGCACAATTCCAAACTGCAGCAAACCACGCTGGGAGAATTATTTTATGCTGACATTTATCTTATCCACTCTCTGGATTGCCTTGTTCTCCTACTTCATGGTGTGGATGGTAAGTGCATGTAGTAGGACTTTACATACTGAGTGAGATGTGCAGCTCAAAATAGATAATGGACCTTTGTGTATTTATTAAAGAAAGAAATGTAATTATAGTGCAGTCTTCTCAGCTCATACTCTTAATTATTATAATTCTATCTTTCTGCTACTCTCTTCTGAACAAATAATTGAATCTTTACTGTATAGTGCCCAATACAATACAGGAAGGTTCCAGCTTGATTTTCAAGAGAATATGGACATCCACATCCTACTAGTAAAAGGGAGTTTAAATGAAAATGTTTAACCCTCATCAGCTGAGACACTTTTAGAAATTTGGCTACAGGGTCTGATACTGAAACATGCATAAAAAGCAGATGGATGTCAGAATTTGAAGGCTCACGAGTGGTGTAAAACACTTTAAGTAGACTGGAATAACGCAGGAAAATCCCTCTTAGTGAAAAGTATTATGATTGCTGATATGTTTCCAGTTGCTGTAGGTCTGTGTATCAGGTGTAGCTCTGTCAATTGTCAATTCAGGTGCACACTTACTTGAAGATTTGAATAAGTTCCTATTTTTTTCTCTTACCTTTTTCCAGTTTTTCAAGTTTACTTTTTCAGTCAGAGAAGACGTATGAATAGGAAGGCTCCTCAAATAGTTTCTGTGATGGAAAAATTAGCCATAGTTTTGAAGTATTGAAAGATGACTTTCTACACTAAAAGATGGAAAACTAAAAAGTTGTATATGCTATAACTGGAAAATCAGTAGGATGGGCTGCTGAAGAATTTATATGCCCATTTCTTCTTTTAAAGAAAAATATAGTTAAGAAACCTTTAGCTGATTTCATACTGAAATGTATTTATTGTCTCACATATATACACTCATATATGTATATATATTTTTCTAGTCATGCATATGGAAGAATTTTTTGTTCATGAGCTCCTTACCTGCAAAATCTTTTTTGGGTGGAGAACATCTCTACCTTCCTCAAATGTGTCAGGCATTTGCAAACTCCTTTATATTTATGTTAACTGTCACAGAAGATTGTAATTTCTATATACTTTTTGCAACTTTTTGTGTAAGTTGTGCATTGTGAAGTAATCATCTTTTCTTTTGGTGTAGACTGTGTTGGAGAAATTCATAAGCCAGCCACTCATTCTGCCTGGCATAATGGTGTCAGATGTATACATTAATTTCATGCCATATGCCCTTTGCAAGACCACACTCTCTACCTTGGTTCCATTTGTAGATATCCCCTTCACAAATGGAGATGTGCTCATGAAGGCTGCAACACTGCTTATTTTAAGAGGCAGCCAGACCTTAATGCCCTGTTACCACTTGCAGCAGGAGAATCATGCCCACTTCCATTTCTGAGTCACAGCTTGCCCCTGAGAATAAGGTTTGTGAGTGGGTTCCTAAAATACATCTTTTATTTGGCAAAGGGTCCAGTTTTCCTCATGTAAGAGACTGACAGACTATTTCAAGAAAACAACACAGACCCTTAAAGGCTTCTACCCTTAGCAGTCTCAGCAGGGAAGCAGCTGCCTGTCCGTGATTCAGCCTTCTCACTCTCAAAAGGCTATTTCTTTTCAGCTGCCTGTTCAGCCTTTTTTCTTGATGTGTTTTCAGCCGCCTTTGGACGTGCCAGCTAAATACAGTTCTCTGTTCCTTCCAAGAGCTCTGCTACAAGCTTCAGCCATTCCCTAAGATCTTTTAAAGCTGCATCTGGACTCTCAGGGGACAGTATAACCAGACTTGCTCTCTTTGGGATTATATCAGGAGTTGTGCAAGAAACTGATTATTTCTTCATGTGTCAGGATGAAATAAGTTCTTTATACCTCTGCCCCTTTATCACAATATAAGCTGGTTCTATTCTTTTTTGAGAAAAGTATCTGTGAGAATCCTGTCATTCTTGGGGAAAAATCCAACAAACACAAACCTACAGGTTGGATTATCTCTGTCCTCCTCCTTAAAAGATTTGTATGTCCTATTAGAATTACAGAAAATGGAGCTTTTTGTTGGCTCATACATGTTGAATAATATGACCCAAAGTACTTTTCCTTTTCATAGGGTTGGTTTGGGGCTAGTTATTCCACAATTATTTAATTTACAGAGATGGATAAGTATCCTGAGTCTAATCCTGTCAGAGTCCACAGTGGTAATCAGTTAAGCATATGCCATAACTGTATTGCAACGAGGAGACTTTCCAAATGTGATAGGTTAATCTATTTTCCTCGCTGTTCAGGTGACTGTGATTGGATACACCCTTGGGATACCAGATGTGATCATGGGCATTACTTTCCTAGCTGCAGGAACCAGTGTCCCAGACTGCATGGCCAGCTTAATAGTAGCAAGACAAGGTATTGTGTCTGCTGAAGCATAAATGCGCTGTGATTTGCTTCCTCCCTACACACAAATGCTCAATGTAGTTTTATCCTTTTTTTTATTTTATTTTTACTGTTTCAAAGCCTTGTTCAAAGCCAAAACACTTTGCTAATTATTGTGAACCAAAAAACCATAATCTGTGTCCTTTTATCTTTTGTTTATTGGGACTGGGCACACCACAGCATTCTAGAAGGCCATTTGACACTCAGATATCCCATGCATGGTATGTATCAGTCAGGGTAAAAAGATAAAATTAGTAGACAAAACTGTAATATTAGATATTAAAAACTATGTCAAAGAACATATGCTGACCAGCACTTGTCTATGTAGAACTTACACTGATTTCTAGGAGATCTTTCAAACCCAGGGAAATGAAGTGGTTTAAGAGGATCTGGGAGAAGTGATGTTGCTCCAGACATACGTCTCATCGAAATGCAGACCTTTTTCCCATTGGGATGTATGAGTAGCCACACTGGAAAGGGCTTTAGATAAATATCAGCTATGTCCTCATCGGCTTTCCAATTGAAATTGTCAGAGGCTTTCTCATGTATCTTTAAGTTTTGATCAAGGCTCTCTACATTTACTTTTTTACTTAAGAAATACCTGTAGCTGCATCCCTTCCTGTTGTTGAAAACATTAAACTTGACTGTGTGATCTCCTGTACTGCAGTAGAATAAGAAAAGGTCCTAATTGTATTCTTTTCTGCTATTCCAATTCCCATAGTCTTTTTTTTTTTCCAGATAACAAGATCTCCAGCACACATCACTGCGCAAACGAGGGTTCTGTAGTGATAAATTAAGTACTCAAAAGCTCCGCTTTTGTCATTTGAGATGGGAGCAGTGCTGTTAAGTTTTGCTTGATTGAAAAGAATTATATATTTTAAATATTTCATTTTCCAGCTTGTATTACTTGCTGTGTACAGGAAAATCTCACAAAAAGCAGTATAAAAAAGTGTTCACGATTCTTATGGAACCACTTTCCTACTGAATTAGTTGTCTGTATATAGTATTAAAGTGAACAGATTTTTGCAATAACAGAGGAAAAAAGTTACATTTTTAAATGAAGAGACTGCTTATTTAGTTTATTTCTTCTTTAGTATTAGGCAGAACTACTGTAGGGATTGTTTCCTCTGAAAGTGAAGGTAAGCACTAGCTTGGCAAAAAGCAGAGCCATTCTCTTAGAGCCAATACAGGGACTTTGCACTACTTGAATTCAAGACAGATGTTTACTGACAGATTGCAGACAAATATCTAAAAAGTAGAGAGTAACATAATATGGATCCAAAGCACAACCTTTCTCACACCAACTTCCTGTAAGAAGATGCTGTACTTAACTGTGTGGTAGTGTCTGTCTCCACTGTGTTTAATCTCAAAGTTTTTGTGGGACCTGTCCCACTTAGATCAGAGTTCCTCTTCCTTTACAGTATTCAGTTTGTGGAAGTGATGCAATAGTTTCATCATTTAAAGCACCTAAAGGAAAACTAGCAGGAGCAGAGAAGAATTCTGCGTTCCTCACATCCATTGACTCTGGTGCAGAATGAGATGCCAGCCACTGATGAGCATTAGGAGTAGATTTTGAGTAATACCTAGGGACTTCGCCACTATTCACTCTTTTTTTTTCCTTTCCTGTAGCATTTTATTGTTTCTGAAGTGAAATCATTGCTGATTAAGTCCCACAGAAGTGCTTAATAGATTTGACTACCATCTGGCTGGGTTCTTTTCAGGATCATTTTCATCATTCACATGTCCACAGACTAAATCCAGTACATAATCTCCAGGTTTCCCATGGCTGCTGACTGCCTAGAACAAGACTTGGGTTTTTTTAATTGGCATTGAACTCAGATACTGAGTGGATAGCACATACCCAGTAAAGACTCCAGCACATAAGGAAGATGTAGTTAGAGTGAGCAATTTTTGCACATTTTTCAGAAGTTGTGGAAGACTGGAAATTGCCTCCCTACCTCACATGTTGTGGCCAGTTTGAGGGGACTTGGATGAACGTGGATCATTCTCCTTTAGTTTCCTCCAGTACACAGAGTAATGGTCCTCTACCTTGTTTTTACCCAAGAGGTTGTGGTTTTTTTTCTCTGCAGGCCTCGGTGACATGGCAGTCTCCAACACAGTAGGGAGCAATGTCTTTGACATTTTGGTGGGCCTTGGTGTTCCCTGGGGTTTGCAGACCATGGCGATTGATTCTGGATCAACTGTATGTATACTTGGAAAATCTTTGACTTCTTTGCCTAAAGAAATTCCTAAAAAGAAAGCATGCAAATAAAACTTAAAAAAACAAGCCAACAACCTGCTGAGCATGTTATTGATTGCTAAATAAGGTGTCATTTCTTCTGGCTGAGAAACCAGGAGTTGAGGAATAATTTTCCTTCCACAAGCTGTAATTAATTCCCAGTTTGTCAGCTGGAGTACATTATACTGTGCAGCAGAAAAACAATGCCATGGATATCTGTTCATGGCTGTCATTGTCCTACATCACAGCTTCAAGCACACCAGTTTGTCTCCCTCTACCTTAGTACTTTTGTCTGTAAGATGAGAATAACTGCTCCTCTTTTAATATAAAATGTGATTTCTATTTTTTTTTATGGAGGTGGGATTACTTATACATCTGTTTTGATTCCTTAATCTTCCTGTTCTTCTTTATGATAAATTTGTCATGAATTTTCATAGTTTAAAATGTATAAGTCAGTTACTATTCAAAATAGAAGGTGGACCATAAATCAGTAAATTGATTTCTGACCTCCCAAGCACAATTATTATATGCTGAGCATTTTAAAGGTCTCTTCTCTGTTCAATTCCCACAGGTTAAGATAAACAGCAAGGGACTGGTCTATTCAGTTGCACTTTTGCTAGGATCGGTGGCACTTACTGTAAGTATTTGAGTGTCTTCAAGTATTCCAATTGCAAAATACTTACTAGGTATTTACATGTTATAGAAGGGCAAAATGGAAATACTTATTATCCCCAAAGCATTAATTCTTCTAGCAATACCATGAGTTGAAGAGCTGCCAATGTCCTCAGTGAGGGCTGAAATCTGAGATTCGGTGCGGGAGATGCTGGGTACATGTAGGTCCTATTGATCTCAGTGGCAGCGTTGAAATTGTGGGATCCGATAATACTTTGCTCCTGTGTCCAGCTGCACACCCCAGACCTGTCTCTATGTTGGGACAAGACCTAGGGGTGCATCATCACCCTTTGTCCTTGCCTCTGATTTCCAAAACCAGCCTGGACTAGTCAAGTGCTATAGCTCGAACCCTCACAGTCTGTGAGGACTGTGAACCTCAGGAATTTGACTAGGCATGCTAAATGCCACTCATCGTAAGACATTTACCGTTGTAATACATGACTAATTAAGGTGAAACAATATTTTTGTTTCAAAAGTCAATTTTGCTGGTACTTAAGGTCTGATCCTGCTGACTCCCAGAGAACCCTCTGTGGGAAGAATCAAATCCCAAAGGTATAAAAATATCCACTTATACTCATGTCTTTCACTGAATACCAGTTGAGGCTCTGTAGAGGAGGGGATCATCACTGGAGGTTTCACTGTTGCATGAGAAGGTCTTACAAAACTCCACATCACCTGTGCATGACTTAAGTGATAGAATGACCAAGGCTGTTGACTCTGCCACTAACTTCCTAATGCATTTGGTATATAAGCTGTTGGAGCCTGTTCTTTTGTTTCTTCATCCCTGGTTCTACCATGCTGCACAGTGCCTGTAAAAATGTTCTGTAGACATTTGTTTCTGATGTTGCTGCATGCATATTGGTAATTGGCATTTTGGAAAAAAGTGGGAGGGTTATTCAGATGCGTTACCATGCTTAGCTGTTGATGTTTTTCTGAAAAGACTCTCTTCATAGCAGAAGCCATCTGAGTTTGAAGCATCTATTGTTGTCTCATTTGTTCTGATGGATACCCTGATTCGCACAGACAGTCCAAGCAAAACTCCAGGGAGTGTTTTGAGCACAAATAATAATTCAGAGGCACTGAACACCACTGAAAATAGACGTCTTCATGAGGACTTCATTGCTTTGCTATCTGTAACTTGTAACTCCACTTAGTTCTGGAGCTGAGCAAAACATCAAAGCAAGCACCTCTTCTGAAGCTGTTGAAAGAATAAACATTAGGTGCTGGTGTGCTACTGGGACATAAAGGATCTGTAGGGGAACATTGGAGGGAAAGGCATTCATGTAGTTCAGGGTGTTCCTTTAGTTCATACTGAATCACTGAAGGAGAGCTGCTTGATGAGCATGTGCCTCATGTACTGAAAATGCACCACAGACTAAAACTGAGCACTTAGAGGCCTGTGTCTCAGTTATGTGAAGAACTTGTGAGGGGGTTCCCTTAATATTTTGGAAAAGGGTTTTAGGACATCTGAGAGTCAGATCAGAGTTCAAGTTCTTAGTTCGGGCTTTTACTTTCTTCTTGATCAGAAAAACATGTGTTGCCTTTTTGGTCTGTGAATTACCAAGACTATATTTTTATCTTCATTCAAGATCTCTTAATTCAAAAGACACTAATTTTTAGCTTATAATGGTTGTTTCCAAAAGTCTCCTTTGGGGCTTAATTAACTAAAACTTTGTTTGCTTGCAGGTCTTGGGAATCCATGTAAATAAGTGGAAACTTGACAGGAAATTAGGCATCTACGTGTTGTTTCTTTATGCTATTTTCCTGTGTTTCTCTATATTGATAGAGTTTAATGTCTTCACCTTTGTCAACTTCCCTATGTGCCGAAAAGAACTTTAAACTGCAACAAAGAGGAGACTGAAGTTCTTCTGATACATGTGCTGTAAATGACAGGAGGCATTTCACTTTTCTACCTTCTTTCCATCAGTAATTTGAGTGTCGTTCCTGCTTCATCAGCTAACAAGCACTTTTACCTGTGTGGAAGGAAAGCATACTTTTCTTTTAACGTGCTAGCTCGAGGCAACCAAAGCATTTTCCTCCTGTTTGGATATTGCTGCTCAGTCATAAAGCTCTGTGGATCTTATGCAGAACTCTAAAATGACCCTTTTCTGGGCAATTCTGCTGTGGTTTTCATTCTCCTTTTGCAGACAATCAACCGCCACCATCAAGGTTAGCAAGAGGATGGGAGAAACTTTATAGTTCTTTTGGTTCTGACATTTACTTTCCATGGAAGAGTAAGAAGCAAGTTCAGAACTTTTCTTGGTTCAGTCAAAATTTCTCAACTACATGACCAGGAAGTCCAAGGCACATATCACGGCATGCACTGTTGAGGACATCATTTCCCCTTTCAAGTGCTCTGCTTATAGAGGAACTGCACTGACAGTTTTTGATGGCAGTGTTGAATATTAATCACTCTTTTCAATGAACATGAACAATGTGGCAGAGAAAGAAGAGGAAATGGTTGTATGTTGTATCACTTGTGATGATGCACACTAAAAGCCAGAGTATCTGCATATTGAAGAAGACAATTACATGCAGAAATTCATACTTGAAAAATTTGTTTTACTATTAATGAGGAATGCTGTATACATAAATATAAACTAACATTTGTGGAATATTACACCACAAGAAAAACTTTGCATTGATCCTTGAAAGCCCATTGTGTAAATTTAGATGAAACTAAACAAATAAATATAACTGGGTGCTCAGTAGCTATCAGTTGTTGTTATCAGCTGAGAATAGTGTCTGAACATAATCCAGACTTTCTGACAACAAAACCCTCCCTGATTATGATTTGATTTGATTGGTGGGGGGAAGAAGCTTATTTCATCAGTCAAGAAGCTGGTCTATTCTTCTCCGGATTTTATTTATTCCCAGAAGCTTAATGAAGATGAGTCTGACACTGAGCAGTGCAGATAAGAAGCACCTAGACAAAAGCAAGTCTGCCAAGAGAATACGGTCCTTGATTTGATTGCATGCAAGTTTTGAAGCATGATATACTTCTTTTTCACCCCAGTAGAAGCCAAGTTTTTATATCCTTTCCACCAGCATAAATCCGGTATCAGGAATTACTCTGGATGTAATTGACAGTAAGATCTGGCCCAGAGTATTAAAAATGATGGGTAACATTCCACATTGTAGCAGTCACATGATTGCAGATCACTGAGACAGCGTATTTTGAATTGCAACTAAACTTCAAAAATATTTTAAAGCTGTATGTGAGTGGTCACATGAAGTTTCTAAAGAAGCACAGTTAACTTTATACATAGATTTTTTTAATTTTTTACTGTTTATAAACCAAAACAAATCTATGAACTAACAGTTGATGCATTTTTAAATATATTAATATTTTGCACTTAAGACTATATATAAAAAAATCCCATTATTATGTCAATGAGAACATACTATAAAACCTTAGCAAATAAGCACTAAATCAGAAAGTTTTGACATGTATGAAAAATAATCCTCTTTAGTCAGCTCATGTGCAGAATACTATTTACACTGGGCAATGTGTTTACAGTTAAGGGCATTTTTAAAAGTACTTTGGTACGAATTAAGGAGTGTATTCTGCTGTTGAATTGTTTTAGTAATTGGTTCCTTTCAATGTAACCCTGAGGAAAAATAAGCAACATACTTGTTATTTGCTTTATACTTTGTTACAAATGTCAGTATTAGCATCCATTTAGGGTTTTTCTCTTTAAGAAGGTACTTAGTTAAAATAGCCAGTCCTAAAGATCAACAGTCAACAAAACCAGCATTATTAAAATGCTTTATTGAATAGGCAAGCATGACGGTAAACACAGTTGATGTCAGCTATGCCTGTGACCCCATTTCCAGGCATTCAAGACATTTTTGCTGCAGTGTAAAGCTGAGGAGATGGAATTCATGTTCATCTTTATGAGTCTTCAGTCGCAGAAAGGCTGCGAAGATGCAGCCATTGTAGGAGCATCCCTCTCTAGTCCTGCTCTCTTCCCTGCTGTCTTTCAGGAGGACAGTTTGCTGCAGTTTGATGGCTTAGATATGAGGCTGAAGGGAGCAGAGAGAGAGGCTGGGTAAATGAGTTTTTTCTTATGTTCTGCTCTTGGGTGGGCTTGGAGAACTAGCTGCCTCCAAGCAAACATTTGTTCTTCTGTGCACAGTTCAGGCAGTTCAGATGTCTTTACACTACAGAAAAGTAGTTCCAAAATCTAGTTTGGTATGCCTAGTGATCAGCTGAGTTGGCAGTGATGAGGGCATCAATGTTTACAGTGCCAGAATTAGCAAATTGTACTGTACCTTTGTATTTCTGAGCCAGGCAACTTTAGAAGACTAGGGACACCAATTTATTCTGTAGCAAATATGTCCAAATATGCATGAAATTGTGTTTGCTAATCCCAAGAATGCTCCAGACGTCATTGAGAATTATTCTGCCTAAATTCAATAGCACCTGCTCCAGAAAACCAGAGCATTCTGTTGTAGCAAGAGTCAGTCTCAGAAGGTAATACTGACCTTAAATCACTCTAGCTCTTCCTAAAATACAGACCCACTTTGGGACAATTTATATTAAATTCTAGTGCTGCATTTCATGAGGTGGTCTCGTATGCATCTTCTACATTGGGATAGGTATCTATGCCATGCCTGTTGTTATCAATAATATTAGTAGGATTCTCCTCTGACACCACTGCATGACCAGGGATCTATTGTTTGCCAAAGAATTGTTAGACGCTGTATCAGGGCCTTGATGATGCATAATAATCTGAAGTAGTTTAAAGAGTCCCTATGTAGTCATTATCCATATGCTAAAATAAATAAAGATGTCAGTTATAGACCAAGCCATGCGTATGAACTGAAAATTTGATCTGATTGACAAATTGTTGTGTTTCAGATAAACCCACATCAGAATGTATCAGTAATTCAGGAGGCTATTGCCAAGTAATAGTGGACTAGTGCCTTTCACCTGTATATAAAACAAAGAATTTGTTCATGTGGTCAGGAGACCACTCCAAATTTTGCCATTTTCCAATAAAAAAAAAAAGGAGTGATTTGTGCTTGGCACACTGCAGTCAGTAGAGTTCTGTACTGCAGCTGTTTGGGTTGTGTCTGTAACCATTTTGTTGTACTAACCATTGCAAAAGTTAGCTGGCTGAGTTTGGAATGTATGTCACAATGTTGTGTAAGTTAATGTTCAGCTCCAGAGTGAAAAGAGAGTGGGTGGATGAGAGAGAAAACTGTTACTGTGATCTGAAAATTGCCAGCATGCTAACACTGAAAAGTAATACACCTCAGAAAAAGGTACCCCATATCCAGCAAAGCTTAACTTCAGTAGGATTGATTCCATGCTTAAAGCTAAGCATATATACAAGTGCCTTGCTGGATTGTGTCCTAAGATGACAGCGGAGCATGGTTTTTGGGTTTTCTATCATATTCAGATCTTTTCACATTTTATTGGTTTTGTAATCTGAAGATTTTGTTCCTTTCTCAAATTAAAAGGTTTGGCCAGAATCTGTGGACTTCTGCTCTGCAGATACCACTTTGGACTTGCACTCTTGTAAATAAGAGAATCGAGTCCTTGTCTCAGACTTCAAAACTGTGCATCTGCCCTGGTGTGCAAGCAGGATCAAAACTGAATTAGAGCTGGCCAAGGAGAGCTTTTAGCAGCTCTGCTGTGGTTCCATGGGAGTAGCACAGTCCCCCGTGGACCCTCAGGGTGCATTCCTGTCTGGTGCGAGCAAGTGGGAGTGTTTCCGTTCAGTTCAGCAGTGTTTGATTCCATTTATTTACCATAACAATTGTACTGCATTATAAAGTATTGCCTGAGTAAAGATTTCAGGCTCGGAATCTACATGTCCAAATCTAAAAAACTACAGTTAGGGTTATCTTAATGATTATTTGGTGATCTAAGGGCTGCTCTCTGGGCTGAAGTGTAGCCTAAAAGAACACCTTAAGTCTTTCCCAACAGGTACAGCATAGTCAAGCGTCTTTCTCCTGGCTCAGTCACTGGTGTGCCAATTTTATTTTATTTTTTATATGCTTGCTGCAGCTGTAACAAACATATAATTAGTTTCTGTCAACATGTAAACAAATGGAAAAGGTCTTTACTGGTCTAATACTGGTCTAATTAGCAATTATTGAGAAGATTCTATTCCATCTTTGATTTCCTTAGTGACTGTGCTTTAATTATACACAATTGTTTCTATTATGTGCTTGGTCTAGTTGCACGGATCCCTCATGAATTTTGTTGCTTCCTTTCTTGGGTTTCTTGCAATTGTAATGCCATTTATTTGTGTCCTACAGTTAGATGTTTTTGGTAGAGTGCTTTAAGATGTGTAAATACTGCCTGATTATTCATGCCAAGGAAAGATCAGACCTAATGTAATATAAAATAGACACTAAAATAACACTTATAGCCAGGTGAAACCAAAGAATCTTCCGAATTGAAATGTATCACATTTGAGCATAATGTTCTGTCATTGCAAGCCTCAGATCTCTCAGTTATTTGTGTGTAAACGCTCAGAAGAAAATCTCTGCAGCTACAGAATTTCCTTTCTATATGTTGGAGTCTGAACTCCAGATTTTTCATTTTGTTGGGTGGTGATATTTATATGGTTACACAGGTAAATGACAGGATTTACTTCCAGCAGTTCTGTACCAAACCCTTTGTTATTCCCTTGAACTACTTTGAAAACCCTGTATGCAAGTGATCAATGTTCTGCTGAAGAGAAGAATGTTGTTCAACTGACACGTACATTCCAGTTCCTGACCTGCTGTGTACATGTTTAAAAACCTCCTTCTGAATTACTTGAGCGTACGCTTTTCTCATATTTCCTCCTGTGTGGTGTCCTGCTATTTTGTCCCCAGAGAAGGCTGTGAAATCCTATATGTCCTGTCCTGAAACATGAGATGCATTTAGCTCCTTCTCCTCGGGCTGAGATGTGTAGTATTCTGGTAATTTGTCCATCACGTTGTTCTGCTTGCTGCCAGACTTTTGACATACAGTGCACTGTCTGAAAGAAATGAATGATTATGGGAAACTAATGCCATTTGGATATTTTCTTACAAGAATTGCCAGTTTGAATTTATTTCCATTTATTTTTCTTTTTTACTTGCACAAAGAATGTGATCATTGCCATCTTATCACTGAGATGATTGTGTTAAACTTGAAAGACAAATATAAAGGTTGATTTATAGCAATAGGGAATTGTGAAAAATCTAAAGGTATCAGAATATGTCAAAAACAGACATGTATAATCTCTAGAAAGAATAACACTAATTGATGCTCCTTCCAGAGGGGTTTTACTGCAAGATTAGGGCCTTCGTTCATATACCAGTTGTGTATGCAAAGAACACACTCATAAATCTGCTTCCGCAGCAGCATCTGTGTTTCCAATGGCTGAAACTCTGCAGCAAAGTTATGACCAAATTCCTGCCTTCATGTTCTTGGGAGTGGTGCCTGTGCTTATTAATGTCCTGGTAGTTGGCCCAAATTTATATCAGTGGAACAGAGTAGAATTTGGCTCCTATTACCTCCTCTGTTGCGACAAAGTATTTGAAATCATTTATGATCACTGAAATAATTTCTGAACCTTTTAAAATTCCCTGTGTTTCATACTTGCAGGCACTTGAAGTGCACC
Source organism: Scolopax mira (assembly GCA_004320125.1). NCBI lineage: Eukaryota > Metazoa > Chordata > Aves > Charadriiformes > Scolopacidae > Scolopax > Scolopax mira. The sequence goes on along the minus strand of BJBW01002686.1, from coordinate 122,136 downwards.
CTTAGGAGGTGCAATACCTCTTTAAATATAATTAAAACTTTCTAGAACTGCTTACTTTGAAAACAGAAAGGGATGGGTTTGTAAACTGTAAATAACAGAAATCTATTTATCTTGTTATTTATTTTTTCAATGACTGTGACCTTATGCACTGTGAATGCTCTGTGATATGGGGTCCTTTGTACAGATAAATATGTCATGAAATCCAAATGGATTTAATGTGATAATTTGTTACAAAATGTTGGCATGATACTTGATTATTTTTGTTGTGAAAATTTTAAAAAATAGTTAATTCAGCATTTATAAAAGATTATAGCAGTCAGTATTGTAATGCACTATATAAAAATATGTACACTATCAATAAATTATATAAACAACTAGAGCGTTTGCTGGGGTTTTTTTCTCAGATTTTGAGAACATGTGAAACATACTCTTATTTATTGTTGAAAATCTGAAATTTCAGGACTCAGCTAGGATTGATGTGCCTGCACTTTCTTCGTGAAAACTGGACCCTGCTGAACTGAATGACAGAAGGCCCATGTTTGCATCTATTCCAGGGAGTATCACCTGCATCAAGCCATTATCTGGGGTGAGTTAAGTGTATTAGTTTCATTGGCAGCAACTCTGAAACATGCAATTTGCTCTTTTGGGACTAGAAATTTTTGGTTTGCTGAGAACACAGTTTGCTGTACTGAGGCCCTGGTCCAGAAGCAATTATAGCAGTCTCAGAAACACCCTGATCAGCAGTATTTTGGCTGCTTCGTCCTATGGTATGGTGGTATCCAGCAGGTTCACACTGAGTACTGGATGCTGACTAGAGGAGGTGGAAGCAAGGTCCAAAAGATACACATTGCTATTTTCCTTTCCCGGTTACCAGGACTCTGGAGATACTGTGGAGAGAAGGAATTACTCTTATTCCTTACCCTTACTCTTACTCCTAATTGCCTATTTCCAACATCTCTGTAGTCCACCTCGGGGTTTATGGGTTTATACGTACAGTAGAGTCTGTTCTGGGCTGATGAAAAGCTTTTCAATGCAGTTGGAAAAAGAGGAGCTAAGAGTTAACTTTGTCTCATGTGCTGGTGTATTAATAATTTCGTTAGACCAGAGTCTTCTCATGAATGCTCCTAGACAGTTTACTATGAGGAGATGCAAGTTAAAATGAAGCTTATTTTTCTTAACCATATGACCTTATTTTTCTTAACCATAATGCATGCTTTTGTAATCCCTTTTGCTGTATAAGCTTGTCATTAACCACTGTGGGTTTTGTGCAGTTACAGAAGAGTCCTAGTGAAGTGGAGAAAAGGGATATCCTGCATTCATTGACTTTTGTATAAGGGTCAGTTCTTTGGTGTATGCCAGGCTAACGTTTCCTGGGCTGGGGACAAGAAAATACTCATTCATAATCACAGAATTAACTTTTAAAAATAAAAATCTGAATGTGGAAAGTACCTCTTCTTTTAATCCCCCATAGGTTTGACATGGTGACCTGCCACGATCTGTTATGTAATAGGCTCTATAAAAGGCACATAATCTATGGATTAGTGACACAATAGGCATGACAATTCCTACGGGCTCTTGTCATATGGCATATTATTGTTGCAGCCACTTCCTACTGTATGGAAGGCAGAACTGTCATATAATCTGTGCATATGCTTAAAGCACTTTATTACAGCTGAGTGCTCATTGTACTTAAGGGCTTCCTCCATAAGCCATTTTTAAACCTTTCCAATTCAGCTGCATAAAAATACAAAAAAGCTCTGCAACATGCTGTGGCTTAAGATGGAAAGGGTGAATCAGTCCTAGAAAAGACAAGAATTCCCTTATTCCTCTTGGATCTACCATAGAGAAGTGGCATTTGCAGTAACTGGATATTACTTCGTCATTTAGCTTTTGTATAGTTGTTTACTTCCAAAGTCTGATACAAGAACGCAGTGTCACTTTCCAAACCTGTCAAATTTCTGGCTTAAAAAAACACCCAGCAAAGCTCAGATAAATTTTTTTATGTTAAAATTTGTCTTCATTTTCATATTTTAAATATCTTGCAGAAATACTTGACTGTGTTGCAGAAATTCTAAATATTTTACAGAAAAATAAGATGGTTTTTCATGAAGTTTGGTCAATATCATTAACAAAACTAATCTCAAAACTTCAAATTCCTGGAACTCTAAATTCTTTAAATTGCAAATAATATGAAAGATTTCACACACACATGCTCATTAAAACAAAAACAAAACAAAAAAGAGCTTTCAAATCATGTGAAATTGAAATAGCACCACAATACTGGAGTTTCCTATTCTGTATTTTTGCCATTTTTTTCCTGGGTCTTTAAAATAGTTCTAGTACTTTTGTTTCTTCTTCTCTTAACGACATCTTTGGAAACGCCCAACCCTCTCTGAAAACTGTTGCTCTGCATTTGCAGAATCTTAGGTCTTTGCCTGGGATAGCTGCGTATTTGTGTGAACACAAATTTCCCCCATCTGGGGCAGGTCTGTGCAGAACAGAACACCTTGGTGGTTTTTTGTCTCAGAAAGTTATTTTCCAGGACATCAAGGGTAAACTCTGAGTGGGCCTGGTCCTCATTGAATTAAAGGGTAGGGAAGCGAAAACCTGGGGTAGAGCTGAATTTGTGTGATGCACCCATCTGAATGAGCTGAATTTGTGTTCTTACACCGATACTCAAGGTGTATTTCAAAGTTTCCTGGCTGGTGAACAAATCTAGAGTATGTCTTTTTTCTTGGACCTCTGTGCCTAGAACCAACAGAAGGATTCAGAGCTGAGATCTGACAAACTTGCGGTGAGGGATGAGCGAAACCCAGCCAGACAGTTTGTCTAAGCGGCTAAATTCTTCATTGAGTGAGTTCATTGTGGTCTGAAAATGACTACATGAGCCTGGAGCAAATTGCTCCTTAGTTTAGTAGGAAAGAGCCTTATAAGATACAATAGCTGAAAATTGAAAACTAGACAAGTCAAGGCAAAAAATTAGGTGTGAATTTAAATAATATCAACAAGTAAGCACTAAGATGCCCTACCTATGTAAGGATGGTGAATTTTCCATCATGCAGTATTTCAGTCAGGCTTTTTTGACTTTCTGAGAGAAATCCTTCTAAAAGCAAGATAAATGTTCTAACGTTAACAGAAGTTACAGGCTTGATTAAGAAAACCCTGAGAAAAGTTTGTGTTACACAGAAGGTGTGAGTCGTTCGTAAAGGTCCCTCTGACTTTAGCTCCCTTTCCTCCCTTCCCTTAGCTTTGTGCCACAGAATCAGCTCTGTGTCCTGCATGAGGTCTGCTTTCCCTCCTGCCGATGCACTGGCACTGCCTGGGTCCTGTATTTCTGCTGTGGGCTGCATGGCACAGCCTACTTTTAGAAAGATTTTAGAAAGGGAAATTCCTTCCAAAGATAAAAAAGGGGCAAAAAAGTCTCCCTCTCCACTCCGTGCAATTGCTTTTCTCTGCCTCTGCTTCATACTCCTGCCTTACTTTTCCCATTTTATATTCTCCTAACATCAAATATTTCCGGAACGATAGGGCTGCCAAATAGGGCTGCCACCAGCCCTGTCTAACAGCACATCTGTCAGTCCCCAGCCTCCACAGCTGGCCTGTATTCAGTTGAGTTTCCAGTACAGCAAACACTGCTCGACCACTTCAGTAACTCCAGATCAGATGTGCTCCGAGACTGACTGGAGCTTCACAGCACGAATACCTGTCCATCTACCAGCAGTCTTACAACCTTACCCTTAGCTTTTGCTTTAACTGGGAATTATTTTTTTTTGCAAAGCTGTCCCCTGCCAATGTTAGACATTTCATTTTCTCAGGTCCTGTATAAATATAAAGGTTTCCAAGCTCCATCTGGTTCCAGTTACTCAAGGAATAGAAATACACATGCTTCAGGAATTTGCAGTCGGAGACTTGCTGCCTTATAAAATCCTTTACAAAGTTCACCATGCTCTGTCGCCTCCTGATGTACCTGTAGTCTCTAAACAGTTCCCCACAAAACTGACTTGAATTAGAGAAACGAATAAGCTGACAGTCTCAGGCCCTTTTTTCTAATAAGGTTAACCTGCCTTCGCTACTAAATATGGCTTTATAACACACGCACACACACACATACACACCCTTGACCACCAAAGACTGCCTCTTCCTGAAATCCCCCGTTCGTATAAATACAGGAAGTAGAAATAAGAGAGGCTAAAATCAGACCTTCTTGGTAGTTTGCTTCATTTCAGTGCTGGTTTAGTCCTCTGCTCTGCGATACTACTGACCCTGAAGCTGGTTTTAAACATCCTCCCCCTGCAGCCCCTGGAAATATCATCTGCAGTACAAAACCTAAGGATGTGGAGGTTCTGCTCAGCGATGGAAAGGAATTGTTTTCTTTACCAAGGAACTCTAACGCCACTGTGAAACAGAAAGTATCTTGAAGTTTGCTGTAATGATGAAAACATCAGTGGGAGACGAGGGAGCCAGGGATGACTCAGGGTAAGTCCTCAATCTTCAGTGATTGCTCATTTTTAATAACTATCTCTTTCCTTTTCCTTAACTTAACTTTCCTTAACAAAGAGCTCTCGACTGCATTTGTGAGCTGGATGCCGAGTTATCAGCTGCACAATTACAATCGTGTGGCATGATTGTACTGTAATTTACAGTATTTTCTTTAGCTAACATGTTCTGGCTGAAATCAAACTGCAATACCTTTATTTAGCTCGAATCTTAGCTATTTAGGGAAGAAGGCGGCTGAATTCCAAGATGCAGTTTAGGGCAAAGAACAGACTAAGGGAGTTCTGTGTTCTTGGAAATATGACAAATCTCTTCTGGGAGGCTTGCTGTGTTTCTAGTGAAATGCTGGGAAGTGGATAAGGGCTTGTCCCTATGAGCTGATGGTCTCCCCAGCTCCACCACGATGAAGTACACACAAACTGTCCACAGGCTCCCCGGAGACTTCAGGTGTGCTTTCTGTTAGGAAAAGACTCCAGGCTTTCCTTGCTCCTGGCCCACAGACACTGCACTTTGTGGAACCAAGCTCCACAAAAGCATAGTGGGAGAGAAAATGGGAGAGAAATTGGGAGGACAATCAGCTGTTGGGATTCCAGGATCAGGCTGGAATCTGCCCAAGGCTCGGTTGTATCATAAAGCCCATGCTGAAGCCGAGCATTTCTGTTTCCTGTTGAAAACAATCAGGGGAAAATGACAGAGCTACTGAAACCTTCGGTCAACCCCCTTGGAAAAAATCATATAACACAGATATTATGTGTGTTTCTTATCTGTCTGACGCACTTAGCTGGTTTCCCAGAATAAAAGCTCCCAGATGTGTCTGTGATGGGTGCAGTAGAAGCAGCTGTATAGGTGCATGGATATGGGATACTGGCATTTTCAGTCGCTGAGCGTGCTGCAAGTCAGTCCTCTTTGATTTGGAGCACGCTCAGTCAAAAAGGGGATAAAATTGCTGCTGACGGGCGCAACATCTATAGTTTCAGCATAGGACTGCTCCCAAATACAGGCTTGGAGTGCAGAAGGTGGAGGGAGAACCCTGCGTTGCCACTGTCACTGCTTTTGCCTTCTTCAGTTGTTTACATTAAGTGGAAAAATGACGCTCCTGTTCCAAGGTACAATTCCTCTGTTCCGTATAACGTTAAACACTGAGGGGCAAAGATCACACAGCCAAAAGGAAAAAATGAAACAATCCAATCCCTGCAGAGTAGCAAGAGGAACTCAGTAGGTGGTAATCCAAAGAATTTGCACTTTGCAGATATTCCCTTAGATATCGCATTTGCGATATTTAAGATGCCAAGTACTGAGAAACTGAAAAATTTATCCTGTTTATCTCTTTCTCAGCTTGTCTGAAAGGAGCCACATGGTTGCAAAGGTTTCCTTTCAGTTTAGAGTTGCAGGAGAAAGTAAACAAGCCATAGACTCTAGATTTGGACTGTAAATCATGTGTTTGCAGGAATGTTGAAGCATGAATGAGCATGACACATGCGTTCTTCCTAAGTTTATAAGCATCTGAACAATTTAATAGAATGGCCTTTTATTTCATTAACTGATTGGCTTTTTTTTTCTATCTATCTTGCGCTCATAAAAAAGAACTTAGGTATTTTAAAAACCTGTTTTAACTCTTCGTATTCGCATGACACAATATTCCTGAAGATGCTCAAAATTACACTTCAGCATGCATACATTGTGGCCTCCAACACGCTACAGAATTAAAAATGTGTTTAGGTGATGTTTAGCTAATTTGCTGTTATGGTCACATTTAATTAGGTGCCAGTGTCCCAAAGTATGTGTAGACAAAATTGGTAGCTTTCCAAAGAGATGGTAACATAAGGCAAGCTGCCAATAGAGAATGTGGTCCTGAATTTAAAATTTTGTACAAAAAAAAATATGTATGAACAGTTGCTGAGATTGTACCTTCATTCACTGAAGTCTTCAGGTTGTTAATTAAATGGGTAGGCTTAGTCACATGCACAGAGACTGTGACAGTGCAAATTATCATAAAAGTACCCTAGCAACTTGGGAAGTATCCATGAACCCACTCCTAGTAATGACTGAAGGGTCTATTCTGCATGTAGCAAACCAATAAAGAGGTTTTGCTGACTTACACCTCTGAAATAGCCAAAACACACCTGGGAGAAATCTGCCTCCAGAATTAGTAGCTCCTCAGAAGAGGAATGTGGGAAGAAGCCTAGCTAGGCTTCAATCAATTCAACCAATCTGATCAAATTCTTCCAAAATGGGTTGGGAGAGAAACAAGGAACTTTAACCAGTAATTCTGACCTAGAGTCAGGATGACTCCTAGGAATGTTAAGAAGTGGTGAGATCACAAAACATCTGGAAAAATGTGAACTGATTGGGCCTGGTGACCACGGTTTCATGAAAAGGTATATGCCTTCATTCCAACATCTGGCAAATGTATGAAGGGGTTGATGAGGAGAGCAGACAGGAGCTAAGACAGAGACATAATATGCAAATATTAAATGGTCCTTTGGGATGACGGCTGGTGCAGGTAGCTGGGATGGGTTGCAGCAGTTCTCATTTCTGGGGCACCAGGCTGCCTCATGAAGTAATGATTATGCATCTCTTCAGTGACATGACTTCTTGGCACAAAAACCAGCATCCCAGTTGACAGATTTCATGCAATGAATGTAAACTCAAAGAGGTCAAGAAGCGTAGGAATCTGGAAGAGAAACAACTCTCACAGGTTGACAGGTTTTTAACTTTAAAAGGGACTATCTAATGTTTTGATTGTCTAATCTTATCTCCTATGTAAAGCAGACCAGAGAATTGCTTTGGTAGGCACCCTATCAAACCCATGTCTTCTGCTGGAATGGGAGCTTTTAGATACTTGTTCGCCCTAAAAGCTTTTTTATCAAATCACTCTTCTGTCCAGGCTATATATCTGTCTCTGCAGTGGGGCAAATAAATCTAATAGCAACGTTTACAGGCTTGAACTCAGAAAACAATTTTGAAAAGCTCCTCAGGAGCCATCCTTTGTAAAGGACTTAATCTAAGCTTATTTGAGTCATGGAACAAGTCCTGTTGGCCTCAGGAGGTCTTGGACCCGATGCAAAGTACTGCTCAAAGAAAATCTCAACCTAGAACATGTGAGATGTGGTGTTTAAGTGGGGAAGGGACAGTTTAGGCAACTAGATCAGGGTCATCAAATCGCTGCTGCCTGTCAAGCTCTGATAAGGGTCATACTTTCCAGTCTTGGGGGATGGTGCTTCCCAGGAAGGAAATGTCTGTGCTCAAGATGCATTGCACCAAGATCGGGGTATTACTGTAAAGATACAAAGATGGAGGTGCTCTCCAAAGACAGATGAATTTGGTGCACACAGAAAGGAGACGTAAAATCTCCTGGAATTCATTTAACAGAAAAGCATGTTTGCAAACACAACTGGCTTGTCGTGTGATCTTTCCACTGTTTCAGTCAGTGAGTATTTGCCACGTTGTGCAGTGATACTGGTGGTAACACGAGGCAACTGTCCCTTTGTTTGCTCGAGCGTAGACAACACTGGGAATATTGCTTTGAGTAGAGAACTCCTGACTGCAGACAGTCTCATGCCAGCGTTCACAGGAATAGGGGCACGAGCTCATCTCCTTTCTACTACAGTTTCAACTGAATATAGTTTTTTACTTCCTGTCCTAAATGGCCGTGTTCTGGTTTGTATTGTTGACTCTCCAGCCTAGAGGCAACATAGGCTGAAAAATGTACACACGTGTGCGTGCACCTCTCTTGCTCTGCGTGTACAGGTATCCATGTAAAACAGTGTGTCCTGGAGAGTAGCTATGAGGGTTACTTGGTGCAAATCTGGACTCGCTCCATCCCTTGTCAAACCATGCATTCATAGTCCAGATACCTTAGAGATTATCTATTTTATATCATTTTTCCAAATGATTCTAGCACTATATTTAACTCATCTATCAGTAAACATAGGCAGTTTCTCTGAGATCAACAATATAGGCTTGTGAGATTCAGACTCTCTAAAACAACCTCAAAAATAAACATGTATGGGACTTTTAGCCAACACCTAAACACAGTCTATTAGAAGAAGAAGCTGCGTCAAGATTCACTTCCCAGAATCTTAAATGCTTCCCTGCTTTGATTGCTAAAGAGCACAGAAACTGTAATGTCTTAATGAAACTAGAACAAAATTTCACAGACCTTTAGCCGTTATAATTTTGGAAGGGAGGAGGGATTTTGCGTTTGGGAATAAGAAAAAAATAGTTCTTTGGAAAGGTAATGAGAAAGAAAAGGCAGCTGTTTGGAATGACTGACCAAATTCTAGTGCAGATGCACCTGTGAGTATAGAGGGTAGATGTGGTCATGAAAAGCCCTGTGATGTGCTGGAAGATTATTACACTTTCCCAACTCTATCTCAGAGGTATTCCCCCTGTGTAGGGAAGGGAGCATGTGTGAGTTTGTGATTGTTTAGGTTGCCTTTTGTTAGAAGCATTTGAGGAATCACAAATGAATGACAATAATGTAGATATTTAAGAAGGCATTATGAGATTTCAAATTAGAAAGAACCAGGGGAAAGCACATTTCCCTGCACATAGAATGGTTAGTTGGAAAGGACCTTAAAGATCATCCACCAAGGAGAGGTTATAATGTTATAATCCCTTTTGCCATGTTATCATGAGTACAGAGTGGTCCTACACTCCAAGGAGGTGGGATGTACTAGTATGGACCTAGTCTTGGCAGCCCTGATGTTCAGAGCAGTGACTAGGTCATAGAACACTGTGCTGATCTGGGGCCTTATATGGAAGGGAATTCTGAGGAATTAAAGCAGGGATAGTTACAGACCTGAGATGTTTGGTCATTTAGGAACCCCTGGAAGCAGTTAAGGCTTAGTCCTTCACATCAGTATCCTCTTGCCTTTGCCACCTTAAAAACTCTTAACAAATTTCAGTGAATCAATTCTTATGTTGCTCTGGTGATCGTAGTGCTGCTATCATGCTGATGTTTCAAGGAGGAGGGCTTGAAAACCACTGTTCTGTTCAGAGGAGGTCCTTGCATCAGTTTCTCAGGGTTATGAGACCTATAGCAGAAATGCTGTTGGTCACAAAGAGAAACAGCAGCGAGAAGACAGCTGAACAGGCAGCCATAGGGTCTATCGGCCAAAACGGGCGCTCAGTGTCTGCATAAGTGCAAACCTGCCTGCCAAACCAAACCATTTCCTGGCCGTGGCATGCAGGGTAGCGAAGTGTTGTCCTTGTGCGATGGTTACACCCCATCTGCTGTGGAGGGGCTTGGGGTTGTGTTTATGCTGCTTTTTCTATAAAGAGTCTGTAAAAATTCACCACTCTATTTGGCTTCCATGATCTGCTCTAACAATGTAGGGACACATGTGCCAACCCCATCCTCCCTGCTGACGGAGGGAATCCCTAAAACACAGCTACACACACGCCTGAGTTGGAGCCATGTGTCGGTCTGGACGTAACTCTCCGGTGTTGGAGAGGGGCTGAGTTCAGAATCCATCCCAGGTTGTCGGGTGCCTGCCTGTCAGGGAGGCAAGGCAAGCTTTCAGCTGGTGTTTTTTAACTGTGAGCTTTGGGGTGTGTGTCTGTGTGTGAGCCTACACGATAAAACAGCAGCTGTGGTCAAGCAAGCAGCACTATCTAAGCTGTGCAAATATAATAAAGCTACAAGCGTCACCCAATATGGTAAATATTGTAGCCGCAGGCCTTTCCTCTGTCCATTTTGTACCTCTCTGATCTACCTAAAGTAATTCTACCCACCTCCAGAAATGGGATCCTTGTGTCAATATTTCCTGCTGGAGTGGGAATGTTAAAGCAATGCTTCCCTCAAGACTTCAGCTGCAAGAGGCTTGGAGCACTTAGCTCCTCTTCGCCTGCACCCAAAATAGTATAAATCTTTCTGCAAGTGAAGATGATTACTTGAGCAGCAAAGGATTAGCAGATGTGAGTGTTGCATAGCTGGTTATGCTAGTCACATTTTCCTAAATAGATATTCTATTAAGTGCACGCGAGCCAGAAGGGCTAGGGAATGGAGCTCTTCTCAAATAGATGAATATACACATGCATATCTGCGTGACTTTCCCAGACTTCCCATTGCTTTTCTGATATTTATGTCTGAGTAAAGGATTTCTGGTTTTTGCATTATTGATACTTTTAAAAGGGACAAGGTATTTTCACTAATCATAATGACGTTGTATGATTAATATAAAGCCCTCGTATGTATGTGAGGATCTCTGGGTGATATTAAGCCTCCCAATAACCAGATGAAGGCAGGTGTCTACTACTGTCACTGTAGGAAGGGAAACTGAGGCACGAGCTCATAGAGCTGATTTGATTATAGTCACTCACTTTGTAGCCCAATCCCCTGGGTCCTTAAACCCTGGCCTTGCCCTGGACCATCCTTTAGATTTGGGGTGCTGCCAGGAGCAGAATCCAGTTCTCAGAAAGGCTTTTCTTTTTGGTGGACGAGTTCCCTGCTGGATTATGGAGCAGGACCATCTTCCTCAGTATTTACACAGCCTCTACAACTGAAGCAAGAGAAGCAGCAGAAGTGAAGTCTTGTGAGTGTGTGTGAGTGGGACTGCCCTTTCAGCAGCATCCTGAGGTTGCCCTGCATTAGGAGGAACGTGAAACCACACCCTGAGAGCTGTTCCCTGAGGCAGGGCTGGAATTCTGGCTCAGATCTGGTCCTGCAAGGACTGGGGCTGCTGGTATTTGCTCTAGGTGACTACTTGGGATCTGTGGATCAGCACTGCTCCTGGTAGGGTTGAAAGACCTGTCTTACTGCTTGAAATTGCCTCCTGATCATGTTAATTAGTACTTTCTATTTGCTTTTGTTGGCGAGTTTCAAGCGCTTTGTTGAAACCAATTGAGTACATAAAACCTTTTGGATGCTGGGAAAACCTTGCCAAATATGGGGAATCCATGCAGCTGAAGGTATAGTCCTCCTGTGGCCTTCTGAAGAAAGCCAGCCTTTGGAAGTCTTGTAAAAGCAGCTGTTGAGCAGACCTGGAGCAGCTGCAGTCCCTTGTGAACTGGAACAAATTTTGTGCTGCTTAGGAAAATTCACCAAGGAAACAGAGAGAGACCAAAAAATAGTGGAGTCTGGAGACTGACAGCTCTGCTGGCTACCTGCAGCACTGTTCTGCAAATTGCTAGCAGACTTCTAGGCAAAAGAAGGTTGGCTCACATATTGGCTAAATGACAGCCTGGGACCTGACCCAACCTTTTATCTTGCCCGCCAAGAATTTTTCTCTCTCTTCTTTCTCTCCTGTTTTTTTATCACTTGAGTTCTCTCCAAGGAATCTGTCACTCCTGATACCCCCCACAAAAACAGAAACCAGTCAAAACTGGGAGCTTCTCCTGCTGAATCAGCAGACAGGAAAGAGCTTGGCTTTGGACAACTTTCCTTTCTGAGCAGAGGACAAATATGTAACACAGGACGTTTTGGTGTAATTCTGTACTGAACTCCCATTCTAATCCTTTCACAGGATTAGAAGTTAGTTTTCAGCTGAATCTCATTAGTAAACTTTCCAGTCCAAAGGGAAAGTGACTCTCACCCTGCCAGAAGGGACGGGTCCTCTGGGCTGGGAAACTGGCAGAGATGCCTGAGGGGGGACAGTGAAGAGCAGCCCGTGACAGAGATGGATGGCAAGGACTACTCCCTTGGGCTGGCATTCTGACATCTCCCTTTGCTGTTAGACCTAGCTGTCTAGTTCCAGTCTGGATTCACCCTGCCTACTTGCAGTGTTTAATTGTTGCGTCCCATTTAGGAACCTGTGCACCCATGAGGATCTCTGGTCTTACTGGAGAAGAAGTGGGTCCAGGGAGTAATTCAGGATGACTGGGACCAGTGGGCTGAATCCAAGTCAAATATTTGTTTATGCCTCACCAAGTTGAGCATGGAGCCAGGCCAGAGACCTTCTTCCATTCTGATACCCCCTGAGTCAGATTGCCCAGGGTCAGACAAGCAATGGCAGCCTGGAGATGGGGGGGGTGCAGCAGTGATATTTTGAGGAGTTCATGACCAAGGTAGCATTATCCTGGATTGTTTTAAACTGCTGTGAAACTACAGGCCTTTGGCTCATGATTTATTTACATCGTAGCCCAGGTGACCAAGAGTCCATAAGCAGTATTAAATGGACAAGCTTAATGTCATAGCAATGGTTTAGCTGGGTCTACAGGAGCTGACAGACTTGCCTTGCTGCTTGGCAGGTTTTGTAGTTGTGCTGAGCTCTCAGCCACCACAGGGACATTTCAGCAGTTTCTGACGCTGCTCTGTTAATCAGTCCTTTGGCCCTAGGTTGTCTCACCAGCATATGATGATGAGGGCCATGCCCACCCACAGGGCAGGTCACTCAACCCAGCCTGCAAACTAGAAGCTCTCTCATAGTTATGGTGGGGGACCACGCCCCCACCACTTTTCCATATCCCTGAAATACCCCAGCAAGCATTTTTCTTCTTTCTTTCTCTAACCTTGCTTCAGTGTAAATGCAGGCAGGGATCATATCAGATCATAAAGCAAGGAATAAACACATTTCTCCATTGCCTAGTCAAAATTAAAGATGAGGAGTATCCCTTCCAACCATGAATATCCTGTGATTCTGTGAGTATGAAATTGCTGGAGTAAGAATTACAGATAGTAGGCAAAGAGTAGGCTCACAGATTTAGATTCTTTTTTCTTTTTTTTTTTTTTTTTTTACTGACAGCACCATGTATCGAAATGCATTCACACTGAAAATTGGAAGGAAATCTTAGCAGATCAGTGACTGAATGACTGGCTTGAGGACCCTTTTTGTGGTGCCTTAATGACAGGAGGAAACTCTGAAGTTCTGTGTTTGCTTCTTGAAATACTGCAAGATGAAAGTTCAGTGGATCATTTCCCTTGGCAAAATGGCCATTTCTAGTTGCAAATCATGACTGAGAGAAGTGTTGGCAGATATTTCTGCAATACCTGTAGAAATACCTGCAGGAAGAGGGAAAGACTGCTCAACTTTATGCAAGTCTATGTGGTTAGCACCTTGTACCTTGTGTGTCTCATACATCTACACTAAGTTCACTCACAGGGTGAGGAAAGCCGTTGCTTTTTATAACTAATCTGACATTTATCTTCATACTTTGCCCAGGAGTTTGGCTCTGACACATCATGCAACTTCAAATAATTTTTAATATTGGAACAGAATGGCTTTGTTTAAGTAAATCTGCAGTATATTCTTAATGAACTTTGAATTTAGGAATTTCTCCCTCCCCTTTATTTTCCATTTCCCTTTCCTATCTTTGTTAAGTGAGTACAATATAGAAAAGCATTCCCGGGTTTTTGTTTCTGTCTTCCTTCCTGGCCAGATGAGCTGGGAAAGGGCAAAACCTCTGTCAATAGCTCTGGTCCTACAGTCAAAATGGGGGGGTGCTCTGGGCTTCTGACATCTCAGGTGTTTTCCAGAGGCACAGAACAGACCCAACCATCTTCCGTCCAGCTGGTGGCTCTGCTGGGCTCTTCTAGTGCCCTGACACCAGAGGGTGAGGAAGGTCTGTGGCTCCCTTATGTTCTTACAGCTTAGGAAATTGTTTCGCTAATTCGCTAAAACCAAATGTTTGCTTATGGTTCCTGCACCTTACAAGCCTTTCCAGGGAAGTCTAAACAGAATCGTCTAGCAAACAATTTCACTGCTTTTTGTTAAGGAAAATGTGCTTTCTTGGGCTTTTCTGACCTTGCCAGACATGACTCCTGGTTAGGCCTGCATTTCAGAAGCTCTCTTCTTTGCAGTGAAACGAAGGGCCTTGCAGAAATGTAAATTATCATTCATTGCCTGCACACAAAGAAAAATCTTTAGCTTTGCTGATAGGCTGAAATTCCTAAGGGAATAATTTGGGCTTGAAGTAGGCAAAGGACAAATGACCTGAAAAGCTCTGATTAAGAATATGGGGGAGAAAGGCTTATCTTTAACACAGTAACTATCTGCTATTGGTAAGGGAGAAGGCTAATAAAACTTGCAAAATGGTTTTGACTTGCATAAGTATGTTTTGACTGAGTAAAGAGAAAGACAGTTGATAAGGTATTTTGAGACAAATTGTTGAATACCAAAATATAAATATGCAAGGTTACCTAAAGATGGAGGTAGAATTTGTGGCTTGAATGCAAGCCAAGTCATGTTACACCGATAGGCTATAGTACCCCCAGGCCACTGTGAGGCCATAGACAGCATCTGCCTTCTGCATTAATGAATGCAGGAAACAGCTACACTGAAGGAAATAAAGAGGGCTGTGAAAGAAGGCCTCTTCCTTCAGAGATTTTTTTAATGTTTGTTTTTATCTTGTTTCTGCCCGCGTCAAGGCTGTGTGTGTAAGAAGGTTTGTTTGTTACTGGAGCTGACCTGGTACTAGCAGTAATATGAATTACCTTGTATTTTGTTTGGGGGGTTTTACACATATGCGATCCTTTATAATATACATACCTTTATAATATACATACCTTTGTGTTTGTGAATGTAGGGACAGACCTAATGAATCTAGGAAACAGTGAAGCTCGCAACTTACAGCAGCATTCCAGTACCAAAAGGGCCTACAGAAAAGGTAATAACAGACTCTTTATAAGGGAGTTTAGCGATAGGACAAGCGGTAATGGTTTTAAACTGAAAGAGGGGAGATTTAGATTAGATTTTAGGAAGAAACTCTTTACTGTAAGGGTGGTGAGACATTGGAACAGGTTGTCCAGAAAAATTGTGGATGCCTCATCCCTGGAAGTGTTCAAAACCACATTGGATGGGGTTTTGAGCAACCTGGTCTAGTGGGAAGTGTCTCTGCCCACGGCAGGAAGTTGTGACTCGATGATCTTTAAGGTCCCTTCCAACCTAAACCATTCTGTGATTCTGTGGTTTAGTTGCACCTCCCTGCTTGAGAGCACTTGACAGGGTCAAACAAGAGGCTTTGACAGGGGTACTGCCACTGGTTCACCAAAGTTCACTTAGAACTAAGCTTGACAATTTATGAAGAAGAGCAGCTCTTCTAGAGGAGCTCACCCCAACACCTGAAGTGACCAGAGCAGAAACCCAAGCAGGTAACACAGCTGCTGTGGTTGGGTGGTTTATAGGAAGCACTGCAAGCACCCCCTCCTTCTCCACTCCTGAGTGACTTGGCTCTGCTCCTCATGCCATTAAGAGAACCATCATTAGTCATAATCACCAGGTTAGCTCTCTGATGAGTGACAGTGTTTACATGTCCCTCCTAACGTCAGTAGTTCCCATCCAGCAA
Organism: Scolopax mira; assembly: GCA_004320125.1. Taxonomy (NCBI): domain Eukaryota; kingdom Metazoa; phylum Chordata; class Aves; order Charadriiformes; family Scolopacidae; genus Scolopax; species Scolopax mira. The sequence continues at coordinate 106,416 of BJBW01002686.1, read as the reverse complement.
GTTGTCTTCTCCCGGCCTTTGAATTAGGGGGAAGATTCTGCTCACTTCAAAATCCAGATAAGCTGAGGTATTGTCCTTTCACTGCATCATGGCAGTAACGAGGAGAATTACAGTTGTTAGCTCTAAACCTGGTCATGGCAGCAGCCGTGGCACCGGGGCTTAGCACAAGCCGGCTTGTTCTGACAGCGAGCTCTGTGTTTTTGCATAGGGCCTGCTCCTGTGGCTCAGCTAACATCCTGAAGGCTATCTACGCTACCCTCCCTGTGCTCTGAGGCAGAGGAGAAGTCCATGCAGTTACTACAGTGTGATGCTGGTCTGTCAGGCCTTCAGACTGAGCCCTGCGCTGTGTAAGGCAGCAGTCTGGTGTCATATACGAGCAGAAAACTGTCTGCGGCTGCTTATTACTTTGTAGGCCTACAGACGAACTAGCATTCTTCCACCCGCACATGTGGCCATTGCGCCCTTTCCCCTAAGAAGTATAATAGCACTTGTTCGTTTTTGTTATTTCCTCTATTGGTTTCTGTGTCCGGTGAGGCAAGGGCTCAGGGAGCTGGTGAGTGACAGAAGGGCAGATGAGCTGTCCCCCCCTCATCCCTTTGTGCCCACAAGTGGAGCTCTCGGGCTGATGACTTGCTCTGCTTTGGCAAACCCTTGTGAACGCGTGTAGGCAGGCTCCAGCGGGGGAGAGGTGGGTGCCTGTGGTCTGTGTGTGGAAACCCCTGCTGGCTTTCACAGAGGCGGGTAGTTTGGAAATCCCTGGCAGGTACAGAAAAGCTCGGGGAAGTGAGGCTGCAGTTGCAGGGTGCAGAACTTCACTGCTGAAATTGAGGGTACCTGTAAGAGAAAGTGGAACAGGTGGGGAACAGAGACGTTTGCTGAGCTATGAGGCATCAGGGTATTTAAGAGACCCTTGGTTTTCCTCAGCTTTTGGCAGCTGGAACAGCTGCTACCTTGGCTATTATGGTGCTTTCCAGGATGAGTGGAAAGGCCTGGACATGGGGAACACCAGCTGTAGATCAAAGTCCAAACAGACCAAAGGGTGGACATAAAAGCTAGAGTAGAAACAAGGAGAGTGAGCAAGAGGAAGTGCTCTGCCAACCACAGGTTGTCCACAGACCACAGTTTGAGAAGCACAACTTCCTGAGCTGCACATTTGTCACCAAGGTGGACCAGTAACCCAAGCGTTCTGCAAGGTAGGAAGGACTACTAAGCAGGCAAACTTGCCTCATGGGATGCACTATGTCTGTCATGTCACTTTCATTATCCATTTTTTCTGCACATCTAAGGACCTTACAATGCAAGAAGCTCCCATGGCTTGGCTGACAACCTACATCTTTTCCTTTTTTATGCATGTCAGGCAAAAAGAAATTTATTTTTATTTCTGACTAAAGGGTGGCAATCAGCTGGGTGCGATCTCTGAAGAACTCAAGAACTATTTTTCTGCATTTTTGGTTTTTTTGGTGTGTTTTTTTCCTGTTTTTTGGTTTGATTTTTGTCAAATCTCTTGCCTCTATTACGAAAAAGCATTTATTAAAGCCTGAATTTTTTGTGAGGCAGTGTTAATACTTGGTGCACAAAATTAGCTGTTCTGCTGTGGGTTTTTCCATGTGTCACTTTGCTGCCTTCCTATTTTCCTAATGCTGTTTTATGATGAAATGACTTAAGTAATTTTCAGGTGACAGAGCTAGATAGGTAGCTAGCTGTAGCTGGGTTGGGTGCAATGCCTCAGTTTCACCAGCTGTTGGAAGAAAGAAATGAGAGAATCCAGCAAGTTGACCCAAGTCAGATCCTGAAACTAAATCAGTCCTTCTCCTCCACCTTGAATTAGTTTTATCCAAACTGATCAAGTAAAAAAAAATGGGCTGGCTTATGAGGATAACAAGAAGGCATTGAGAATGACCACATCTAGGATGAAAGCAAAATGAAGCTTGATGCCCTCTAGTTGAGGCACTGCGTAACTTCCCTCTCAGTGAACTGAAAGTAACAGCAGGTGAATTCACATGTGTCTGAACAAAGTTTTTTAATGAATCTATCTAATCATAAGGGATATCAAACCAAGGAAAGCACAAGGTAGTTATGTATGTACCAAAGGTCTAACCCATGAAACCTTGTTGTACCTCTTATGCTGCTACTCATGTAACTCTGATCATTTGTTCTCCAGTGTGCTGGGTTCAGAACTTTATGGTCTTTTTAGTATGAAGGTAACTATGAAAAAAGGGATACAGGGATCTGCCTCTCTCACCAGTGGCACAGAGCACCGCAATTGCATCCAACCACACTGGATGTACAACAGGATTGTGAGTTTTATGTCAGTCTTTTAATCTCAGCACCATCATCTGACCCATCTTCACAAAGCCCTGTGCTCCCCACTCATCCCCCCTGTAATTACCAGTGTTGTCCATCTACTTCCTTTGGGACTGGTGTGTCACCTTCAGGAATTTCTGTCTTTTCCTCCTGCTTCACATTCTCCCTGTAAACTGTGTTGCTGTGCTTGAAGAGTGTGAGCTTCAGACACAAGCTGATCCTTTCAGGTACTGGGTGGCTTTGGTGCAAAAAGCTGCTCTTCACCTGGCGCATGGAGTTTATGGCTGCTGGTCCATCTTTCTCCCTCAATAACAGCAGATGGCATGCATTTTAAGACCCGTGGTGCCTGCTTTGCTATAAATACAAATATACCAGAGTTATCTCATCCCTTGAGGACATGCCAGTAAATCCTCACTCTTGCTCTTTCTTGATGCCTTCTAGTTTTCAAGGGGAAAAATAAAAGCAATAAAATACAGTGATAATGAACTTGCTCCCTAATTCTTACACCTGGTCTATTTAAACATCATTAAGGCACTCAGTCTTTACTTTTTTATGCCTACAGACCGTTTGGTTTCTGATTTAAGATTCAGATTTAACAACACCTGATATATCTTCTCCAAGCTGCTCTGCCTACAGGCAGAAGCTGCAAATATCTGGGAGTGACAGGGATGATGGGGCCTGACATGGTGGGAAGCCCCGTCATAGCTCATCTGACAGTGCCTGCTGCTGTTGCACACAGCTTCTGTGTCTTGGTGGCCCCGGGGAAGTTCAGAGTGACCAGGAGTATTTAATACAGCCAGGAAAGCCCTTCGTGCCAGCAAGTTTGTGTCAATATTTCTAAAGGCCCTTGCAGTATTTCTAAAGGTCCAGGCCTGCACCTGTGTGAAATTCAGTGGATTATAGCCCCTTGAGTTCTGATGACTTCTGGAAATGTTCAGCTGACACGTGTGGCTCTTCATTTCTAAAGCAATGAGTTGTGGTGGTGCCAGTACTTGTGTACAGTCATGTGCAGTAACTCAAACCACCATTGTCATTATTGTTGCTTCCAACCAAGCAGTCTGGTATCTTCTGCCAAACTGCATCGCACCTAACAAAAATGAGTACCTGCCTGCATCAGCCAAAGGGTTTTGCAGGACCATGGGAGAAGGAAGGGAGAGTTAACCAAACTGCATGTTATTTCTGAAAACTCTGAGCTTAGAATCATCTGATGCATAAATTCTGAGTGAGGGAAACAGCAAAGGCTGGCTGCTCACCACGGCAGCCCCACAAATCCCTTCAGTTGGCAGTACAGCAAGAACTTAGGAGCTGCCTGGGATCCCTCCTCTCCATTTAGCTACAGAGCCACCACAGAGCCAGATTAAATTGCTGGATTAAGCACTTCTGCAGCCTGGTATCTGGATCTTTGTTTGTGACAGCTGTGCCCAGGAAAGAAGTCAAGCATCGGTGCCATAACTGCGTCAACTGGTGTGTCACGGGTCACAGCATTACAGCTGGAACAGGTCTGTTAGGTCATTCACTCCCATTTCTTATCCAGCACAGGATTTGACTCAATACAGTGTTTGCTACTGCTCTAAACAGGGCATTTTAAGGGATTTGGGCAATCCAATCCTCTTCCCCTTCTCTTGGGAACTTGTCTGGCATCTGGTAGAACTCACTGTCAGGAGGCATCTAGCTTACCATTCTCCTATTTTAATATGATCCTATTAATGACTCTTCTTGACTTCCTTTTTACCAAAGCCTCTCTTTTTGTTGAGCTGTCCTTTCTTCTCTCTGCACAGCTACAACAGTCCCCTTAGTGCCTGCTGGGCTGGGCTGGCTTTTGAGGGGATGATACCCCACCCCAGGGCTCTCATCCCCGAGGGCCCCCATAAGGCTTGGTTCCCGTTCTGCTAAAAGGCCTCATCTGCTACTCTTAATTATCTGCAATGGAAAAATGCTCAAATTATGAGATGTTTCCATTAAGAGAAGTATTTTCAGACTCTTCTTTTTTTATCTTGTATGTCGAAGTTTGGAATGATTTTCTATTTTTCATCCATTCCCCAAAACTTGGATGATGGGCCCTATGTGCAGTCGCATGCTTTGGAAGGTCAGTTCTGTTATTTTTCTTCACCAATCTGTTGTTCTTGGTGCCAAACCTTCATTGCTGCTGGGAGCAGGGCTCCATCCAGATGATGTGCCTTTGGGAGGGAGCAGAAGGCTGGTGGTCTCTGCCTACAGACAGCCTGGGTTCCTCCATGGGGAACACCGTGCCAGTGTCACTATGTACCTGGTGCTCACCCAGGCTGCTTTATGTTACTTGCTTCTCTTGATATGCCTCGATTACCTCCAGACAATGGGATTCTTGAGCATCAGTGCTTTGCTGGCCCTTTTCTTTTCACCTTACATAATTAACGGGTAAAAAACTTCAGTATCACTGGCGCTATTGCAATGCATGTGCTTCTGGTGCTGCAGCAAGACACAGTCAGCGTTGGCTTCCTTTTGATCTAAGTTTCACACATCATTGGCAAGATCAGATTGATGCTTGTGTGACTAACTTAGGGAGCAGCTTTTGCTAACTGTGTTATGGAATATTTCATTATAGCTCAGGTTTTTTTCCCCTTCAGCTCATTACTTCTTTCCCATTACCAAGTATGAATGTTGCCATCCAACACACATTTTCCTTTCACATGATTACTAGGCATTTCTTTTTGTTTCCACTGTAAAGAAAGAAACTGAGAGAGATGAATTGGGTTAACTTCCAAAAGCTGTCCTCCACTGTTTTAGTCTATATGTTCAAATGATAATAATTAAAATCATATGCTATTGCATCTGAAAGAATTTTCCTCACCTGTGTGACAAGCTGGGCTTTTATCACAAGTGAAGAGAATGTGTTTCACTTATTTCGATTTGCTTTTTTAAGCACAGTTCTCATTCTTACTGTCTTGACTATGATCTTGAAAATGGATTGATTAAAATCAAGATTCTGTGGACTAGTATCCTGAATCAGCATCTGGGATGGCAGAGGAACATGTATATCCTAAGGAAGTTGTCCCTATAGGGTTGAAAAGAAAATACTACTCAAAATAAAATGTCACTATTCTTTTGGGGATTTGAAAGGTTATTTTTCAAAAACTAAATTTTGGAATAAGCATGCTGTGTTAGATTAGGCCTTTGGAGGCAATCTCTTTTAGTATTTTAAGTCTGACCTTATTTAAATGTACTACTTTAAGATCTGTATTATTAGAAATAAAATAAAAAAGAAAAAGACTTGAAATAACACCAAATCAAAAGTGGGGGTCCTGTTCTTCTCAGCTCTGACATCTAGGCAGCGAAATTGGCATAGAAAAACATAATATTCTGTGTAAGTTCTCATACATTTTCTTTACTTTTAAATTCAATTAATCAAATAAATGACAAGCTGGTATCCATGAGTGTGTAGCCATATCCAGTAGAATTCTTAAGGCCAGACCTTTCAGCACAAGTATTTCCACTGACTGCAGTGCTAAGCACATGTATAAATATGTTGTTGAATCAGTGCCATAGCTAGAAAACAGCATTTAATACCAGACTGCAATTAGACTGCAGGGACTAAAAATAAATAGAATTAGTTCTTTGTGTCTCTGATCAGAACAGGAATCTGAAAGAGAATGGTCCCAGATCTTTAGTATTCTCAACAGCATAATTTCAATATTCTTACACCTTGTACAGCTGAGAATAACCTCTGAGACATGAGGTGTGACTGGGCATTGCTGACACACAGTGCCACAGGATGTACCCTCTCTTGTCACTCAGCATCTCCCATGCATCTCTTTGGACCTTAACTGGCCAAAATGACAAATGTGGTAGGAAAAAAGAGGGAAACGAAGTCTTCATTTCCTCCCTCCTGAAGGTCCCTCTGGTGTTTCTCCATGTTTCCTGTGCTCCCTCCCATTCCCATCCCTCGTCACAGGGAAAAGCTTTGCTGTGTCTGTGTCCTTTGAGCCTCATCCTGCAGGACTTGCTGGGTCATGCTGAGCAACCTTGGGCTCTTGGCAGTGCTGGACCCTGAATTATTCTTTTGCTGCACATCAGCCTTTGGGAACCAGCAGAGATATCTTTTCTGTAGTGGGCAATGCTGCAGAATGCATCCTAACACATCCTCCTCCTCCTGTACTCTGTTAGTGACAATGGAGGTGGAGGATTTCTCCCTCCCCGTGAGAGGCTGCTGGCAGCTCCTTGGGTGCAAGGGTGGAGGAGCATCCACCTCTGCAACCACCAGCACAGACTCATCAGTAAAGAAAGGGAGCACTTGCTGGTTTTTTTAAGCAGTGGGATGCCTTAGTCTGCCTTTTTACAACCTACCTAAGCTGGGCAGAGAGGGTGGCTGCCAAAATGCAAGAGCAGCTCTCTGAGAGCAGAGTGAGATCACAAAATCACAGTATCACAGAACAGTAGGGCTTGGAAGGGATCTTCAGAGGTCATCTAGGCCAACCCCCGCTGCCAAAGCAGGGCCACCAAGAGAAGGCTGGACAGGAGGCATCCAGGCAGGTTTTGAATATCTTTGAGAAGGAGACTCCACAACCTCTCCGGGCAGCCTGTTCCAGTGCTCTGGCACCCTCAAAGTTAAGAAGTTTTTCCTCATGTTGAGGTGGAGTTTCCTGTGTTCCAGTCTGTACTTGTTGCCTCTTATCCTGTTGCTGGGCTCCACGGAATCTTGGCCACAAGGGGACATGTCTGGCTCCTGGTGAACTTATTGTCCTCCAGGACTCCCTGGTCTCTCTCTGCAGAGGTTATTGGGGTTATTCCTCCTGAGGTGCAGGACCCAACGTTTACCACACTGGGTCCACACTCCCCCAAGTTTTCCATTTGCTGTTCCGCTTACAAGGGATTCCCTTGCTGTGTTTCAGCCCCACCACAGATACTGACGAAGAGGGAAAAGAGACACATGTCTGTCAGGCCACTGCCCTGCGAAACTGCCTCCGGCTTCCAGGGATCAGCATCCTGGATAAACTCATCAAGACCTGTCCCGTCTGGCTTCAGCTGAACATGAACCAGGAAAGGGCCAGGGCAATACTTGTCAAAGAAACAGCAGGGGTAAGTCCAAAGTGGTTTCGGTTCAGACAACCACATTTCCTGACCTTGGTGGAGCTGGTTAGGAGAGCAGTGCTGTTTTTCATGTGGTAGCAAAAATATTTAGCAGAGTGTGCTCCCCGTTTCCATTAACTTTTGATGCTTTAGCCACTCATAGTGGTGCAATACAGATATAGTGGCCTTGGGGAAGCAGGAAATCTTGTCTCTGTTTTTACTTAGTGCGTGGATTCATGGAGATGCCTTCCCATACCCATAGGTATGTTGGCTAGCCTAATTTGGAGCGATAAAAAAAAAAAATCCCTGAAGAAATGGCACTTAAATTCTGCAAGCTGCTGAGAGTAGTTTTTATTACAGTAATTGGTATCTGGTCCCCATAAGCTGAGTGTTAGAAAATGAAGCTTGCTTAAGGAAAAGGGCTCTGTAGGAAAGTGAGGTCCCCATTCTTGGGTGTCAGAGGTGGGGCATGGCAGGGAGCAGGTGTCCTGATCAGGTCTGGGGAGGGGAGGTGCAAATGATGCCGGGGCACAAGGGAAATTCACTTGTCCTGCTTGTGGAGGTCTGGACCTGTCCCTTGGCTGAGTCAGTTTATCCCAGGGCTAAAAGCTGGCACAGCCAAGTGGCAACCTCCAGTGGGACTCACCTAACCGACCTGGACTGTGCCTCACCTTGAGGCACCAGACAAATTATATTCTTTGTTTTTCTGTAAAGGGAATCCTAATTTCTTAAGAACAGCAGGGGCCATTACCTGTATGAGGCTGCAAAGCTGCGTATTTAGCATGGGTGCTTCAAAGTGACAGAAGATGCACTTGTGATGGGATCTAATGTAGAGAAAGGTCCTGGCTTCTAGACAATTTTTAAAAATTCTTCTGTCCAATAAATTAATATTTTCCTGATAGATTTTCACGGAACTGTAGCTGATTAAAAATTTTATCAACTCACACTTCTTCTTTCTAATATTAATGTCCAGACTCCAGAATTAGCCCAATTATTTAATTCAGTTTTTATAAAAATACCTTGCCTCTCTCCTGCCAAAATGCGCTATCAAAGAACAGCTAAAGGTGAAGATTACTTTGTCTTTGTATCTGCAGCTTCAAGGTACAAGCTAAAAATATTCTTGACAACGAGCTTTAATTAGAAACATACTTCGGAGTTCATACAATACAAAGAATAAGATATTTTTCTTTTTTCCTTTTTCTTCTTTTTTAATTTTATTTTTTCTTTTTCTTTTGTCTTCTGTCTTCTTTCTTCTTCATTTCTTTTTTCTTTCTATTTTCTTTTTTCTTTCCTCTTTCTTCTTTCCCCTTTTTCTTCTTTTTTTAAAGATTTCATTGGTCCCATTGGTGGGAACCAATGGCTACCGTGGTTCCACTGGTTCCAATTAAACACTGAGGAGCCTCTTATGAATACCTGATGGAAGAGAGTACAGAAGACTGATACAGACTATTCTCAATGGCATCCAGTGAAAAACTGAGGTGCAGTGGTCATGAAATGAAACACAGGAAATTCTCCTTAAACATTAAGAAATTTTTTTTTTACTGTCAGGATGATCGAACATTGGAACAGGTTGCCCAAGAGGCTGTAGAACCTCCATTTGTGGAGGTAATAAAAACCAGACAATACAGAATCCTGAGTGACTTGCTGTAGTCAATCTGTCTTTGAGCATAGGGGTTAAGGACTAGATGACCATCAGAGTTCCTCCCAGCCACATCTGCTCTGTGATCTCAGGACCAGTCAATACACTCGAAGTCAGTGCTGCCATCCAGAGGGATCTTAGACAAGCTGGGGGGACAGAGCTGGCAGGAACCTTCTGAAATTCAACAAGGACAAATGCGAAGTGCTGCCCCTGGGAAGGCAGAGCCCCCAGGAGGGATCTGGGCTAGCACTTCCTGGCTGGGCATCTCTGCAGGACAGATCCTGCAGGAGTTTTGGGCAACCAGGTGGGCATAGACTTACAGAGGAGAGGCTGTAGGACCAGGGTTTGTTAAACCAGGAGGAGAAACAACTTTGGGAGGAACTCCCAGCAGCTCCCTGGTGATTACAAGGAGGTCATGGAGAGGATGGATCCAGGGTCTGCTCAGCACTGCATGGTGGGACGACAAGAGGTGACAGACATTCATTGAAACCAGAGGATTCAGACTGGGTATAGGGAAACACTTTCTCCCTGTGAAGACAGTAAGCAGTGGGACAGGTTGTCTGGAGAGGTTGTGCAGTCTCCAGCCTTGGGGATTCTCTAGATCTGTCTGAACAAAGCCCTGAGCAACCTGTCTGCTCTCATGGTTTCACCCAGGGGGTTGGACAAGAGCCCTCTTGGGTCCCTGCCAGCCTTAATGATCTTCTGGTCCCATGAAAAAACTCTGCGATGAGACATTGTGGCCAAGAGAGCCTTTGGCCTTATGTTCCACTTGTGGACACTTGAATCCTTTTCCTCTCAATGTACAAGTGACTCCCTTGCTTTAGACCCAACCTGGGACATTCTAGGGTGATTGAGGGCACTTCAGTGAGGAGCATCACTTAACAAATTGTGAATGCAGCTTTATATTCTTCAGTTAGTGAAGTAGTTTGCCTTTTAGGCTTAAGTGGGACATCAGTGATGGATAGAAAGTTTGCTGCTTTCTTCACAGCTCTGAATTTCACTCAGATGAAATGTCCCTTTATTCATTATTTTTGCCGTGTAAAGTTCAGCCAAGTGGAATGAAGCTAAAATAAGATCATTTAAAGGTGAATTGTACTGGTGAAAAACTTCCTTGCCAATGACCTAAAATAAAGTTCAGAAGCTCACACAGTGTAGCTAAGCTCTTGATTCCTTTCTCCTTTTTCAGATATTCTTGGTTCGTAAAGAGAGTAATGTGAACAACATGGTCCTTGCAGTCCGCCTGCCAGTGCAGAATGAGGCTCCTGGTGTGCTGGAGTACAACATTAAAGAAGAAAAATCAAGTAAGTTCTTTACATTTTTTTGGTCTTGCTCTGACTATTGTACTGAATCTTCTTGGGATCACCAATATTTATGTAATCTCACTTGCAAGGAGCAGGTTCCTCTTGTGACCAGCCACAGATCTTGCTTTTACAGTGTAGTTCAGTTAATATTTCCTGCAGCTGCTTTACCTCAGCTCCCCTGTGTTTCTGCACCTTGTGTTACCATTTACAGACTTGCAATAGGAAAATAAAGCACCTCCAGATGAGCAGGCCAGCGCTTTGATCAAGTGAGAGGAACTGCCTTTTCACCAGGTGGAAGTCCTGAGCAAAGCTCAAGGCACTGTCAGACTAAGCCTTGTTAACTCAATGACTGTCTCTATTTCTGCCACTGAATTTGGGGTATGCCAGGTGTCTGACATCTGCTAGATTCCCTTTTCATGCACCTCATACAGTCATACTGAAAACCAGTTACTCCTAAACTGTTTACAATGCCTCACTGTGTCTGGGATGCAGCTGAGTCTTGGTGTTGGTGCTATTGGTGCTGTTCCTGGTCAAACAGCCAGGTCTGCCATGAGCAATCAAAAATTAATCGAGTTCACTGTCAGCCACGCCAGATCCAGCCCTTGGTGTTAGTGGATGTCTATGTAACAGATATGATTTCTACTTTCCAAGAAATAGTTGTAAACACAGGAGTTTCAGGACAGTCACAGAAAGATGCACTTGAAAGAGTTCATCAAAATAACTTCACACTATTTATTTATATGAACACATCCCAATGCTCTGTCACTGAGCTCTGCCCCAAAACCAGCTACCCAGGATATGTGTTTTACTCTCTGCTAAATCACTTGTGTTTCTGCTGATCAGAGTTGCTCAAATGAATTTTTCCTTCTTATTTTTACTTTTTCTTTGCTTTCTTTGCATACCTTTGCATTGCAAAATGACTTTAAAGCCAGAGCATCAGGTGAATCTCTCCATCTGCTCTAATCTCAAGCACAGCCCACAGGCTGCCTGCCTGGCCACCGTGTCCCCCCCAGGAGAGCTCTCTCTCTCATCTGTGAGCACCTCGGAGCACACAATTGCAGAGATGTCCCACAACTTCAGTGCTCCTGCATGAGGGCAGGAAAGCAAACCTTTTTTCACAACTTCAGGTGTCCAGATTAAGAAGACAAGGGCAAAGGTTAGCTGCAGGGTGAAGAAACTTTTTTCTTTATTTGGTTGTTTGAAGTTGACCTAGGGCTTAGGTTTTGCATGGTCTGGAATTGGTTTTTGATGATTCAAGTTTCCCTTTGGACAAAAGTTTAAAAATTGAGTCTTGCCATTGTAAAAATGTCATTTATAGAAATGTTACTTCTCTACTGGTGTCCTGTGCCATAAAATCTGATTTCTTTGAGTACAGGCAAAGTAAAACGTAGCACAAAAATTTCATGGTGAGCTAACCTAGCTAGAGAGACTTTTGTGACATATTTTTCAAACTTGCTTGCTGTTTCTAATTTATCACAAACTTAATGCAAAAGATGTGTTCAGCTTTTTGATGAGAACAAGAATTAAAACAGTTTCCACTGCTTTCATACAAGTTGCATGTCATATGCAAAATAAGTGGAAGAAGGTAATTAAAAATTAGCTCTCTTTCAAAAAGCAAGAGAACTGCCATCACATGTGCAGTGATCCCTGCAGCCAAAGGCTGGTGCATTCCTGTGGTGGGTATTCACATTATTTTTGCTTAAGTTCTGTCAGTGTTGAGCTGTAGAAAGCCTCTTGGTTCTCCATCCCACACCATTTTGACAGGAGCACACTGGGCTTGGAAAAGGTCATGCTTTTGCTTCCTCTCTTGTTTAGGATAAGTAGCCTGCCTGTTGAGTTTAGAAGAAATCAAATTAATTTTTGTTAGTAAAGCCAAAGGACTATAACTGGCACAGGGGGAGATGGTAAATCTTCTGTGTCTCAAAGTAACCTAATACACTAGCTTTGATTTATTGTCTCTGTGTTACTCCCACTGCTTTCTAAACTTTTTAGAAAATAAAATTATATGTTGTCCAAATGCTTTAAAAGAATTAAATCGTGAATTTGAGCTTCTTTGCTAAGTGCCCTGGTACATCTGGATTGCCTTAGCTTAACAAAGTGCCCTTCAGTCTTCCCTGGTGTTCTGTGTCAGGGTAGGAGGCCTCTGAGTGCCCGTGCTGAGGAACTGCAGACCAGAGATTGTTGTCTTGCTGTGGAATGCAAGTCTGCCCAAAGTTTGGTGTTACATGCCCTGGGAGTGTGTACAGCTTGCCAGCTGCGTAGACTGAGAACCATTACAGACTGGCAGGATTTTTCCAGGCATCTAATCTTTAACTTCAGAAACTTCCTCAAGTTCTTCTGTGCTTGCTGAAAGAACCCACAGAACATCACGAACAGGGAGGGGAACCCTCCTGACAGCTTCCTGCTCTTCGAGTCTGCATGAAGCAGAGCAGAGCTGGTGCCCTTCCAGTGCCTTTCAAAAGGAGCAGCTGTAATTCCCCTGCCATTCCAGAATTTCTCTTCCCAGCTCTAGTGGCAACAAGCAGCTTTGATTTTGCTGGCCTGCTCCTAATATTTCTTTTCTAAGGGGACACAATAGCAATGATGGGTGTTATCTGCCCCGCAGAGAGCTGTTTGTCCCTTTCTGAGAGCTGACTCCTCCTAAAGGGGTTGAAGAAGTGGGAAGAAGTTCTTCTCCCCATTATCTTGGTTCAGCTCGTTAGACTCCACAGACTCGATGCATTCAGATGTAAACTGAGAGCTGAATTGGCTGTGACATATATGCTTCAGATTTTATGGAGATCCTCCCTGCCAGTTAAAATTCAAATTGCAGCCCATCCCAGCTTACTGTTTTGGAGAACCTTGCCAGCTGCTTCTTGTCCTTCTCATAAGGACTCAGTGCAATCTCAGTTTCACAAGTGACACAAAGAAGGATGCACTATCCTTAGAGGTGACATGAAGGCTCTGTGCCATCTCTACAGTGGTGTCCATCTCTTACCATGTGCAGCTGTAAACAAGTTTTACTGCTCAGCTGTTTGTAAAAAGCCATTCTCATACTGTCCTACTTCTCATATTGTATCTGAAGAGGTTTTCCCCAGAATCATAATGACGGTATGGAGGTTGCTGCCCAGCCCCTGAGATCCATGTATAGATGGCCACTCAATGAGCTACAAAAAAAACGGAAGGTTCCTAGCATTGCACTGAGAAAAACTGGTGGATCATTGTTTTTCTCTTTCTTTTCCCCATACCAGATGTTTGTTGACGTCTGATGAAATATTTAAGGAAGTATAGTTTTTCTGAGGGGAAGACCAGATTTAAATATGATTTTTTTTAAATGGAAATCCCCAAAGAACCCAAAGTAAAAGGTTCCATTTATTTTGTGGGGAATTATCACCTGTTCTGTGAAGTAGCACTTAGAATCATGAAAAAGGAGAATGAAGAGACTGAATTTTAAAAATTTTCTTCTGGTTCTTCATCTTTGGTTGTAATTCCTCCAGAGTCAGGGAAGCTAAAGCCTGATCCCAGCAGCAAGTATGGTAGAGACCCAAGAGCAGATCAGAAAGTTCATCAGAAAGTTAAGCAACTTTCAAAGCCTTGAATCTCTGTGATTTTGCTTCTTGGCCTGAAGGATCCCTTGTTTCGTACTCACAACAGTGAAAATCTTCCATAGAGAAGGCTTGTTACAAGATTTCTTCCACTTAGAGATGCAGTATTGGGAGATACCTCTCAAGCTCTGCTAAAATCTCAACTACTTTTTGTGCTTTCAGTTCTGAGAGTTGTCCTACTTCTGCTTCATCCAAAAATGGAGCCCTAGCCTCACGTACCTCAAGAACTGAGCAGCATTTCCTCATCTGACTCCTACCCTTGGCTCTTCTCAGCAAACTGGTTGTAACCTCAAGTCCCAACTCTCCTTCCCCTTTATCCGTACAGAGTCAGAAATTGTTCCACTGATATCAGTGACATTGCAGAAGTATTAAAAAGAGAAGAATCAGGTGTTTGAAGTAAATGGGCATGTTTGAAGTAACATGTACTGAGAGCTTGAAAGAAGCATCTGAGTATGATAGACCACTTGGTGCAGGTAGTGACAGTAACTTTTACTTTCACAAGGAGTTATGAAGACACCTGCCACAGGGGTTAAGTCCTTTAATAGAAGAATTCTCTAGCACCAAATGATGAATGTAACACTTCTCCCCCCCCACACCCTTTTCTTTTTCCTCTGGGAAATCTTGTGAATTATAGCTGAAAATAATTTGATTTCATGAAATGTGAGTTGACCATACACTTTTCAGGAGTCTTGTGTGTATACTTTGGTGTGTAATGTGTGGTAATTGTTTTCCAAACTCTTCTGTACCAAAAAAGAGGATGTGATTCCTTTCCAAATATGCAAAATGACGTTAAACAGGAGAAGTATCTGCAATTGCACAGAATAAAGATGAATGTATTATTCATATTCTTAGAAAATTCTATAGAAATAACTACGGAATTTATTTACCAAGTCAGTACTGAACTCCTCAGGCTCCTCTCCTAAGGGGCTTGAGGCTGGCCTGATCCTGCCATAGATGCCCATCTTGTAATCATGCCTCCCGCATTGCTGTGATTTGCTTGCAGGTTTATTTTCCCAAGGCAGTTCACGTGAGCATACATTATGGAGTGGCTGTCCTTGTTGCTTATTTAGACCATACCCGTGTGGGACAAACCTGCCCCCAGGCACAGCTAGCTATTCAGAAGCATCTCTTCCAATTTGCTAGGCCAAGGCTGAGTTGAGCCCCGAAATCAATGAGTTCACAGCTGAAGGAAGGGCTCGTTTTGAAGCCTTGTCTGTAGTGTGGTTATTTCATTTATTGGAATGAACAGGAAATCACAGGAAAATTGTGAGATTTAAATTAAAACTCTGTCTGCTCTGACCCAGCTTCTCTGAAGACAAGCACCGAATGAGCTGGAGTATTAACAGAGGTCTTGAAATAACCTTAACACAATCAAATAGGGAAGCCAAAATAAATTATCTCCAAATAATACAAAAATGTCCAGATCATGATTAAATACTACCTTTGAAAGATGAGACAGGGTGCGGTTGGACATGGTAGATTCTACTCGATTTCTGGTTTATGGACAGCAGCTGTACTTCAGTTATCTGGTATGGGCTTGTGGTAAGGACCTACAATATACCTTGACAGAAAAGATACAGGCAATTACTGCACTCAAAAGCAGTTTAAGAGAAATCACTGGGTTTTGCTGCAAGGTTGCAAGTCTGGTAGCAAAAAGGATGTTGATAAAGAAATCCAATGTCCTGCTATGGTCACCTTATTTGACCTTTCTTAAAGTTAGACCAAACTCAGGAAGTGCAGGCTGGAGCCTGAGGTGAGGGCTGTGAGCACGCCTGGCACGAGGGCAGAGCTCAGATGCAAGGGACATAAATTTCTGCCTGTGTTCCTGCATGGGTTGGTAGGTCCAAGCACTGTTTGAGAGAGCATGAGACAGGGAAGAGGAGGCAGCTTGACTAGGAACAACTCAGTAGATGCTCTTTGTTGGCTCAAACACCTTCAGATGCTGATAATGGATTTGCCTGCTGGCACCCTGGCTACTATGGCCAGATGTGGTCCATTCTGGCAGATTTCCCCGTTTTATTCTATTAACATTTCTTTTAATACATGTTGCTGAGGCTGGATTAACAAATTCAGACCACAGTCCCCATTGCTCATATGGCACAGCAAGGTCAGGTGGTATTTTCCCACATGAACTGCATTGAAATACTGCACGAATGAGGTCATGGGAAAAAAGGGTGAGGACAGCTCAGTCAGTGCAGCCTACTGGGCAATTTAGCTCCTTTAATGAGAGTGGCCAGTTGTGAAGTTGATTTTTGCAACATGGATATTTTTGTGGAAGTGTTGGCAGCTCTTGTAATAGCTTCCTCAGTTTCGCAAGTTTTGCTAACACCCTGCCTTCTGGAATCAGGAAGTAGACTGGAGACAGAGAAAAATTATATTTTTTTTGTCCCCAGAAAGAGAAATAGTCCTTAGAGTTGCAGAGAAAAACATAAAGATGTAGCCTTAAAATTTCTTAAATACTCAGAAAACAGAAGATATAGGAAAACAACCTATAGGAAGACAATCTCCTACTTTTAAAATTAATTTTAATTCCATTTATTTTGGGCCCGTTCTGAACTGGAATGGAAATGGAAAAGGTAGAAATCTGTGGTATTGAGGTCACAAACACGGGATCTTTCACTTCATAGCTAAAGTGAATGAATAGAATTCTCTGCTGGTATTTGTGACACTGACTTCTAAGATCAATCCATTTATTTGCACAGCACTTGCAGATTTTCACAGGAGGTTTTCAAGACATGGCTGGATGAAGCCTTGGGCAACTTGGTTTGACCTCTTGGATGCCCCTGCTTTGACCAGGAGTTTGGGGTAGTGACCTCCTTGGGTGCCTGCCAGCTTGAGTGATCCCATGAGAAGCAGCCAGCCAGTGAGACTAGGTCATCGTGTGGGCAAGCTCAGGGCAGACGGCAGTTCTCAGAAGGGATGTGTCAGAAGAGCAGTTCCCGTTCTCTGAAGACCCAGGTTCTGGGATAAATACCACTAATATTTACAGAGGGATGGTGGTGAAAAAGGATGAATGAAACATAAGTAATTCTTAGGGTTAATGTCTCACCTGTGGACCCCCCCAAAACTTGCTTTCTTTGGTAGATACCTTGTGTACAGGGGAAAGAAGAGAATGTGCTTGGTGTACCTAGTGCACATTTGCAGTTGAATTAACTCATATGAACTTCTTGACGAGACCCAGTTATACCCTATAGATGTACCTGTGCCCTTAGGCATATTGCAGAGCTAAGCTTGCTGTGGGCTGAGATAAATGCCAGCATGTGGAGCTGATAGCATTGCAAGGCTCCTGGAATGTTTTTACACAGGTACTAAAGGGACTTTTCAGTTGGATAAGGCAAATCCAAGGAGTAAAGTACATCCTGTTCTTCCTAAGTTGAACCTTTGGAGACAAGCTCTGGCTCATCAGAAGGCAGGCAGAAGGGCCCATCAGAAAGCTCATTCAGCTACTTCTGTTGTCACTGTAATAGTACCGTAGTTCTTTTTTAAATGGTCACTTTAACCAAAATGGTTGGCCTCCTTAAGTGGAAACCCTGCAGTTTTCTACATTGGAAAGAAGAATTATTCATGCTGTAAACTATGGCCTAAAAAGCACGGTAGAGCTATTTATAGCTCTGATTTCCTCTGAATAGGTGAGAGGCTAAACCTGACATTACAGAGTGAAAGCATCAAGTTATTTATATTTTTTTTTATGCCCCAAGCTGCTATTCAGTGATAAATCAAAGAAGGGACTGCCATGGCAACCACCTCATGAACCGCCTTGGCAACTTGTCTACTATCCAGAAAGGTCATTAAGCATCTTCAAATTCAAGTTTACTGTGGAATAAGATTTTGCTGAATATATATATACATATAAGGCAAAAACTACATCAGTAGTCCCAGTAGCTAGTAGTTAGGGTACAGCAGCCTCATGAGCACAAGTAAAGTAGATGGAAAAAGGTGTAAGTGCTGTCCTTAGGAGAGGCAGGAGCCAAGTTTTAGGTGAGTTCAGGTGGTAACTTTGTGCTGAGACTGCTGTCACAGTGAGCACTGTCACCATCCCTCATCTGTTGGCCACACGTGTACATGCTCTCATGCCCCTCTGGTCCCCATCTTCCTCTTTCTCATGCAGGTTATGGCTGGAAAGGAGTGAGCAGCATGGACAGGGGGACATGAAAGTGTGGTGGGGCAATGCTTTCTTACGGGTGCTACCATGTGCTGGGTTACGTGAAAGAAAGCCTGGAAAGGAGAAGAATGTGAAATGGGGGTGGAGGGGCAGCTGGTGACTTTGGGAAGGGTGGGTGGCAGACTGAATACAGGGCTGTAGGAACAGGGTGGAAAGGGGCAGTAGGCAGCCAAAGACAGGGTCATACCCTGCAGTGCTGGATGGCTGGGTGAGTCTCCAAGTTGCTCTGAAGACTGAAAGGAGACTGCAGAGAGGTCCTTTGCATGCCCAGCACTTGACTTTGTTCAGCACCGACGTACCAATACTATTAACATTTTTTTTGGTATGCTTTCTGTATACACTGACAGGCAACTCTGCTGCTGCACTGTGAGGGAAGCCAATTTTTTCCAGTTTAGTTCAGAGGAATTCAGTTTTCCTTTATTGTTGCGTGATGGAGTGTGTGATTGAGGCAAAGTAAGAAACTGTTGTCAGCTCTGGGCCTGACTAGCCTGAAAAAAAAGAAACGTGCTGGAAAAAATAACAGAATTATCAAAGCCCTTGGGAAAGAAGATCCCTCTTCCCTTCTCTTGCCAAAAATGGATGATTTCCCTAATTCCATGTCAATTAAGCAAATCATGCATTTCAGCAGCAGAACTTGTCCAAGACTACTTTTTTGAAGGATTTGCCAATTGATGAATAAAAGTTGGTGTATTTTTAGCAGGAGAGGCTGGAAAAGCTGAACATGTTAACCTTAAGCTTCAAATTTTAAGCAGTTTAACTGCATATGAGGAGGCCTCTGGGCATGCAGTCTAGTGTCCTATTTTTCTGTAGTAAATGACTGCGATTCAGTGTGGTAGACACCTCGCTGTTAAGGAGACTAGACTTACAAATGTTATCTTTCAAAGTGGTTCCTGTTGCTGTTGATGGTGTGTCTGCACAAGAGCTCTGAAGCTGTAGAGGTACCCCAGTTGTCTTCAGATTAGTCTCGCTCTAACACAGATAACGATCTGCCTGCATCACCTGGGGCTCAGCATGGGCTAATTTCCCCTGCTGATGTATCTTTCTCATTGGCAAAAGAAGTCTACCATCACCTACGCAGCTTTTTGCCATGAAAAGCCTACCATTGAGCAACTCTACCCCATGGCTTGAGAGAACTGGGCAGCTCTGCCCCAGCCCTGAACTCCAGCTCAAGGAGTGCCATTTGGCTGTTGCTTTCTGCTGGATCTCATCTGCCATCACAGATAATGCAAGGCCAAAGGCCACCTCTGTGTGGGATGTCAGAAGAACACAGAGGACATTATCGTTGTCTGGTCTACCATTTGTGGTTTGATTGGAGAGATAGACTGAATGATTTCTAGTTCCCTAAGGATGTCTAACCTAGACATCTTCCCAAGATTAGTCTGCCAGGCAAAGATGAGTTCTCCATTATCCTCATTTTTATTAACACTGAAAATTGAATTAGTGTCAAGGAGTTCCCACTCAGGAGGTTACTCTGAAGTAGGAGCCCAGAATCTTGGTTTGGCAAGAACAGCGACTGAGGGCTTGGGGGATATTGTAAAACATGGTATGAGGACACATTTTATAACCTGTTGTGCAAGTTCATCCTTTCTCTTCTAAATGCAGGAGTGCACAAGGAAAGCAGAAAGTCTCACCAAGTCCCACTCGTTTGAGACGACTTCCACATTGCTTTGGTGCACTGCTTATTTTAAAGTATAAAACAATTTAAAAACATAAACCACTTTAAAAACATAAGGTGCTTGCGCAGCTGCTTTTTCAAGATGTAGCACTGCCAAGTTCTGTGTGGTTTACAGGTTGTTTTGGAAACATTCTGGTTACTTAGAGCGGTTGGGGTTTTTCTTTTTTTTTTTTTTTAAACTCTCATCCTGAAAACTTGCCTCTCCTCTCTCCATGCAAACATTGTCATTTTTAATTTAGGCTTTAAATGGACAGGATTGTAGGGAAAGCCTGTTGGAAATAAGTCCTCAGGGTCTTGTTAGCTTTGTTAATCCTCACTTTGTTTTTTTTTGCTTTATTTTTCACTCCCAAGAGGCATGATGCAAAATCAGTGGGTAATCAGTGCTAGAGACTATGTGTGCTGTTCTAGGATAATATAGCCTTACCCTACTCTGCTTAGTACCTTGAAAATAACCCAAAAAGCTTACTGGTTTTACAACAGCTACTCTAAATCAGTGCCCTTGTCTCAGTGGCTAAACTGGAAGAAATTATAATTTTTGTCCTTGGACAGTGCTTGCTATATGAAGATCTTAAAGAGCTTAATAAACAAGACTTTAGACTTGTAAATAAGGTACATAACATTTGCTACCTGAAAATTGTTGTTAAGAAAACTAAATCTCCAGTATTCCAAATCATAGCATCATTTTTTGTTACGTGAGGCACAGGGGAGACCCTTTATATATCTGAAAGCTTCATTTACTTCATGAAGTTTTGCCAAAGAGATTTGCCTTCTGAGAGCAATTTGCAAGTATCTGTATTCAGTTTATCTTGTCAGCCATAGCCCTGGGCCCTGACAGTTTGAAGCACTGCACTGGGCAGCATAAATCTTGTACTGCCATTCTAATGTGGATGCCGAATTTAATTACCTGTGAAAATGTGACTTTTCTAGCAACGATCCCACAGTGCTTAACTGGTTACAGCAGGGACCTCACCAATTGAATGTGTCACCCTACTCCCCTTGGTGTCTTTGGGAGCCGTCTCAGTCCTCAACACTTCAGAAAGGCCACATTTTCTCCCTTATTCCTGCTGTGTGAGAGCAAGAAAACACACCCTGCATGGCTACATCTAAAACTCCAGCTAAACATCGTGGTGCTATCTGGTCCTGAGAAGTCCTGGATCTCCTCAGCCTCTGTCTGAAGAAACAGTGCAAGCCAGATAGGAAATTTCCACAGACTTCAATGTGTTTGTTTGAGCACTGAAAAGGAGATACACGGGGAATATCTGACAATGAAGGCGAGTGCCTTGAAAGTGAACTATCCCGAAGTGGCTGGCAGTGCCCACGGGCCTGCTGGGACTGTTCACATGGCTACCCGTCAGGAAAATGCTGAGGAGCTTTTCTTTTAGCTGGATTAGCTGTGCCTGAAGTACCCTTAAGAGCCACCCTCTCAACCCCTGCTGGAACACTAATCGCCACGAGCAGCGAAATGACTGCGACACATTTCTGCTCAAGCACTCTTCAGCAGAGGCAACAAGACCAGGCAGCAGCAGGATTTTTGGCTGAATTAAAGGCATAGAATCTAAGTGGATGCCAAGGTGCTGCCCATCTGCCTGGTTGAATGTGGATAAGCCAAAGTACAGTGGAGCAGGCAAGACCCCTCTGGCTGTTAGATGTGAGGATGGTCCTTTTCCTTAACACCAGGATATTCATTCATAGAGTGCACAGGGAAACAGTAAATTCTATTGACTGTGCCCTCCACTAAACCCCAGCCTGAGAAGAGTGCAAAAGCCTGTGTTTTGCATCTTCTTTAACAGTATTAATTTTGTTCCGCACAATACAATTATATGTTGTAAAAAACATAGTTTAAAAATATAAGGTAAGTTTTATCTTACACTCTGGACCCAAGCTCTTTAACACTTTAGCACTTTTATAATTCATTAGTTTTAATTTCCCAGGAACTGCCACCAGCAGTGATTTTTTTCATCATGGCCAGAAAGATTAAACTCTGTAGGAAACCATAAAATCAAAAGCACAGGATTGGATGCACAACACAAGACTCTGGCAGAAGTCCAAACCAGGGAAGTTTCTGCCCTTCCTTGATGTGGGGAAAAAATAGAAACAACTAACAGTTTCATGAAAGACAAATCAGGCCTGGATCACCCAAGACAGTCTAGAGCTGTGCTACCATAAAGGAAGCTTAGACAGATGGAAGAAGCAGAGGCAGCAGATTACAGAAGAAATAAAATGGCCTTCAGAAAACAGGGAAACAATGACAAGTGCTTTACAAGAACATAGCACTTGAAGGTTGTACAGACTGTCCAGAAAGTTATCAAAAAGGAATACAACAATGTCAGAGACAGATACTAGGAACTTTCAAACAGAGCTGTTGCAGAAAGACACTGTGAACACCCTAAAGACTTCTACCAAGGTAATCTCTATTTCCCTTTATCCAACTAAAACTCCTTCTTAATCGCACCAGCCTAGTGCATGAAGGGCCAGAAGATTTGCACGTGCTCGGGAAACTGAAGCAATAACCTGAAGGAATTGCATCATTCTCATAAGCATCTCTGTGAAGCACAGCAGGTGTGACAAGCACAACAGCCTCAGCACCGGGGTCACTGCCGTCCTCTACTGCAATACCCAGGGTTTGTTCCCCAGGGGCAGAAAACAGCTAAGCTGGCCCATGCAACAGCTAGGAGAGTCAGCATCTGGAAGAAGAGAAGTTGGTAACCTCTGTCTTGGTGTGATCCCACCTTCATAGCAAGGAAAGGGCTGAGAGCAGCAGAACACAGCAAAGCTGGCAAGTGCTCCCGACTGGAAAAGGTCAGTGCAAGCAAAGTGATGGCAACCATGGTATCAAGCCAGAGACATATCAAAGAAGGGGAACATCAATGAGAGGTCTGGCTGTGGATTTATTACATTAAATCTTAAAACAGAAATAGAAAAGTGGAATCACTCCCATGATTCCGAATCTCACTGTTTGCTAGGATCTGGAAAGATAAGAGCATCTCAAGCACGTCCAAGCAGCACTTCTGAGGATGGTTGTGTTCTCAGTGGTCCTCAGTTGACACAACTGCTGCAGAATAAGGGAGTCATATCTTTGAATTCCGATTTCTCTCTAGGATTACATGGATATCTGAAACAGTGAGTAGAACTAACAGTGCCATTAGAGAAGGAGAAGCTGAAGTAATTGGGTCCCATGGGCCTCTGTAAGCAGTAAGAAGATGGAAATTGGCGTGGTTTGTCCATGTGACCAGAACAACAGGACTATCAAATACAATTCTGTAGGGGAAAAATCAAGAGGAAAGGAAACCAGAATGCCCAGGGACAGCATGACTCAAAACCATCAGCATTTGGATAGAAAAATCATGGGGAGATATAAAGACTAAAGGAAACATTAAGACAGATTCCAATCAGTGCCTAAAGATGACAGACACTCTTCAGAACATGTTGGTGTCGTAAAGGGAAAGATCATCCATAAATACTTACAGCAGTTCATAACTTGGCCATATCCTATTCATTTATTGAGTTGCACAAAAGACACAAAACAGAGTATGGTAAACAGTAAATCACTAATTCGTGTTACTAATGGTTCCATCACCCCAAAAAAGATTTTTCAATTAATTCTGAAATTGTTTTAGACAGCTCAAAATTTCCCATTGATCTACACATTTCCCTTTTCATTTCCTGAAGGTGACTTTTCTCTGTGGGCTTCTAAATATCAGATAAAATTCAATATGCTGTGGCAATACGTTTGGCTCACAGAATCCAGCCTACATTTTCTGCTGCTCTTGATTGTATTCTTGATGTCCTGGCACTGCTCTGGTGAGATGTAGGGATTTCCTTGCTCTTCAGGTGTCCTGGGTGTATTTTGATGAGCCCAAAAAAAGTGGATTTTGTTCAGCAGGAATACAGCAGTCTGGCAGAGAAGCAACTGCTTGTAGCTTTTGCAAACATCATGAGTTCCTATAAATGGCAACTCCATGATCCCTCCCTGAGCAACAATGCTCATGTCAGTGAAATGTCCCCACCTACCCACAGCACATCCACAGCCAGAGAAAAGCACCCCTTCCTGACTGTCTTCTCAGAGAAGAACAACTTAATGGTCTCCACAAGGAAATGACAGCCATTCATTCCCACAGGAGATGTTTGTTTCTACACCATACCCATTACCTGCCACCCATCTGCCACAACAAAGCTGTTAGGAAGCACTGCTTATCGGTGATGCCTGCTGGCGGTCAGCAGGTGTCTGGACAAAAACAGGTTAAGCAAAAAGTGTTAGTTTCTCCCAAGGAAGACCTTCCCTACAGAAGACTGTAAGGCTTTCCCCATTGGGTGCTGTGCTGGGAATGGGTTCCAGTGGCCACGGTAGCCCTGCGTGGGCTGCTCAGCAGTGTCACTGTTCAGAATAAGTTTTGAGAATGCATCCTAATGGTACTAGTACCTTGGGTAATGATCCATCTAATGCAGTGTTTTTCTGTTCTTACTTGTTTGCGGGTCACCCAAAAATCTCCCAGCAGAGCTGTGGGTCTCTGTATGATGAACTCCAGCCTGCTGACAAATACACTGGATTTTGCTACCTTCTGTGACCTCTCAGAGCAGACCAAGGCCAGTCCAATTTCTGTATACCACCTGCTGAGAACTCTTGTCCTTAAGCTCCAGCAGCATTTGTACTTAGACTCCTTTAGCTATATAATTCCTGGTGATTTGTGGTGGTTTATGCTATTGAACTATATATGGGAGGAGGAGTAGCTGTACAGTAACAAAGCACTTCTGCATGGATAGTCTTGACACTGAAGGGCTTGGACTAATATTCTTTTGTCTAAAATTCAAGGTTCCAAATGGTAGAGCTTCCTGGCACAGAAACAATCATTACTCCCAGTCCAAGCAATCTGGTCATGTCTGTAAACATGTATAGGTGCAGCCTGCTCTCTTACATACACCTGCAACCCGGGATGCCAAAGTGAACATGTGGTTCTCAACAGAAAAAAAGAAAAAAAGTCCTTAAATTCATCCTCCACACAAAGGGCTTTATCTAATTGCTGGAGATTCCAGTGAGTTCAGACTCTTGGGGTTTGGTTCATTCTCTGGAATGAACTGGGTTTTGTCTTTGTTTTTGTTTCCTGTGTCAGAGCTGTGAAGCAGATGGATTTCAAACTATAGAAATTTTTCATGGTAGACATTTAATGAAAATCCCTGACTGAAACATGATTTTCTGAAGGAAAAATTAAAAACTTGATGAACTCTTATTTTTCCAGTTGCAGGAGAAAAGTAAGGGAAAGGGGTTGTTTTGCTCAAAGGATGTTTTGCATTCCACGTTGCAGTCCAGTATCAGTGCACACACTGAGGTCTGTCTGTGCTGATCCAACACAATTTGATGTTAGGAATCACTTCTGAGAATTACGCGGCCTTTACCTCTTTAAAAAAATCCTACATTGGTGTATTCAGCCAAAAATAGCAACCTGCAAGGCCTGGGATAGGACAAAGGGAGAAGTAAAAGGAGGAAATGCCTTGTTTGGGGAACGAACCTGACATGGAACAAGAGACAAGCTGAAGCGTTTCCTTCCCATGGGATTCTCTGGGGAACAAGAGCCAGAGCAGGGAGCTGAGGGAGAGGAGAGCCAGGCAGATGTCTCCCTCCTGCAGGAGGCTCTGCTTTGTCATGGAACTAACAACCTGGCAGGCAGGGCAAAGAGCTAGAGAGGTCTCACAGGGTTTTGAATCATGGCAGGCTGCGGCAGCTGAGTCACGATAGCTGAGAGACGGGTAGGTGTGCTGCTTAGGGACACGGCTCAGTGGTAGTTTTGGCAGCATTAGCTTGATGGTTGGACTCAATCTCAAAGGTCCCTTCAAACCTAGACAATTCTATGATTCTGTGAGCTTCGTGGCTATGGGCTGTGGCCTAGAAAACAGAGCAAAGGAAGATGCAGAGTGACTGTGGGTACCGCTATGAGGGTTTGAGCTGTTGCTGCTCCCCAGGGACTCCCAGCGTGCTCCTGTGGCAGGAACAGCACAGCTCTGGGGCTCCTGTTCTCCAGCACTAATAAGTGGGCATTTTTGAGAAACCACTGCAGATTTCTGCCAGTTAAATCTGCCAGTTAAATCTGCCAGTCTCTGTGGTTGTGTGTTGTGTACAAATGGGCACAGAAAATTTGTGACACTATAAAGCAGAGGCAAAGATGGACACTTCTCTCCTGCAGCTCCATCTCTTTCTCTCTGCCTTGGTTATCGGCCAACGTGAAATTTTCTCCATTGGCCAGTGAATTTTTTCTTAGCAGCCAAAAACTCTCTAATGACATATGAGATTTGGGCTACACAATGCCACAGCATGCTTTATAAAGGAGGTCATCTTGAAGAACTCAGCAACGTGGTTGTATTTTGTCACTTAAAGGAAAGTGCTGTCTCTGTGTAACACAATGGGAGGGAGAAGACAGGGGAGATACAAATAGGCTGCTCTCACCCCATCTGCGTGACCCAGGTCAGAGCCCACACATGTAGTAATGAAATAGTAATTTCTATTTTTTTTAACTTTAAAGTACTTTGTCCATCCAAACCAAACCAGTTTCCAGCACGGAGAGTCACACTGTCATCCCCATATGTATTGCAGATCTGTGCATCTCCAGAGATAGATGGGCTTGTAATGAACCCTTTGGCAGTGACCTGGGTTTTTTTCTTTACGTTGTTTCTATTACTATCACAACACTGATATCTCGAGCTAACCATTCAGAAAGCCAGGTTGAGACATTTCTTCTCTAGTATGTCCCTGAAGAATCTCATTGCATTTGGCCTTCTGAAGCTAGTTCTTTATGCTTCTTCATATTAGTCTGTGCAAGTACTGAACAATCACAGAATGCAAGATGTGTGAGCCAAACCTACCAGCTTTTTTTTTTAACCATACAGCTTAAAGAAAACAGTTGCTGACTGTCTTTTTTGTTTTTCATTCAGTCCTGTACCTGGAAGGATCCGTCCTTGTATTTGAGGATATCTTCAAACTGGTTGCCTTCTACTGTGTCAGCAGGTGAGTCAGATTCGTTGCTGCTACAGTGGGGTTGCTTTGCTCGCTCCTCTGGACCAGGCACCATTTCCCTGGTACCCAGTCACAGCACAGCCCTCACTGTTCCTCTGGTTTCTTCTAACCTGCCAGACCAGGAAGTATTTCAGATGCTGGTACCTGCCATGGGGCCAGATCACCTCGTTTCTAGCTAGGCACGCAACCACAGCTGCCTCTGAAGCTGGAAGCTTTATCTGAGGGAAGTCTGTAGGGCTGCACCCTCAAAGCACTTAATTATCTACAGGGAATCTGTCAAGGAGAGCAGTTCTGAAAAAAATTCTGTTCTTTAGACAAAATTTAAAAATAAAATACACTGATGAAGAACAGACCTTGTTGGTTTGTTGGAAATACCTTGGTTGGTTGGTGGAAATACCAAACGTAGTGGGCACAGAGATGGGAAAGACCTGTAAGGTCATTTTCATTAGTGCAAGGTTTGATCAGCAGCTGATGAGTCCCCTCTGTGTAATTAAAGCTGTGTTTCTAAAGTCTCCTCTAATCTGTGCATTTGTGCCGAGCACACTGCAGCAATACTTCCACAACCTTATTACTCTATTCCTGGTGCAGCGGGTCTTGTTCTGAGTTGGATGCAAAATTTTGACTTTCCCTACAGAAACTTGGATGAACTCTTAGTTTCCATTTAAGAAGTGAAAGCGGATTCAGGATAAGTTTATGAGGCAGTTGTGCTAGGGGCTTGGTTAGGTCTGTCTGTGGTATGATACAGTGTGCTGCAGCTTACCCAGCCAGTAATATTCATACTATTTTGGGGCTGCTGCTGCTGTGTTCAGCCCTGCTGGGACAGGACTCCTACCCACATGCAAGGGACCATCAACGAAAACACATTTAGCCATCTAGATGTGTACAGACCCTATAGAACAGGCATAAATTAGGCCCCATATGAAGATTTCTGTCTTACCAAAGGAGTAAAGAAGAGCCCAAATGCAACCAAGCATCAAGTCACAGGCGCCAGGACGAGAGGAAATGGCCTCAAGTTACGCCAGGGGAG
>BJBW01002686.1:0-78668 GCA_004320125.1 Scolopax mira | reverse complement strand
TAGTGCTGGGAGGTATGGTTTAGTGATGGTGATCCTCATTTTTTGTTGTGTGGGTGTCTATTTTTGTCAGTTAGGTTGACGGTTGGACAAGATGATCTTTAAGGTCCCTTCCAACCTAGAAGATTCTGTGATTCTGTGAGCATTTCTAGTCAAAAGGCTGGTGGGAGGGAAAATCTGCTAACTTCTGCTTTTCTTAAGCTTAAGAGAAAGCTTACATGCTTAAGAAAGAGCTTTCCATGGCTTAAGAAAGAGTCCCAGAAAGAAAGTTTAGTTTTTCTTCTAGTTCGTGCTATAGACATCTTTTCTGAGTCTCAAATACACATTCGGACAGTTCATCTGATATCTCAGTTCAATGTCAAAAGACAAGGTAAATGGGGACTAATTTTCTGAGAGAAGCAGATAATAAAACGGCTGCTTAGACACTGACCTACCATTTGCTGGCAGCTTGTAGAAGCTCTCCATGATGGTGGGTGTAGAGGCCTATTCTCAGGGCTGTAGTAAAGAGTCATCTTTAAATAGCTGGAAACAGCTTATCAGGACCGATAGGCCCTTCTCAAAAGAAAGTTTGGTCTGGGTAAATTAGCTTAGATTACAAAAATAGCAACCTAGGACAGGTTTAGTGAATTGTCATTGGGCAAGAGGCAAACCTGAACAGTTCACCGCCAGCCCAAGAGCTCTGTTAAATTGACAGGGTGTATTTCACTGAAACCTAACTAACATCCTATGAGAAACAGAATATTTTTTTTCAGTCAAAATACAGTATCTTTCCAGAAACCAAGCAGTCAGAAGTCTCAGATCAGAGAATAGACGGATATATGTGCTTTCTCAGTGTCATCCAGCACTTCATCATTATCTGTCTCTTCACGCAGGAGCCACAGTCTTGTCTAAGCCCACTCTGTCTCTCTGTGCCCCCATGTCTTACACTTACACTGATTTTTAAAAGAGGAAGAAGGGTGGGGAGAGAACAGTCAACAGAAAGTAAAAAAGACTGCAAATGCCCTCCACACCAGAAAGAATGGCTTTTCTAATTGCAATAATTACCATTTGCAAAACTTCACTTTTCATGGGAAGGTTTTTCCACCCTTGTGGCTTCCCCTGAGGTGAGAGACATTTCTTCTGTTTTCAGAGGAAGCCAAGGCACAGTGATTAAGCCTGTGGCGTGGTATCAAGTTTTTGCCACAGGAGCTGGTGATCCCTTGTCAAATCAGAGCAACCCAGGCCGGTACAAGATCCATGATGCCTTAATGGCTGTGAGATCTTCCCTTTACAACATCCAGAACTTTGCAGAACAGGGCTGAAATGGTGAGCCAATTCAGTCACTAAAACCAACAGTAAAATCTGAAGTTCCTAACAACTGTGGGGTTTATTCTTTTGTTTGTTTTTTTTTTTTTTCTGTGTTTCTTTTTACAGGGATTTGCTGCCCTTCACTCTGAAGCTGCCACAAGCAATAATAGAAGCCAGTAACTTTCAAGACCTTGAAATTATCTCTAGCCTTGGGATAGGTAAGTCCTTCAGAGCAGCCAGAGTTTCACTCAGACTTGTGCCTCACACAGACACAATGCAAATGGAGGATAGATTAACTAGCTGAGGAGGCCTGAATGCAAGAGAGAAGATGTTTAAAAAAAAGGCCACTTGCTCCTTTGGAACGTAAGCCTCCACCTGGACTTCTGTGCAGGGCATGGGAGCTACAATCTCACTGTATAAACTGGGGGTTTCAACAACTGAAGGGTGGCACAGCCTCTCAGGATAGCTTTCATGCATTGGAAGTATTTTGCACCTGATGCATGTGAAGAGGAAAACACCTTTGCAGTTTCCCCTCTAATGCGTGGCAGCAATGCTGATAGAAGTGAGATATTTCTGAATTCTGATATTGCTGCTTCCTCTTGCAGGATTGGTAGAGAAATGTGTAGTGTCCCAGCATGTTTTCTCACCTCATACTAATCAGATATGAAAAGGAACTTTATTTTTAGTGACAGCACCAAATGAGCAAATTTTAGATCAGATGTAGAAAGTTACAGAGTTGGGAAATGCAGTTCTGTTAACTAAAGTAGGTCTCCTTATTCCTTCACATTTAACACACTCCACTTGAGACAGCTATTACAGTTAGCCAGTCCCATGCTATTTTCCTTTTCAGTTTTCCCTCAGCTGTTGAAAACAGCTGAACAATGGTACAAGCTGAAGAGTTAGGTCACTTAGAGATATTCACTAGAGCACCCTGGGGCTTTACAGACCTATTTTTGGATCTTCTGCATTATAGCTCCCAGAAGGCATGGGTAAGCCCCACTAGTTTCAGTTCAGGTGGCTTTGTTGAATTTGCCTGTCAGAATTGCCTCTAGCACTTTCAGCATCCTCTATTCTGAAGATATTCCAATTTGTCAAAGCATCCTTCTATATGGGTGTCCAGCTAGCACTTAAGACCTAAACAAAGGTACTTGCAACTTGAGATAACAAGTTGCAAACTTATTATTAAGTTTATTATAGCAAGTGTAAACATTTGGATTAAAATGTAAGAAGTACATCATGATTCTCTAACCTGCAGTCTAATTTGAGCCAGCAGAGGAGATCCTGACCCAGCCAGCAGTCTCCAGTAACTTTTGAAAGGAAGCATTAGCTAAAGAAGAAGCACCAAGGCAATGTTGGTTATAGTCTTCTTCCTTCTCTCCTGTACACTGGCGATCATAAAAGTGGTGATGCTTGGAGGTGTGAGTGTCACAGTACATGGTATGCCAGGAAAGTTTCTGACAACAGAAGAACACCTTCTGTTGTGTACAGATTTCCTGGGAAATGATGCTTCTTGGAGTGCCATGCTGTCTCAGTAAAGTCTAACAGGCTGAAGGAACAAGTGCTGCTGTTTACTGATTCCTGGAACAAAATTTTATGGGTAAAAATGGGTACATAAACAGTAAGTGCTGCCTGAAGTGGCACGCCCCAAGGAAAGCTGGACTTGTTTGAAGTTCTCGTATGTTGCTTTTGATTTATTTCAAAGTGACGTGTTTTTGGAGGGTGTAGAAGTAAGATGTCTATCTGCAAGCTGGATTGTTCCACAAAGAATCTGGCTGTTATGTGTATTGTCAAAGAGGATGTACTGCAGGCCATGTAGTCCTGACTTCACTGCTACAGAAGGCATTTTATCAGGAGAAATAGTGTGATTCTACTTCACAAAGAGCACATCCATCATAGACGTGCCAAAGTCTCAAAGAACTACCTAATTATCCCTCACACAGTAAACTAAGGGAAGGACAGCAATGGGAGACTATCAAACTGCCTTTCCTGCTGTATGGGACACTGTGGCACTGGGAAACACCCACTTTGAAGCAGCTGTATAACCCTTGGTAGGACTACTTTATCTGGTCTTTCATAGTCTGAGTGGAGCATTGCATTTTCATCACAGTGTCTTGTCCTGACCAGTACTGAGAGAAATAACCAACTTCCCTTACTCACCATTTCCTCAGCCCATGATACTCCACAGCATTATATTTGGACTTAAACAAGCAACTTTCACTGTCTTGCATTTGCATACTCCAGTACTGTTGGAGCATTTAAAGCAAATTGTACCCCAGACAGTCTTAGACGTGAGGGAGTTGATAACACGATGCTATTATGTGTGGTTGTGTCTGTACATCTATTCCTGAATTCTGTTGCCAAGAGTGCTGCTGTTCCTGGCAACACTTTTATTTTAAGCTTCTCTGTTCTTCTTCCTGTCGTGGTAGGAAATCAGAGAATAAAGCTGTTCTAACCTCAGCCTCCCTGAGAAATCATGGTGATGTGTTTATGAAGTGAAATAACCCATGGATACTAGACTAGGCTGCAAGAGGCTAAATTGGGAATTTTATCCTGATGGGAACAGACAGTCTTTTAGTTCACCTGTGCAGGTGATGGCTTTGCAGTGAGATATGCTTGACATCAAGCACAGGACAGGGTTCAGGAGCTGAGTGGCACCCCCATTAGCATCCTCTGTAAGTCCACCCAGAAGAGTGTTGCATCAGTGTCAGCTCTGCATTCAAGGACCAAGCATGCTAAGTAGTTTTTTATTTTTCTGCATCCTTGTGTTTCCAGAATTTCCCTCTACCCCTTGTCCCTAAATCTGGGGGCATCTATCCAGTCCTCACGCAGTGATTACCATCAGAGGCTTATACTCTTTCCTTTGGTCAGAACACACAGGGTTTGCCAGAGCTTCTGTTTCCAGATGCTTCCAGTAGTGGACCCTGGATTAGCATCTGAGTGATTAAAAGCTATCAGACTGATAAGACAAGCAGTTTTGAGAACTCATCTCTAGGGGAAGGGAAAAAGCTTAAATATGGTACTGAATCTGTTCAAAAGGTGTAGAAACACTCCATAGATTTTTTTTTTTTTTAAACAAGTTACTGCAGAATAAATTTCTGAAACTGGTGTTTCAGAAACACCATCTTTGTTTTCCAGTAACGGTTGATGGCACTGAAATACTTAACTGTTCTTTAGTCCTTCAGTATAAACCTTCCTGTGTACATGGTCTTTTGCACCATCTTACACCTCTTACACCTGCAGACAGCAGGTGTGTACACAGCAAGGTGCAAACCAAAGTGGAGTGGGCATGGCTGTGGATAATGGTCATCCAGGCCTATAGACATTCACGGTAATTTTTATCTGTGTAAAGTGC
Organism: Scolopax mira; assembly: GCA_004320125.1. Lineage (NCBI taxonomy): Eukaryota > Metazoa > Chordata > Aves > Charadriiformes > Scolopacidae > Scolopax > Scolopax mira. Next base: position 74,032 of record BJBW01002686.1, on the reverse strand, counting down.
TTGATATCATATGTTTCTGGAGTGGTTGTACTGCAAAGCAGGATCAGACCTCTGTAGAACAGTCTGCTACATCTTCAGCTGATGTCTCTTGTGCTTCCGGTGCATGTTGGATCCAGATGTGTGTCTCAGCCTTGCACCTCCCCACAGTCAGCAAGAGAGAGACAGCACTCGCTTGTGCTGAGGCGTGAAAGCTTGTTACCATTTCTTTTAACAAAAGGTAGGACTACTACATACCGTTAGCCACATTTTTTCATTATTTTCTTTCTTCTTTTCTTTCATTCTTTCTTTTGGACAGATTTCTGGGATTCCTCCTTAAACCACAGAAGAGGAGAGGAGCTATCCCATCCTGCAAGAGACTCTGCTTTCAGCACTGCCCAGGCAGACAGTTTAAGACCTACCCAGTGTTTTGCAAGTAGCACAAACCACTGCTCATGTGAAATTGAGCTGTCAATAGGAAATGACAGGCTGTGGTTCGTGAATCCTATTTTTATAGAAGAGTGCAGTAATCCTTTTCCTCTAGATGTACCTCCTCCTAAAAGCCATGCTGTGAGCACCGATCTCCCCTCTGCCACCACGCTTGCTGAAAGGAGGTCTCCCCGTCGCCCCCCTCCACCTCCACCTCTTGTTCAAAAACCTTCTCTGAAGCTCCTGGGGGATCCCATGACTGCCTGTGAAGAAAATGAGCCACCTCTTCAGCCACTAGGAAAGAACATCAAGGAAATGAAAATTGAGGGCGGTGACAATAAAGAAAAAGAAAGGAAGCAGAGCTGCTCAGGCAATGAGCCCTCAGCAGTGAGCCCCAGGAAGGGCTCACAGCCCTCTGTTCCTCCACAGAGGCGGCTGTGTGAGAGGACCTCAGAGGAGAGCTGCGTGGTTAAGCCTGGAAGTTGTGAAACACTGAAAGGGGAACGGACAGAAGAAAAACAAGACGCAAGTACAGAGAGCAAAGAGAAAGGGTCGCTGTGCAAAAAGGCTGTAGAAATGCCTGGGGAGGTTCCCGAAATGGCCGTATCACAGTTTCAGGAGACAAAGCCTGAACCTGCAGAGAAGAAGGAGGACATGCCTGAGATACAAAGCAATGCCACTGACAAAGTAAAGTCAGCTCCTATTCCACCACCGAGAAGGAAGAGGCTTTCCCAGGTACCAAGGATCCCCAGCTCCTACCAGTCAAAGCAAACAGTGACAGAGACGGTCACAGCGCTGGCTTCGTGCAAGAGCAGCTCACCTACAGTGGGAGGTGGTGCTACTTGTGCACACACCAAGACTGAGTGGGGACATGGCCACAAATCCATCAGCTCAGCTGAACTGAAAGGTTCACACTCCTCCCTGGAAAGCCCGGGAAGCAGCGCCATGGCTCAGGCGTCAGCATCCGAGCCAGACTCATACTCCACCAGCAGCACAGAGGATGACCTGGAGATGCTGAGTAGTTCATCTGGTAAAAAGACACGCTCCATGCTCTTGGGCAAAGCCAAGAACAGGCTGTCCTTTGTGAGCTTGTCCAACGTCTTCACAGTCTTTCTGTCTAGTGACAGGAAGCTGCAGAAGAAGATAGTGGAGCTGGCACAGGACAAAGATTCATACTTTGGCAACCTGGTGCGGGACTACAGAGTATACAGTTTAGAGATGATGGCACGGCAGAGCTCTAGCACAGAGATGCTACAAGAAATCCGTATGATGATGACACAGCTGAAGAGTTACTTAGTGCAGAGCACTGAGCTGAAATCTCTGATAGACCCAGCCTCCTACACTGAGGAACAGTTAGGTAAGTGACCGTACTTTACTCACCCTTGGGCAGAATTTGGGACGGTGAGGAGGGAGACACAGGTTCTGCTTTACAGAACCTCCTACAGAATCTCTCCCTAAAAGCTGAGGGGTACAAATTGAAATGTACTCTGTAGTTGCCAACAATTGGAGGAGCAGCTCTAAAACCTGGGAGAGCAAAGAGGGAGGAAATCCTATTGTGAATGTTTTATAGGGAAGAGTTCAAGCAGAAGAGAGGTGTGTGTTTGTGTGTGTGAGGGAGACACATACGTATATTTATATGCATCTACGCACATACAAATACGAGTGTGTGTGGTATGTGTGCACATAGGCCCGCACACACAGAGCTGTGTTCACCGGAAACACAAAAGGCCAACTTCCTGCTGCACAGCTGTGTTCCCTATGGCCTTCCATGTCCTCTGCCCCTTGCTCTGCAGTGAGGATGGAGAACGCCCTACATGTGGCAGCCAGATCAGGGGTCAGTCACTGGCTCCCAAGGAGGGACAAGACTATGATGATTTTGAGTGGCAGGTTGGAGGAACCACTTGACCCCACTGTGTGGTCCTCAGAGAAGACCTGCCTGCTGCAAGACAACTGCTGGCTCCAAAATGCAGCATTCACCTCCCTTTGCCACAGACATAGTTTGCCTTTGGGGAGGAAAAATAGTAATTTTGGCTCTTTAGGGGTGTTTTGTTGCTTCTCATTAAATATTCTGTGAGGGAGTAATGTGCTACTTCCCTCCTTGCTAGGAAATGGACTGGCCTGTTTAATGTACATGAGGGAATATACAAGGAGCTGTAGGATTTTTTACCCCAGTCAAAGCCTTACAGCCAGAAATATCATGCGTGCATGCATTCACATGCTCTTTTGACTTAAAGCTGTTTCCTGAAGATCTGAGAACCAATGCAGAGCTGTTTATTTGATTCCCTAGTTGGCTTAAAGCAAGGTGGGAACTGGAAGACCCCCAACACAGAACATGGCCAACCACATAGGTGACCAGGGATTCCAGGAGATCCTGAAGCTCCAGTATTAGGTGGGACCCAGCTAAGTGGTGAGCCAGGACCCAGAGACACTCAGCTGTCGTTCTCAGTAGACCCTGGTGACTTCTTTTTCACCCAGCAAAGGCTTCACGTGATCCTGCACTGTCCCCAGCAGAACAGACCTGCTGCCAGCCCCTTGTCATAGCCAGGAGAAGGGAACTACAATTTCACTTCTTATGCACCTCATGTGACACCTGCAATATTTGTCCCCGAGGCAGAGGGAGGGTATCAGCACAGAGACCTCTGTCTTGAATCTTTATTAGGGAAGGTGGATAGGAGGCAGAAAGAAGAAGTGTCCTCGTTCTGCTTGGCAGAGCTGCGTGTGTGCAGGTATCACCCGCCTTCGCACAGACACGCCTGGTTACATCTAGCCCTGTTCACCGGCCATTCCTGGACAGGATGGTACAGCCCAGTCAGCCTGGGGGGGGCTGCCTTCTCCTGGGGAGGGCAGGGATTCCCACCATGGAAAACTTACCATTTGAGTTTGTCCTGCTTCAGGCTGACTGATTCTCTGGATTCTTTAAAACACTTGCATTTTGTATATATAAATGTTATTGTTCTCTGTTTCATTCCTCACTGACTGAGCAGATGAACTCTTGCCAGTGACCTTTTTGCCTCAGTGTAGGGGTGACAAGAGGATCCCTTGCAGGCTCTCTACCTCTGCCTCTGGTTTCCATGAGTTAAATGAAGACTTTCTTACAGTCTTTCATGCTTCCTTTAATGCTCAACCCACACAGACTATTTCCTCATCCACAGGTGATATAAGAAGTGGCCTACATATCAGTAAGTTAAAGTCACTCGAGCAGTAAGGGTGAGAAACTTCTGACTAGATGTTGGTGTCTGCCTCTGGGCTGGTGGCTACAGCTCCTTTTCAGTCACTGTGGAGAAAGCAGTGCTTTAAGGAAGCAATTAATTTTGTCCCAAAGTGAATATCTCAAACAGGTCAGAGGGAGCTGTCAGAAGGAACATGAGATGAATCATAGAATGGTTTGCTTGGAAAGGACCTTAAAGATCATCTAGTTCCAACCCCCCTGCCATGGGCAGGACATCTCCACTAGAGCAGGTTGCTCAAAGCCCCATCCAGCCTGGCCTTGAATACTTCCAGGGATGGGGCATCTATGATTTCCCTGGGCAGCCTGTTCCAGTGTCTCACCACCCTCACTGTAAAGAATTTCTTTCTAGTATCTAATCTAAATCTCCCCTCTTCCAATTTAAAGCCATTACCCCTTGTCCTGTCATTACACTTCCTGACAAAGAGTCCCTCTCCAGCTCTCCTGTAGGCTACCTTCAGATATTGAAAGGCTGTTATAAGGTCTCCCCGGAGCCTTCTCTTCTCAACAACCCCAGCTCTCTCAGCCTGTCCTTGTAGGGGAGGTGCTCCATCCTTCTGATCATCTTCGTGGCCCTCCGCTGGACCCATTCGAACAGGTCCGTGTCCTTCCTGTGTTGAGGACTCCCAAGTTGGACACAGTACTCCAGGTGGGGTCTCACGAGCACAGAGGGGCAGAATCACCTCCCATGACCTGCTGGCCACACCTGGAAATCTGTAAGGGCACGGCTGTGAAAAGAAGCGTGGTTAGGTGAGGTTCCTCACCTCCTCCCAGAGTTGGCTTTCCTGCTGCCTGACAGTGCCATGCTGGTCAGCCTGGAGTCAGGCAAGGACAGCAGGGGCTGGTGGTAGCAGGAGCTCTCCTATGGCTCCAGTGTCAGAGACCACACACTGAAGTTCATCTGAAGCCTATCCAGGACTTCTGGAGGCTGTTGGTAATGAAACATTTACTTTCTGGAGCATAATTTCTGTTCCCTGCTCACAGCTATGCAGTAGTGCATGAATAACAAACCACATGCTTTCTTAAGAGTTGTACTTGCACCTGTACTACTCATTGATTATTTATCACAGACTTTTGTGTTCTCCCTTCTCTATGCAGAAGTGATTGCTGAGACAGCTTTGTACAAATGTGTCCTAAAACCTCTAAAAGAAGCCATTGATTCTTACTTGAAAGAAATCCACAATGAAGATGGATCTTTACAGCAGCTAAAAGAGAACCAACTGGTGATACAAAACACAACTACCACTGACCTAGGCATCACGACCAGTGTGCCCGAAACCGTTGTGCTGGAAAAGATCCTTCACAAGTTCACAACCATGCACAAGGCCTACTCCCCAGAAAAGAAGATTGCCATCTTACTGAAGTCCTGCAAACTCATCTATGACTCCATGGCTCAGGCAAACCCAGGTACAGCACTCTTACTGCAATGTGTCCCTCACTGGTCCTTCTCCGTGTATCAACAGGAGTTTATGACTACAGTGGTAATATTCAGATTGGAGGTAACAGTGGTGGTTGGTGTGTTTGGTATCAGCTGTCCACAGGTTGTATTCAGAAGAGGCGGGTTAGTGACTGTAAAGTTTTCTGCACTAGTAACAAGTTTAAGAATTTTCCTGGCTAACTTTAAGTTCCATAACTCAAAAAAACCCCAGAGGTCTGTGAATGTTTTATGGGTAATGTGTTTTTTGCACAGGTACTCACACAGCTCTCCATAAATCCTCAGAGTTCTTTCCCAGCTTGTGGCAGCTTAATGGTAAATTCTAGGAATGGGTATTTGGCAAAAGTGTCTTGATTTGGCCTTTACAAAGTTTTGCCTAAATTGAGGGGGAAATGCAGATTGCTAGTACTGTTTGTGACTAATTCCTGATGATCCAGGAAATTCCAAAAGCCACTTCTTTGGTGCTCTGAGTATAAATATAATTGAACCTCAAGCCAACCACTAAATGCAGACATTAAACCCTTGGCCTGCAGGTAGGATGCACTTTTGCAGATAGACCAGGAAGCCCCTTCCTTCAGAAACCTGCCATGCCAGGTTAAGAGCTTTATTTGTATACTGGTGAGCTGATGACCAGCCATGCATAAATTTGGAGAGAAGTCAGATATTAATTTGCAATAAGCTGTGGTTCTTCAAGGTCTTACAATCTCCAAAGGTACTTTTAGCTGTTCTGTGTAATTTTATACATATATACAATGGCTTTGGACCACTTACACAGGAATTGTTGTGTCCCTTCTGAGCCTCACCTCAGGGTCATCCCCTCAACAGTGGGTACATCAAGGGTCAATGACGAGTCTAGACACATTATCAGCAGAGCAAGAAGCCACCCCAGGGCTGAGCCTAAGCTGCTGTGTGCATAGGACTTCTGACTGTCTTCAGGACTGAGAGGGTTGGTGTTGTTCATCCTGAAGAAGAGAAGACTCTGGGGACACCTTATAGCAGCTTTCTGAAGGGAGCCTAGAAAAAAGCTGGAGAGAAACTTTTTATAAGGGCACATAGAGACAGGACAAGGGCTAATGGTTTCAAACTGTAAGAAGCTAGACTTAGAATCAATGTCAAACTGAAATTTTTCACTATGAGAGTGGTGAGACACTGACACAGGTTGTCTAGGAATGTTGTGCATGCCCCACCCCTGGAGATGTTCAAGGCCAGGCTGGATGGGGCTTTGAGTAACCTGTTCTAGTGGGAGGTGTCCCTGCCTATGGTATGGGGTTGAAACTAGATGATCTTTAAGGTACCTTCGAACCTAAACCATTCTATAATTCTATGATTCTATTACGAGAACATCTGGACCCATGTAGGGGAATTTGCTCTAACTTTGTTAAAACAGTTGTGTTAAATTTGAGAGTAAATTTGGTATAGATCAAAGACTCATATGCCTCATTAAAACCCACATAGGAGACATGGTCTCCTTCCAATTCTGGTGTTACTTTACGTATCTCTCACACCTCAGTTTGCTCAGGGCTGGAATTTCTCTGTTGCAGGAAATGCCATTATGTCATTGTATGTGACAGAAATTCGGAGTCAGGGAAATAATTCAAAAAAACCCTGCATGTTTTAAAAGATCAGCACTCGTGAAATCAGAGAATTTCATTGTGGTTTGCTTCGCTAACCAAAGCGTTTTATTTCAGCCAGCTCAGCTGTTTTCCCATGTTGAGCATTGCTGCAAGCGGGGTGTAGGTCGGAAGCTGACTTCACCCCTGTGTGTCCAGCTCCTGCTCCAGAATATACGATCAGTGATGGGGCCTGGTCAGAAGGAAACTGGCATGGCTCTAACGGAATGTACCACAATGAATTCAGACCACAGAAAGTGTTTAAGGGAAGGAGAAAGCTATAGTTTAACTCCCAGAAGACGGTGAGCTCAGAGAGAAATTGAGTGAAACACTTTGTAGGCCCACTTAGAAGTGGAATGTGTGGAACCTTTTCAGCAGCATGGACTGGCCCCAGATGACTTTGATTTTTCCACCTGGAAAGAGAAGCGTTCAGCAAACTGAACTGTGTTTCTGACGGGGAATTCCCAGCTGGCAGTGGTCAGGAGAGCGTGCTGCGGGCTGCTCAAGCCAGTTTTCAGCACGTAGGAATTCTGCCCCTGCTCTCTGCCCGTCCCCACAGCAGCGGCCCAGGGCCCCTTGTGCTTTTTCATCCGGCCCTGAGGCAGCGCGGTGCTCTTCGCACAGGAAGAGCAAAGGCCATGCTTGGCTTCCTGTGCGACAGTCTGGTTTTCTTTTAGCTCCTTTTACTCACTGCTGAATTAGAGAGTTCTCTCCTCTTCCAAGATCAGAGCAGGTGGAACACAAAGCTAATCATTCCCTCTGCCACAGGGCTAAAATCAGTCTACCTCTGTCAGAAAAATCATCTGTTATATATCTATATCCTATATCATATATATGTGATAACTACTTATGTTTTCTGGTTTAATTTGCAATTTGGTAGCTCAGGCCAGCCTCACTTTAGGCTGACTGTAGGACGGGCTGACCTGAGAATATGGTTTCGTATCTCAAAGCAAAGTGCAAATTCCACCAAATCAAGCACACATATTTGTTTTCAGACCCATATGAGAACACAAGTTTTTTAAAATTTTGAGACCCATGTACAGCAGTCCAGGCTTGGCCAGGGTGTCCCGACAGGTACCAAGTTTTCTTTAGGGATAGGCTTACTCAGGAACATCTATGCCTGTGGTAGTGCCCATCTTTGTACTGCTGAAAGAATAATGAAGCTTTTAAGTCATCCTCAACTTACTCCATGTATATCAGGCCATCTTAAGAAGGGAGGTGTTCTCTGGTTTAATTGCAATTCATAGTACATGACAAAATCTGCCTGAAAAATTGGCTGTGGTTGAGCCCTCTAATACTTATGCTATGAACTGAATGGGTCAGATCCTCAGATGGTTTAAAGTAACATTTCTCTCTCAAGTTAAAGGCAATCAGCGTATGGATCTGGTTCATCACAAGGAGTCAGGAAGGCAAGTTCACAATCTTTGTCAATACACCTTTCTCCCAACAGACCTCTGAGTACAACTACCAGATACAGATCTATGTTGAAGTAGGACTCATTTACAGTTACAGCTGGCTGTAGGTGGTCACAGATGGGTAGCATGTCTAGCTTCTCATTATAGACCACAAGGACTTAGTCAATGGAGTTCAGTTGATTCATCTGGCTCAATGTAGATGTCTGCTTTAGGGTGAGATGACTCATGACAAACTCCACTGTTGATATTGGTTAGTTCATCCCTGGCTAGGAAAGGAGTTTAGGGGTACTGGTTCAGATGTTCACAGGTAGAGTGTAGGCAGTGCTATTAGTAAGTGAATCCTCCCCAAGGGGGCAATTAAGGTAGCATTTTAGTGTCTCACTGAGCTTTTCCAAGTTCTGTGCAAACTTAAATCACAGCAACATATGCCCTCCAAGAATGTAACCTACAATCTAGAAACATGTAACCTGTCTGCTAAAAATACTAGAAGTAGTTAGTAAGAATAGTATTCATTAAAAGAGTAGAAAAAGTAGAGTTTAGAAAGCCATCTCACCCCTCACAAACTGGCTGGTATTTCTTCCTCTGTGCACTAGAAAAAATAAGACACAGGAGTCTCAGGGAGCTGTAAGCTCCCAAATCTCTGACTGCTCCCACATTTGGAAAGCATCCGCGATACCCACAGAGAGAGCTGGGTGGATAGCTGATTTGTATAGAAGCACTGTAATCTTATGTAGAAAAAAATTATGTATTATTTATCTTTCAGGAATACCTTTACTCAGACAAATGTCAAAGGCATATTGTGTGGTAGGAGTAAAATAAGACTCCCTGCTTTTCACTCTGTCAAAACCACAAGTGACACTTGTGGAGTGATAAATGAGATGCAAATCTGCAATATGTGTGTGTGTGTACTGGCAATGGTGAGCCTCAAGCTCCCAGCCTTGTGCTAGCTGGGGGTTGCCACTCTCTAGAAGAGAACTAATGGAAAAGCAAAAATAGAGGAGCAGTAGGCATTGATTTATGAAAAATACTGTAATGGGACAAAAAGGCCAAGCTTGATCAGTCATAAGCAGGGAAGATCAGACATGGAAAGGCTCTGAAGTTTAAGTTGGAAGCTTGAAAGATGTGGAGACTGAAGAGAGGAACAATTTTCTTACTGCTTCATTTTTGGGGTATGTTTGAGCTGCACATGGAGTGTTAGTGTCTAGTCCAAAACCAGTTCTGTACTGGTGATGGAGCTGGCTAGGTGACTGGCACTAAAACATTTAATAATTTCTGCATAGTTTTGCATGGCTAATTGTAGTGTTCTTTTGGAAAAAGAAAAAAAGAAAGGACAAAAAAGAGCATAAATAAGATCTATATAACATTGGAATCTTTCTCTTCCCTAGCTTTTAGGATGAAGTTTGTCATCCCCTATATACAGCTGGATATTAGCTGCCTTGATGCATTCCTATATAGCTCTGCAGTTGATAAAGGCATGGACAGGAAGCAGTGTGCTTTCAGTGACATAACTGAGCTTGTGAAAGTGAAAGTGGCCTCAAATACCTCAGCAGCCAGTTTAGAACTGATGCTAGAAGCTCCTAAAACTAAATCAGAGAAATCCCACCACACTGCTCATTATCACATCTCACTTCTGAGAAGGAAAATAAAGCTATGTATAGCCGTTTGCTTTATCTTTAGGAAGAGGATATCTGTATTTAAATTACTATTAATGAAGGCTGACGGACTAGTTATTATGTCTTTTTTCTGGCTAGTGCAATTTCTACATTTAAATTAAAGAGCCATGCAAATTTTTCATTCCATACAATTCCTCTGATCTGTAAAACATGTGTTTGAAATGGATTCATGCTGTGTGCTTGTATTAGCTTTCTTAATTCAATAGACCTTAAATCAAACCTTGCTGAAGTAGTATAGGATAGACAAGAGAGAGAAAAATTCTAGTGAGTTGAAGGATGGTCACAATTTTTTCTCATGATCTTGAAATCATCTCAGTCAACCTTTCTGTACTTCAGGTTTCCTAGCTATAAACTGAGGCTAAAATTCATATTTCCTGAAGACCTGCTGCTAGACATCATGCTATTGTTTGTAAAATATTAGAACAAGGTGCAGACCATCATCACTGTCTGCTGCCTGTCAGAATATACATGGAGGGAAAAGAAATGCGTGAACGTGTTAAAATAGGCTGTAATTTCTTTATGGAGGCTTGGGCAGAATTCCAATTGCTTTAAATCATGTATTTAATTAATACCCATTCTATTCAAGCAGTGCATGCCAGCCAGGAGCTGACGTTGTATTTACTTTGCTATAAACATAATAGGATGGGTTTGTGGCAGAAGAGAAGGCTTATTTTAAGCTTCTTATAGATATTTATGAAATAAATGTTTCCTGATCCTGCAGAGAAGAGGAGGAAATAAAGCAAGTGAGTTGTATCTGGAGTAGGGCAACACCACCTTGAACAAGCAAGCTCAGTCCCAGTGTCACTGAGACCACTGGCAGGGTCAGAGCTAGTTTTAACTCTGTCAGCTCCAAACATACCCCTCTGTGAGGAACCATGGATGGAGCTAGGCAAGCAGGTCTGGGAGCTTGGCTCTGACCCAGATTGAAAGTGAAGCTGAGGAGGCAGCAGCCTGAGCAGAACATCCCTGCTGCAGCTCCCAGATGGACCCTGGTTAGTGCCCTGCTGCCTTTCATGGCATGGGGCATGTGGGTTGCAGGATACTGAGCAGCACCAACCACTCGGTTGTCTGGGATTACAGGCATTGTTTCATGTATCTTTGTACCTCCTGCTTCTGGACATACACCTGACAGCAGCTGTTATCCCCATGGCAGACAGAGATATAGGGCATCTCAGGGCCATACTTCGTCTGCTGGCTATATGTGTATAGGCACAATATAGGAGCCTGAACTGCCCTAGGCAACCCTGAAAGTTTGTGGCAGCACATGGAGTCAGAGCTAAATTATTGATAATTTAGCTTTTCTTTTGTTGACACCTACAGCTCCTGCTGACTTCATCTTTAGGTACAGACATGGGCCTCATATTCCCACATCAAAATGATGTCAAGTAATTTATGCAGGTTATGAGCATACAACATATGGAGAATGATAACTCTTTTCATTATTGCAGACAGCCCTACTCTGAGTTTATTAATCAAAAAGAAACTGCACATCAGATTTTTGTATTTAAGCCACATAAACAGCCGGGAGTCCAATAACATTTCTATGAAATCTTAAAGTTGAGAAAGTTTTATAACAAGGCCTGGTAGGCAGAGCAGCTAAATCAGCTTATAGAAATGAGATAGGCAGCAATGAAAAGTAATTGACTCAGTGCTTGCTTCTCAGCCAATAAAAAGAAATAGATTCTGTAGGAGTTCTTGAAAAGTGTCCTCTAACTTTCATTTCAGTTGACACTAGAAGTTGATGGCTGGGGAATTGTTTAGTTCCAAGTTGCTATTTCCACTCTACATTGGTAGGTCAGTTTGTTAGCTGGCTAGTGATCTCCTTCAGTAACATTTTATTTTTAAAAAAGCCAGCATTTTTTTTCAGTGATAAGAATTCATGTTGTGAATTAGAAACTTTCTTGGGTGCCCTGGCAGACACAATAGAGATTGGTTATGAAAAAGAAGTGGTAGGGAAGAGAAGACTCTGCTATTGGTGTTGCACTGCAAATCCCTTGTCCTTCAGGAAATCAGAAGCACCCAATCCATGCTATGGGTCAGTAACTACTACATCATAAAGAAAAAAATTTTTAAGAAGGAAAAAAAACGAGCCTAGCAAACTCTTTGGTATTTCATCTTCCTTTACACCAGCTTTATACAGAACTAACTCTATTAGCTTCTGGTTAAGGAGAATAGGCTTTTTTTCCCTGTGCAGTTTTTCTACTACATTTTCATGTCTCTATTGTGTAATCTTTTTTTTTTTTTTTGCTAGATAATATTAAATAGCTGTAATACTAAGCTACTTGTATTAAGGTAATATAGTAATGAATTGTTTGCTTCATAGAGCTGAAACTTTCAGAGACATAAGCCAAGGCAACAACAGACCATGTCCATCCAGATGTTAATGAAACAATGCAGTCCTTTTATAGTTGGGTTGAAGGCCTAAGACTGTCATTTAACTAAAGGCAGCCACAATAAAGCAAACACAATTGAAAGCCTTAATCTAGCTTTCATTAAATAGATTGCCTATATGTGGCATGTGCGGACTCTGTTAGAAACAGACTGAACTACAGCCCTGACAACCTCTCACGCTCCAACACTTTGTTTTAACTGGATCAACTCTCTCTTCACTAGATATATTACTGGGTTTATTTTAAAGCCACAATTTTTATTTTAATCAGAGGCCAATCTCATGTTTATTTGAGGCTTCGGAAGAATATCTTCCTTTGCCAGTGGAGAATCTGCGTCAGCTATGAATGACAAAAAAGGAAAGGTGACTCATAGCAAAGATTTGAAATAAGTCAGTGGGAACATTTGAGAAATAGGAATTTATTCCCTACCATGGAAGGGCATGTGGACTGTGGGCCAAAAATGGCTAGGGCATAATTTCACTGAAGCTACATCAAGTATAGCTGTGATTATTTGAGGTGAGGAAAATGGTTCTCAAGTGAGACACACATGGCCCATGAAGCCTACACATCCAAGTGCTCAGGTGAAGAAAACTGCCCGTGGTCTGAAGGAGGACATTCGTAAAGAAAACAATATGGGCTTATGCTAAGAGGAATGGCCAACTCTGAATGTTGGGAAGATAGGCCTATTAAGCAACTTGTTATTATGGGTTGTCCATCATGAGTTTATGACATGGTGGAAAGGAAAAACATCTTTCAAATAAGAAAAGCCATCCTTGTGTTCTTTGTGGTTTATGCAGCAAAGCTTGACTTTGTATTCTAAGTAGTAATTATTTATAATGATGGCTTAACATGTATGGGTTTTTGTCCTCGGAGATCTCAAAGAGCTCATACAGATTACCTATAAGATTACTTTGTCCACTTTGTTGATATGAATATTTTAAGCACAGGAAATCTTGAGCTCATGAGGATATGTTCATGTAGCACCTGCTGCACACCAAGTCCAAAAACTAGTCTAAATCCAATGTGAAAGCCTTTTTGTTTTCTTAGCTAGACCATAGCTGGAAAGATGCTTCCTCTTAGATCCTAGCTCTTGGGAGACTGTTTTCTGTTTTAATTAGGAGCATGTAGTGTGATGTTTTACTTACTGAAAGAACATAAACATGGAAGTCCTCAGTCCTAAAAAACACTGTCTCAAATTCTGTTTTCTGCTCCTTAGTCCCACACATAGAGTGAACCTATGAGAATAAATTCCCCTAACACGTGTAGACCATTTTGTTGCTAATACTGCAAACCTGAACTGCAGTCTTGATGGCAGTGTCAAATCAGAGGACAGAGTTGGCAGCCTTTGCACTCTTCAAGGATTATCATTTATCTGTTATCCATAAATTTTAAACTTCTCTTTTTCCAGTTAATAAAGAATGGCAGAAATGGTACTCCCTAAAAACCTTCACACTCATATTTTGGGCTTGAAGCAAGTTTACTTACTTTTAAAGTGAACTAACTTTTCCTGTTTCAGCATTTTTCTCTGCTGTTGCTTTCAAGCTTTAACCCTTCAAGTAATGTAAGCTAAAGTCTGCAAAAGACATGTTGTGTGAGAAGCTGTCATTGTTGTGCGGGAATGTGCCTTTGTGGCATGTTTATTGGGACCACTCTGTGTTTCTCTTTGCTCAGGGAAGCTGTATGGTGCAGACGACTTCCTCCCCGTGCTCATGTATGTGCTGGCCCGCAGCAACTTGACTGAAGTCCTTCTGAATGTGGAGTATATGATGGAGCTCATGGACCCTGCTCTGCAGCTTGGGGAAGGTAGAGTACAGTGTTTGCTACTGGGATATTCACTTTGGAAATCACCATTTACCTCGCTTTAGTGTTTGTGAAAGCGGGGCAGCAAGGCTCTGGCTGGGCATTGTGGATAAGTTTGTCCAGGGTTTTCAAATCCGAGACTCTAGAACTGTTGCCAAACACGTCAACTGTTTTTAGCAGTTCAGTGCCCTTAGACACCAGCTCGAAAGGCAAGGGCCCAGCATAAATAAGACCAGAGTTCCTGGATTAGTTTAGTAACCTAAACAGAGACATCTAGTGTTCCTTGGCCCAAAAGCTGAAAAGTTAAAAGGTCTTTGCCTAAAATTAAACTGCTTCTGCAATCCATTGTGTAGATACTTTTATTTATTCCAATGAGAAAAGAGCCCATTTCTGAAACTGCACTGTATGCCTGGGGCCATCCATCATTCTTATGGTCACTCTACTCTTAAATTTGAGGGACCCCTTTGACAATGTTCTCTGGCTGAGTATCATAGTGAGACATAGAGAAGAAAGTTGGCTTAGAAAGGAATGTTGGGTTTGCATGTGAACATAGCCTTCTGCTATTAAAGGAATAAATACCCCAGGGGACTGTGGGCCTTTAGTTTCTTAAATATAGCTTGGTAAGTAAATGCTACTAACAGTGACAGGATTACCCACTCTGAATTAGGAACATGGATCATTTTTCACCAAGTAGTTACTAAATGAATAAAAGAGGATTTATTTTAGAATATTTTTTTTAAGTACTGAAGTTCTAGAAAGGAGTCCTGGATGAACAACAACATACTAATTTTATTTATATTCAAAAGGAGGTATAAGTCTGTAGCTAAAAGCATGTCATCCCAGCACAGTGCAGAGGTAGGCAGAAGCATTTACTAACAGAATGAGCAGTAGCAACACAATCATAGAAGTAAGGGGTTTCTGCACAGGCTAACTTTCCTGCTGAAAAGAACTGTTAGCAAAAAAAAATGTTGTCCTAAGCACAGCATTTTTCTGACATAATTAAGCTGGTTTTGGTGACAACGTTGCCCATAGGTTCTTAATTTCAAAAGGACACACTACCAGACTGGTTACTGAAGACACTTGGGTTGGGGAGCTCTGGCTATTGAGGGCAAAGCTGGCTGGAAGTTCTCTTCAGTCAAAAATGCCAAGGCTCTCTGAAATGTGTACTCCAGTCAAAATTTTGTGAGGGACTTCTAGATCAAACTGGCTGAATAACCACTTCAGAAAGGAGACTGGGAATAATTGCAAATAGAAGGAATGGAAAAAACATAACATTTCAGT
This sequence comes from Scolopax mira, assembly GCA_004320125.1. Lineage (NCBI taxonomy): Eukaryota > Metazoa > Chordata > Aves > Charadriiformes > Scolopacidae > Scolopax > Scolopax mira. The sequence goes on along the minus strand of BJBW01002686.1, from coordinate 58,797 downwards.
GAAGATAGTTCTGAGATCACAAAGCCCAGGGCTGAAATGTGAACTAGCAGAAATGAACTTAAGTTAGGCCTTTCAAAGTCAAATGGTAAAAGGTGACTCAGGAACAGAAAGAAAAGGGAAAAAAGGAAATCAGAAGTGAGAAAACTGTGGAAAAAAAATATAAATATTATAATAAAAATATATATAAAATAATTAAATCTGGCCTCCAAATTAAAAATTTAGTTTGAATGAATTTTATAACAACATTAATGTTGATTACCGGGGCAAAGGCAAGGACGGATGATGAGAAATGACCATGTGGAAATGAAAGTGGAAGAAAAATTACTACTTAAAAAGAATGTAATGAATTCCTGTCACGGGATACTGGGAGATCTTCCTCCCTGGCTTCTGAGGGAAGGGATACACAGGGTCATGGGTCCCATCACAGGCACATGTGACTCACTCAGAACAGGAGAAATACTGAATGACAGATGAGGAAGCTCATAACTGTATTTAAGAGGGGAAAACTGCCACTTGCAGGTTTGTTAGCCTTTTCTTAGCAGCACTTTGTGGGAAACAGTAAAGAAAAGAGTATTCTTGGTGCAGACCATGACCTATGTAGTTATGGGACATTCCTCATTGGATCCACCTGACTATGGAAAGTCAAATAGCAGTCTTATCTTTGTCTGTCCTCTACTACACCAAACTTTAGTAGTGCTCCAAAAATAAAGTTCTTAAATAAAATGCTGTCTTAGCCACCACATAACACAACCAGCCACAATGACCACGGAGCTCATCGGGGTCATCAGAGTCTTAAGGGCTACTGGTTGGTGTTAGGTTTTGGTGATGTGGAAGTGCCATCTAGAGGCAACTGCAATTATAAAACTTAAAACCAGGGAGCTCCACCCAGCTGATAGGCATTTTTTATTTCTGACAGTCTTTCTGGAACCCCCAGTGAGGGGATCACACAGGGGCAGGGGTGGCAGGCCCATGGGTCCAAAGCCTGGCCCTTATGAGTCAGGCATAATGCTGCCTGGAGGCCCAGGGGACCTGTCTCATTCCTGCTGCTGCCGGGGCAGCTCTGGGGGCTGACTCTTTCCCTCTTTTTGGAGGAGACCCTGGCTCCAGCCTCTCACTTGTCAGCAAAGCTGAGCCAGGAGGCACCTGTGGAAATGAGCACTTTTAGTGCCCTGGCATGGGGTTGCCCCACAACCAAAGCATCAGCTTCTTCATATTCAACTCTGTCCTCTTACCAGGGCTTATCTTCACCTCTGTTCTTATCGTGGTCCAGCTGCTTCCCTGGCTACTGCAGTTGGTTATTTATTACCTGCCACAGCCAACACCGCAGCAGTCAGGGAGTTTCTGAGTGAAAAGGACTGTCTGTGGACTTCTACTGCTTTATCCCCTGTTTCTCTGCTTTTACCAAGATTTATCCCAAAACTCTGAACAGCCCAGGAATTACTCTCAGCCAAATAGCTGGGCTCCCTGTCTACTCAACAGAAATGGAGGGAGTGGAGGGAAACTTGTTCTTGTAGGTCTGAGACATCCTTCAATGCTGCTGAGCCCACCGAGGACGCGGGCTCTATATGTTCCAGAAATGCAGCTGGAGTGGAGGGCCTGAATCCAGGCCTTGTACTTTTCCTACAGAGTACACTACAGTTGTTACTATTCCCTTGCATTATGGGGACTGTGTAAGAGCCCAAATTTCAGACTGTTGCTGGCCCTGTTAAACAGAACAGAAAGGTGGCCATGCCCTAAAGAATAAACCATCTGTGCTCAAAAGTGTTGTTTTGGGTTGCTTTGTGAAAGCTACTTTTGTAATGGTTCACCTTCTGTCCATGTTTCCCTTTAGGCTATCTACAACCTCAGCAGTCTGGGCAGTGACAACATTGTGAAGCAGAAGGGGGACACTGTGGTCATTAGGTCTCATTTACTCTTGGGTTAACATCAGCAGCGAGGCTTGGACAGTGGGAGTGTTAGACAGCTGCCACTGCACGGGTACAAGCTGGATGGATGGATGTAGAAATGAATGGCCTGTGCTGGTGTGATATTCATACACCACCTTCTCCCTTTGCAGGCTCCTATTATTTAACAACAACCTATGGAGCCCTGGAGCACATCAAGAACTACGACAAAATCACCGTCACGCGGCAGCTGAGTGTGGAGGTGCAGGACTCCATTCACCGCTGGGAACGACGGAGGACACTGAACAAGGCCCGGGCTTCCCGCTCATCAGTGCAGGTACCTGGCATTGCTTTTCAGGGAAAAAGCCTGAAAGATGAACTTGCTCTCTCCAGATTTTCTAATTTTTAATATGGTAATTATTTTAAGACAAAACTAACCCACATCACTATTAAAAAATAAGAGTACATAATGGTGCAGGATTTCCAAATCTTAAAATAAGACACCTCATTTGAAGTGCTACTAAATACATTTTGAAATCTTGAAGTACCCTCATAATGTTATAATTTTAAATATGATGGTGGAGTGGTTCTGTTGATCATTCTCCTAAGAGGTGTGCTCGGAGTCTTCACATGTGGAGAGCTGCAGTGGGGAGGAAGAGAGCCCTATTCTCCATGTCCTTAGAGCCTGGGGAAGTCTCATGCTAAGCTGAAGAGATGTGAGCAGGCGACTCAGGGGCGGTTCTTAGGTGTATAAATCTGTAGGAAGACTTGAGACATCCCAAGGGCCACTCAGACAGGCATCTTCCAGAGCCTGGCTTCTCCTTTCCAGCAGGGGGAAGACCCAACAATATCTGGCCAGCTTTGAAGCCCATGCTGTGTACGGCTCGGTAAAGAACTCCTTGTGCACCAGTGGGAGAGGTCACAGGAGGGATGGGTGGTCTGGGCCTCCAGCCATGGTGCATCTGGTTGCAGGACCAGGCAGTCGGTATGCTCTGCCAGCCCCATGTCCTGTGATCAAATCATCCCCCACAGGGAGGCAGCAAAGGCCACATTTCAGGTTCTGCAAAGCCTTAGCATTGCAAAACTGAAAACTGTGAATGCCCAGGAGGGAAGTCTTCTGAGGAGGAAGACACAGTCCATATAGCCCTACAAAAGCATGGAGTTGAATATATTTCTCATATTGTATTCAGAACAGTGCCTGATGATCCCAGAACTTGTGGATGGGTTACATCAAATATCCATCCAGCCCTGAATGCTGCTCTGGCAGTAGCTCATAGCAAGTACCTAACATGGAGCAGAATAGCTGAGCAACATTTCTCCAGAAGATTCCCACCACCTCAATCAGCATAAGGACACATTTCCATTCCTTTGAATGAGGGGTAATATCAGAGACATGCAAGCCCATCCTGATCATCTGCAGTGGTACTCCATAAATGCAGTTTGGAAACTTCTACTCCACATATTTGCCAGATCTCACTTCTGCTGGAGAATCTGAGTATTTTATGACCAAAATGGTGGGAAATTTTTTTGAACTTCACATAAAAATTAAACATGCAGGTTCCACTGTGGCCAAAAGCTCTCTAGATTCTGTTCCTCATGAGTTTGATGAGACTAAAGTCATCCCAGTAGTCATTACTGCCTGGAACAGGATACAAGTAAATCAACCTCCTCAGCGTAACTTCTTCTTCTGTTTCTTTACTGGTGGAAAGAAGTTTGGATGACAGGCTGTTAAGGTGCTGTGATGGTGGAGTCACAACGGTTGCTGCACTGACAGCCCTTTCCTGTTTGTGTGAGACAGGTGGTTTTCAGGCCAGACTGATGAGGTTTTTGGCTTGGTATTTTGGTCTGTTACTTCTTTGCTTCCTATTTCTTCAGGAACTGTAGAAAGGTGGGAAAAGGAACAGTTGAAGAACTGCTCACTAAGGATATCCACCAAACCAGAAACAAGCTTTTAGTTGTGTGTCTTTACAGGGCTAATTATTTGGTTATGTGTTTGTTAGTTTAAGTGTGTGCTGATTCAGAGCTTGTTCATCTGAGAGAAGAAAGGATAGAATCACTAGGGCACTGGAGAATGATTGAAGGACATCTGGGAAGGTTTTGGAGCTCTGGGGATGAATTCTGCTCATTCAGTCCTAAGTCACTGGGTTAACTGCAAGATCTATCCTCATGATTCTCTACAGGATTTCATCTCTATCTGCTTTCTGGAAATTGGTGCTCAGTCAAGGACACTTGCTTCCCGGAGCGATACCACGGCTGAGCAGCTGAGCCAGCAGTGTGCCGAAAAGTTTGAAGTCTCCCATCCCAAGGACTACAGCCTCTTTGTTTGTGTTGATGACCAGTGGCTTCAGCTGGACAAAGATGCCCTTCCTCACCGCATCAAAGCCTCCCTGCTGAAGAGTGAAACCAAGAAAGATTTCCATTTTATTTATAAACCAATCGAGCATAAAACCCCACCAGTTCCAACTGTCAACGAGTCAGATTTTCCCTAAGGGCTCTGGTGCTCTGTTGTATTTCCTGTCATCCTGGTAGGGCTAGATAGTTTATCTCATGAGATACTCTAGTATCTGCCCAGCTCAGAAGGCCTCTGGAGAATGGCCTTTGACATAAGGCAGATGTGCTAATTTAGATGCTGTCTGAATTCAGGGCATTTCTCAGCAGAGCTCATTTGCAGAAATAAAAGGAGCATTCAGGAGAACATTCACACTCTGGAAAACTTGAAGTATCAAACGTCAGAACCTCCCGCTGGCAACCAGCTGACATCACAGAATGTAAGTGGACAGTGGAGAAAAATCCAGAGATCTTGCAGAAAAGTGGACATTTACTCCATAATAAATTATAGCAGGTGTGACTCAGCTCTGTGCACAGGGCCTGTGGAAGGTCTGCACACACCTCAATCTGTTTGAAGGTAAGACTGTGTTTATGCCTTCGGTATCTCAGTATCTGTGCACCCAGTTTGCATAAACTGAGTCTTGTCTGAGGTACTCAGTGGCATAGGGCTGCCACCATTCCATCTCTGTCTTGCTGTCTACAACATGACATTGCCTTCAAAATCCATGTAATTCCAGACCATACACAATGATCCTGAATATTCACTAAGAATACATTTTCTGCCACCTAGTTGTCACCGAAATCGGGTAACGTTTTTCTCAATGTTTCTTTCTTAAAGATTGAAAGTCTTCACCATTGGTTTTACATGTACAGCAGTTTTAATCACACTGGTTGTATGATAGTGTCTGGTTAATTGTATATTTATTTCCATGTGTGATATGGTGCAATTATTTTAAAATAAGCATTTTAATAATTTGAAAGCAATTTAATAATTTGAAAGCCAAAAAGTCAAAAAGGGCTAGAATTAAATACCTGTCCCTTTTTACCTGGATGTCATTTTCTCCAGTGTTTTCATACCTACAAGTCCCACCAGATTATTATTTTAATAAATTCAGGCTGTTGCAGACAGAACTTGCTAATTCTCCTTTCTACCTTTGCTTTCACTTATTCAGTCATTGCAGAGTCAAATTTCCCTGCAAAACTAAATTCCCACGGAACAGATTGAACCAATGCAAAAAAGGCTTTTCACAAAATTTGAAAACAGTTTTTCAGGACTTGAACCTTAATTTCAAGAGAGATCCATGTCTTCTGGGTGCCTTCATTCAAGTGAGATTCCCACTGTGAACGCGTGAGACTGGATTGTCTGCATGCAGTAGGCAAGCAAGCCCCCACTGCAGCCACACAACCTGAGATCAGGCCTAGCAAAGCTCCAATTATAAAGAATGGATGTTTTACCGCAGGTTTTGCTCAAAACTGTTATTGTTTCCTCCTATTCACGTTCAAAAAATAATTGTGACACATTGGGCCAAGTTGGCCAAGGTTCCTGTCTTACTCCTGAACCTCCAAAGGCAAAATGCTGTTGTGTGTGGCCGGTCGTTATCTCAGTCCCTGGGGCTTGAAATGTCTATGTCTACATGCCCCAGCTGTAGCTTGGACTGGCCAAGCCTGCACAGGGAGAGCAAACCAGTGCTGTGCCTCCACCGGCATGGACTCCGTACACGTCGTCTTAGGAGGGAAAGCAACCAAGAATGAGGAACAGTGAATAACAGCAATCTTGGTTTCGAGGACATCATGTGCAGACCTTGCAGCATGTGGTACTGGCACGGTGCTGAGTCCAAATTCATGGCTATTTCTGCTCATATGCAGCTGCCAGCAGCTCTGCCTTGCTGCTGGGCAGCAGACCCAGGACGGTGGAGCAGAATCCTCTCCTTGAGCTGCCATTAGCCTCTTGCAGGGCAGTGTGCTCCTGCTGGGAGTCCAGGCTGCTCTCAGGGTGGCACTCAGGATGCCATGACCTGAGATACAGGTTTCCAGACCCAATCTGTTCATCTCCATCCCCAGGGAGGTGCCCACTGACTAGGATTGGGGCTGTCTCTGGTGGTCCCCACTGTAGAAGTGGGATGTGCCCTCAGGGAGACCCCATAGTCCTGGAGCTGATGGCCTCACTGCAGCTTCCCCGTGTCCATCCTGCAGGCTGCTGCAAGGACATCAGCTCTTGCCCCCCTGCCACCCTGCCCTGGATGTGATGTACTGATGGCTCAGTGCAGCTTCTCACCAGTGGGCTGGGTACAGGGTCCCCTGGACACTCCAGCAGTGAAGCAGCATGTCCACACTGCCCTGCTTCTCAGCCCATCGCCATCCCCCCTGTGGTGGAAACACTGCCAGCAAATCTCTGACTCACAGCACAGAGGCTGGTTGTCCTGTTTCCACCGTAGGTCTCATCACTGACACCCTGATGTCCTGAGGGCTGATCTGCTCCATATTGGCCATAGTAAGGATGATCTTGTTTGTCTGTGGGGCTGTGGCAGCAACAGGGTCCAACCTCTGGGCAACATCAATTGTGAACCTTCCTTTTTTCTCAGACCTAACACACCCCACACCCCCCCCCCCCCCCCCCCCCCCCCCCCCCCCCCATATCCTCCATTTCATACCCGCCCTCCCAAAGGAGACACCCCCCACCTGCTTCTCACCTCCCTTCCCCACCAAAACAAGGGTCAAAACTAGCTCTCTGGCCCACCTCCCACTGTTCTCCTCACCTTCCTTGGTAGGACTGCAGGCCATGTACCCACCTTGCTCCCCACCACCTGAGTATGGATATCACACTGCACGGGGTCCATGGGGTCCACGGGGTCCCCCCCTACGGGATTGGGGGTCCCCAGTGCCAGACTCAGAGATGGGGTGGGGTGTCTCACCAGCAGCTTACTTCTGCTGTGGCTGCCGCAAGTTATTTTAAGCCCCAGGAGCAAAGATGTGTAGGTCTGCCAAAGTCCTTGGCCTGATCAGGTTATCTTTATACTATAACATTTACAGTTAATGAGCCTACAGTAATCTGATGAGGATAAGGCTAAAGTAGGAACATGCAAGGAAGGAAACTAGGACTGATCTTCTGCTGGGTATTTCCGGAGAGCAACTGGACTTTGCACTGGCCAGGGACAAACAACAGATTGATGAAGTGAATCGTTCCGTCCCCTCGCAGCGTCCTGGGACACCTGAGTCAGCAGCTGGACCTCGGGACCGGGATAGCACTAAACCACTGCAATCCAAACAGGCTCAGACTAAAATTTGCCAAAGCCTAATCCCAAAAATCAGACCCTCAGGTCCAAGTTTTCAAAATGCTGTGGTATTCAGCACCAGCTGAATTTCTGTAGGCTTTTACAGAGTTTCTCAAGCTGTATATTCATTTTCCTCTGGTGTAACAACTGCAAAGCTCTGATTTGACTTGCAAAGGCTGCCATGGGCTCTTCCTGAACTCAGAGATTATTGGCAGTAATGTGAGGTCCTGTGCCTGGTGGCGAGCTGCCTGGAAGGAATTCTCTCTGCTGGGGCTCGGTTCAAAGCAAGGCTTCCTCGGGGGCTCCAGGGCACCTGGCCTCTTCGGTCATCTTGCTCAACATACAGCTCTGGGACACGGGCACCTCCAGGGCCCAACCACAGCTCTCCCTTGTCAGGGGACGTGAGCTGGGAGATGACACATATGAGGGGATCCTAGAGGGCCCAGGTCAGAGATGGCCGCTGCCTCTCCAGGCTCACAGCTCTGCAGTGGGGCTTGGGCTCTGCCTGCCCTGGGGTCATGCAGGAACAGCCTGTCTGGAAGAAACGTGCTGCTGTTTTGGTGACCCGGAAAAGCTCTGAGTCTCCAGCGTGAAGAATGCTGGAGAGGTTCAGTGTGTCTCTCCATCTGCAGCCTGGTGCCCAGGGTCCTGTGCTGCCTTGGGCTGGTATCTGACATTTCAGGTGATAAGAAAAAGAAAACAAAACCAAAACAAATGTGGGAATGAAATGGGTGTTTTTAAATGCTCTGTGGGATTTCATCCATTTTTGCCATGGGGTTTCCTTATGCTGCAGCCCAGGCGAGGAGGAAGTTCAGTTTGATGATCTGTGGCCTCTCCTGGTTAGTCAAGATAGTCACGCTGTGACTCACGCTCTGGCTCTCACATGAGCCATCATCTCCAGAGAAGAGTGTTTTAGGACACTTTGACCAAGTAGGGTTGTGCAATCCTGCCAAGGCCTCCTCAAACACCCGTTTACTGAGAAACATTGTGCAACACTCATGTGCTCACAAGGAAAGGACCCTAGTGTGAGAGAGAGGAAGAACGAGACCTCCTGAGCCTGGCAACTTCTGCAAAGAAACAACAAAAAGCCTGAGTGGCCACTTTGTGAGCAGAGCTGGTTTAATGCCACTTTGCACCCACTGATGGGATCTGTCAATAATTTGCTGAAATAATTACACTGCCAGGTCACGTACAACCTAAAATAAAACCCATTGAAATCAAAGGCAGCATTCCTGCTGGCTTCAAGAGCTTTTGGGCATCACCATGTATCAGTCACCAACTGTACTTTGAAACCCAGCACAAGACTGGCTTTTCCACAGGCTTGTGGAGTGATTGAGGCTGGCAGGCAGCCCTGGAGGTGGCTGGTCCAAGGTTGCTCAGAGCCCTTTCAGTGCTGTGGGTCTCTGGGGTTGGAGACCCCACAGCCTCACCAGGGCCCTGTTCCTGCCTTTCAACCCATTGCACTGTTTTCCTCCTGTCCGGGTAGGGTAAAGGCCCTGCCTGTCCCACCAGAGTCCCCGTTTGGATGAGTGTGGTGACTGTGGGACACTGGCCACCTCTGCCCATTCTCATGCATGGGATTACAAAACTGTAATATTTCTGCTTTCTCTGGTCTCTTTTGGGGTCTCGTGTCCCTGGGAAGGATTCAGAACTGCCTGAGATCTCAGCATGAAATGCTGCTTAGGACCTCAACTTCAGGTTCCTTCCCCTGTGCTGCTCCTCCATCCCTGCTCTCAGGGCCTGAGATGGGCCCTGCTGCACAGCATTGACCGAAAGCTGTCCTGGTGAGAGAAGATGCAGCTTGGTTTGGAGAGAGCTAAAATACTACTACTTACTGAAATCTCTAAAGAAGTGCATTATCTCCAACTCTAGGCGAACTACCTTCTGCTTTATTGCTCGTAGAGATGGGAGGGGTGGTTACATGCTCTCCAAACAAAACTGTGTCCAGGTAAATTTGCATTATTTAGCTTATTTGCATTAGAAATAGTCAGCATACAGTGAGGCTGATCATGCCTCCTGTCCCTCCGGGCCCTCTCAAAGGCAAGGCGGTGAGCTGCTGGGTGCAGCAGGATGTTGGGTGGAAACACATGGCAGATTTGGCACAGAACAGCTGGGAAAAGGGCCTCGAATTCTGTTTCTAACAATAAGGAAGAAGAGGACAGGAAGACCTGGCTGCTGCGGATGGCACTCTTCCCTGGGGTTATGGATAAACACACCTATTCTGCTTAGGAAAGGTTCCCCCTTCTGCCTGGTGATAATTTGCCAGGAACCTAACATTTTTGCACAAGTTATTCCCACACCTCGGGGTTCTAGGACTGGCAGCTGCGTGCCTGCAGGACGAGTCAGCACGTCTGCACTTGCCCAATACACCACAAGATGCTCTGGTGTAAGACTGGCCTTGCACAATCCTAAAATGTTTCTGTTAGCATCCCAAAACAAGCAGCCTGCTGTAGGACCTTGCCTGCGTGGTGCTATTTAGAGACCTTAAAACAAAAGCATTGATCAGTGCAGGTGAAGGCTGTTGGGTTTTTTTTCTCCTGCGGCGCTGTTCCCCGAGTGACTGCAAAGGAAATGGGTCTCTGGACAGGAACTGGAAATTCAATAGCCCATTAGTGCTTTTTGTGGGGCATGGATAAGAACCAGCTGCATCTCAGATGAGATTGTAAGTGCATTGACATCTTCAGATTGCCTCTATCCTCCATTTCAGCCCTCCCCTGAGGGAAGGAGGACTTTTTTCCTCCTCTGCATTCTAGAGATAAAAATCCAAAAGACCAAAAGCCTCTTCTGAATACTTCAGAGGAAAACGAGTATTTTTAAGGGGTGAAGAAAATTGCTAGAATTATGAACTGATGACACTAAATGCCTGAGAAGCAGGATAGATTTGTTGGGCAGAGAACAATTCTAAAAGCAGAAATGTGTAAAACTTAGCAGATTTAATGTATGTATTAAAACGTATAGCTCTGAAGGAGTCATTTTCCCTGTTCTTGCAAAGCGATTGAGAGCTCTTGGTACGCTCTTCTGTGACAGCAGGACTGCCTGAAAGCTGTCCTGTGCCATTGGGGAAACACCTGCAGCACTTGGGCACGCAAGAATTTCATACTGACTTGTATGAAAGAAAGATTTCTGCTGAAAAAAACCTAGCTTTACAGCTGTACAGAAACAAGAAGTGACTGAAAAGCATCAAGTATCTGAACTTTCAACAGCTCCTAAGGTGTAAATTTTCATTTCTTAATTCAGTAAAGCCAAGTTCCACATAACTTTTATCTTATCCCAACCATCTTGACACCAGATGTTCTCTGGGTGTTTCTCTCATTCACTCCCACAGCAACGAGCTGAGAGCTCTCATGCTCCTGCCTTTATCTGCCTCTTCTTTAATAAAACGTACCCTACAGCTCCTCTCCTCTGACTGGAACAACACACAACTCCCTCCTGCAGACATTGCCTTAGTTTTCTCCAATGTTTTCTTTTCCCATGGAGATGAGGTAATTTTGCATATTCCAACATACTCTGGAAAGAATCCTGAAGTACCTCTCTACCCTGTCCCTACATGTCAAAAGATACAAGCAACCTGAAGCTATTTTAAATCACCTCATAACCTCTAATTTGTTCCTCTGCTTGTCATTTACCGAGTCACCTCTAAGGAGTGGTGCCTTTGTGATTTTTTGCCTTTTTTTTTTTTGGTGGGTGGTTGTTTTGTTTTGGGGTTTTTATTTTTTGAGATGACCCGTTTCATAAAAGGCTTAGGGGGACAAATAACCTTTTAATGCAATGTCATAAAACTAATTAGCTCTGATTCATCTTTAAGACACAAGATGTGTTACACTAGTGCCCTGTAGGTTGATGAAACTGTCAACTTTATTTTTCTTCACAGGCAGTTGCCGTACTCCATGACTTCCCAGAGGTTTGTGTGTATATACATTTAATTATCACATACAAGTGCTAGATTTACAGCATTCGATTTCTTTGGGAAACAGTGCTTTCTACCCACAAAGACTGTTACTGTTCACAGTGTAACTGCCCTGTTCACATCTGATAGTTCTTGAATGCAACTTATTTCTTTGAACTGTTAAGGAGTTAAAGCTTAAAGAACAAGCTTTGGTTTCTTTGCTCTTCAACCAATCTACAAATTAGTCACTGTAATGGAATTCATTAACTTTTTTAAAAAATCTAGTAGTTAGCAATAGTGTAATATTTTTTTTTCCAGGATTAATGACTTAATGTTTAAATTTAGCATCGATTTAGCAATCACTGATAGGTATAGGTGGCTTGTAGTGTTCATCCAGAGACTTTTAAAAGCATTGCGCTTTGAAACAAACCATCCATCTTGAAAGCTCCAGGTGGTTGCCAAAATGCCTCTGTCAAACCAGCAGGCTGTCAGCAGTGGGGATGCAGGGGAGAGCGCTGGCAAGTGCTGCGTTGCTCATGGTCAGGAGCCTCAGCTCCCAGCACAGTTCCAGTAGAGTGGCTGACTCTTCACGTTGGCATGCATGTAGAGTCTGGGTTACTGCAGTTATGAAAAGTTATCACCCGTAGTAAGGGTTATACCAAGGACTGTTGTTTCCATCAATACCCAAGGCACACTTGATCCATGGCCAGGTGTATTCTGCAAGAGAGAACAATAGTGATGATAAACTTCATGTGCTCTGCTCTCTGAACTATTTCCCAAACTGACTGTAGGATGCCACCAGGAGCGGGGGCAGCAGTTCTTCGCCTTCTGTTGTACATGCACACTCCTAAACTACCAGTCCAGCCTCCCACCCCCTGCCCCTCTGCTTTCCTCTTGCACTTTTCTTCCTCTTGCATGACTCCCAAGCTGGAATCCTATCCTCTACAACAGACTGCTGAGACAATTTCAACATCATGCTTCCCCTGCCCCCCCACATCACCATAAGGATCAGCCCGGACCATTATTTCCCTGCTTTCCTACCACACGCTCACAGTTTCAGGTCCTAGGACCGTATTCCCTTTCTGCACCAGAACCCAGCAGTGCTGTGGTGTTCTGAGCAGCAGCTGAGGGGGGAGAGGAGAAAATACAGCAGTTCCCAACCTTGCTTCAGTGTAAGATCATACAGGAGCATCAGGGCAACACCTGTGTCCTGCAAGACGCACCAGTCATGCTATTTTGTGTTACGCAGTGGGATCCTCCAGTTGGCTACAATTTCCCCCAAGGGTCTTCAACAAGGAAATTAAAGGGTTTCTGGGAACTGGATCGTCATGAGTGGGAGGGAATCTAATAATGATGTGTTTTACAAAATTACCATTCATATCTTTAGTCATAATTTTACTGACAAAATAGTCAACAGACCAGAACAAATGAGCAGCTTTGTCATGCTTCATCTGCCTGTTAGTTTCTGGTTTTCTAACCACAGTGTATCTGGGAACTCATTACCTGTCTATAGGGTATCCACCTTCACAAACGTTGACCAAGGCATACAGCTGTCTCAGTGCATATTCATACTGAAATAAAAAACCACTGTTAATAATTTCAATGATGAAGAGCAGGTATGGTTTATCCAGATTATGCAGGTTTACTGAATTATGCAAGCAATTTAGAGATGTGTTTATTTACTGGTCTTGACAATCTAGTACTAGGTTAAGTGGATCTTCTGATTACTTTGACTCTTTAAACTTCATTAGGTAAATTCAGCTGTTGCTGTGCAACATGCCCTTAGGTAAGGCTCACCTACTTGACCAATTTCTTAATACCCATAAACAAACAAAAAACACTAAAGAGGAAGTAAAAGTTTAACAGAGTAATGTGACTTCCTAATAGCCTGGTTAGAAGCTCCAACTGAAGGAGGGCAGCTGCTTTTAATTTGTATACAGGACTTAAATCTTGATTAATTGACAGACAATTCCACCGTTTTCTGCTAAAATAAATTAATTTGCTGTTGACTCATCCTACCACACACCACTGTCTGCCTAGGTTATCTTGCCTGACATCAGGCTGGGTTTTCTGGAATAGGAATTGACCTCTCTTATTCTTGTCTAAACAGTGGTTAGGAAAGCAGGATTCCATCCTCAACTGGGATTCCAGGAAGACTGGACAGTAATAAAACCCCTAAACTAGAAAGTGGCTCTTAGGAATTTGACAAGGCCATGGAAGTAGAGCTGGGCTACTGCAAGGAACTGTGCAACACACAATCCCAGTGTAGAAGTCTGGATGTACTAGGAATATGAATTCACAGCGATGGTGCTGTTTCTCTGTTTTGCTAGTAGAGATGCTTCAAGAAGAAATACAGCATAATGTTTAATATTGGGATTCCTGGGGAGAGAACCAAAGAAGGGACAGCACTAACTAGTAAAAGGTAAAGATTATTGCTGGTTTTATTTTTAGCAATCTTCTTGCCCATCTACAGGTGTAGTGGAAGTGGTTTCCTGCTTCCAAAAACATTACTCACACCCTCCAAAATTAAGCTGTAAGACTGCCTTCAAGCTACCTTCTTAACAAAAGCAGATTTTGCAGACCTGCTCATGACTAACTGTGCTTGTTTTACCAGCACGTGTATCAGGTTATATCCAATGCTTGACTTACCAAGGGCAAGTGCCAGTTGAAGCAACGAGCTTTGAAGTGGTTCACCGCTGCCTGGTAGCAGTCGTAATTGCTGATGGTCAGTCTGTCTGACAGAATTTGGTTGGTCTGTTCTTTCGATCCTGTTACTAACAGGATGATCTTTCGCATGGATTCTTGGATAAATTCTTTCACCTGCACATAAATCAAGAACTTAAAACATGCTTTTTCTAAACCTAATTTGAAGACTTTGAATTAAATTTCTCTTTCTTTAAACCTCCTTCAACTCTTGGGCTCTTTAAGGAACCCAGCTTTACTATCTACTTTTAGCAGAGTCTTTTGGACCTGTCTCAACACACAAATGAAAATTAGGGAGACAGAAAGTTAGACTCCTGGCACCCAGAATCACTCCCTGTCCTTTTAGTGTTCTGTGAGGAGAAAGACACCACCAAGTACTGGCTGCCATTCTTCAGGAGCTATTTGATTTGGCAGACTTCAGTTCTACTGAGACAAGACTAACTCCTCCCAGCAAGAATCCCTATGGCTGCAGATGAAGAGTTTCCTAACAATAAAATCTGTTAGACTGACTTTTGCTTGCATTTGCCTAGAGAGTTACTACTGTATGTGCCTTCTGTAACATACAGCTGAACTTCAAAGGAAGAGTAAACCATCAGCTAGAGATTACCAGTCTGAAGGGTAATTTTGTTGCAATTTTCAAAAACTGGAAGCAATCTCTCAATCTGACCTGATGTGTAGTTCAAATTTTATTTTATTTTTTGGATTTTTTTTTTTGCTTACCTCCAGGTGCATTTTCATCTCTGCAGCGATCTTCCTAGCCTCATGAATGTCATTGGTAGCCATCAGCTTTCGTTTCATGATTGCAAGAGGCACATCTGGACTAGGAGTCAGGTCATAGTGTTCTACAGGTGGCAGAGAAATGGGGACAGCTTTCTTCCCCATGCCCTGGAACTGCATCACTTTCATGGAGGAAATGCTCTGAAGGTTATAAAGAAAACAAATGGAAACTGTCAACCACTCCAGCAGGTTGCCCGTCTCTGCTTTGCCATGCAAGCCTAACTCTCTAAACTTGTTTTATTAGAGGAAATAAAGGAGATCATAGGGTTGTAAGTGTGTGTGTGTGCAGGCACACTGGGTTTTTTTAATACAAGGTCAAGGCTGCCAAAACACAGGGAACTTTTATTTCCAGAACTCACTAGGGTGAGGGGGTGGGGGGGACGACATGATACAAAAGACCATCAGGCTAACTAACCTGACTTCCCTTTTTTAACAAATATTTAATTTGTGCTTCTATTCATGCATTGAATAATGGGACTATTACAATGATCTATCACCTCTCAGCTCCTCCCCTTTGAGGGATCGATGCACTTAACAATTCTTTAATATTTATAATATGCCTGGAAGTGTTAAATACCCTTCTTATACTTGACAGAAGTGTTAAATCAGTGGCAGAGCTTGGAAGACAATTCATATCCTGACTCCTTTTATTAAAACATAATACAAGGCTGTATTGATCCTTTAGCATCAGGACCATCATCTTTAAATTCCTAAGTCATCTTCTGAGATGAAGAGTTTAATTTTCTAAATCAACCTTGCCTTGTTTCTTTGTTTGGTTGGTTTTTTGTTTTTAAGGGATGAAAGTATATGGCACAAAAGGTTTTAAGATCTACCTGACAAGGAAGCCCACTGAAATACATACTCTGTTTCCATACTGCATCACATGGCTGGTGTTTGTGCGTTTCTTCACGAGCTGGAACTGCTTGTGGAGTGTTTCTTTTCTTAAATCCTCCTGCATAAAGAAACTTCCATGTGGTCACAGCTACTTAAATTCAGATACTATGAAAATGCAAGGAAATCTGGAAAAGGTCTTAGGTGCCAATATGTACAAGGAAGTACAGAGCAAGAGTTATACAACCTTTAAAAGACAGCAAATTCACTATTTAAGGATCCCTGAAGCAGAGGGACAACTTATTAAACTGCCCAGTTTGTTTAACGAATTTGGAGATGTGGTCTCAGATTAGCAAATCAAGATTACATGAATTTGAAAACAGAAGCTAGACAGTTTCTAATATTATAAATAGCAAAAGGGTATGTTTCTGAAAGTTTCATAAATAAATTTAGTTGCTCAAACAAAGATTATATACGGTTCTGAATGGTTTTTACCAACTCCATTTGTTGATTTCAGTCTCTTAAAAAAACCCAAAGATTTTAATAAATCCTGTAAAAGAGCTATTTTTAAAAAGCCTAGTGCTTTTTTTCATGCTGAAACCTCATTTAAATAACTTACCATATCTGAATCTTCCATCCAATTCACACTGTACCAGTCCCCAAGGTAAGTCTGCCTTTCATCATCATAGTAACATGCATAAGATGACTCTCTGGGATTGGCAGCTGTTGTTGCATAAACTGTAGGCAAAAGGAAAGTTTTTTGTTGATTTTTTTTTTCTTATTGTTAACCCCCTATATGAGTTATTGCTTCACTGCGTGAGATGTATTTACCCAAATATTTTGGCTTTCAGTCATTTACTTTGAAATAGCAGGAAGGAAAGAAGCCTGTTAATCACACTGCTCAGTCAGCTTCAGTGCTGGTACAAAACCTCCTTCCTTGCTGCTAAATGTGAGGTCTAGGGTGCTTAAAGAAGAATATATATTTCTGGGGGAAAAATCTATTCAAAGAATTGCCTGACAACCCTGTGCACTGGCAACTATTAATATTCATTTTATATATTACAATAATAAGGTCTTCTTTCCACACTTTTCTCTTTCAGAAAATGCCACCTTTTAAGTTAATGGTGGCATTTTCTTGGACAAAGCTCTACATTGAGAGAAAATCAAAACAAACCTCTACAGCATCTGCCCAAGCACAGTGTTCCTAGTAAATAATCTCTAACACAGTAGAAATACTGCAAATATATCTTTACAGGTATTATTAAAACAAAAGCTATTTTGACTTTTTGCCAAAGTCAACTCATCGCATACTTGTGTAACCGAAGGAAAGTCCAGGTTTCAAAATGAAAGAGTGTTAGGCATACTTTTATGTAGCTACAGTGCTGTTTCTACTCAGAATGTACATGAAGCTCAAAAGCTCTGAAAAAGTCTCAAATCTTGTCTGTGTAATAAAGTGCTGCACTTAGCACCCTTTAAAATGCTTACTAAGTAACCAGTTAAGCTTTGTAGGTCACCATTGAAGGCTGCCAAAGACAGCTCTGTACTGCAATCCATAAACTGTCCATTTTCCACCTCTGTAAGTCTGTGGGAGAACTGGTCGTAAAACCAGAGTCCCTGGACTGGAAGTTTCTAATAGAACAAACTTTGAAAAATGACAGTTCACGGAGCATTTATTTTGAACAATATTCAATATGAAACATTCTGTGTCAACTTCATTTAAATCTTTGATAGGGCTGTAAGAAGCCTAGGTGGATGCCAGGCACTGTACTCCAGGGCCAAAGACCCAGAAAGCCACGGATAGGCACACGTGGCTGATTTTCCCTGGAATCACAGCTTCAGAACTACAAGAAAGCCAGAGTACTTGGTCTCCCTGACACAGAACAGGACCGACTCCTCGTCCTAATCAAGGCTGAGCTCACAGCTCTGCAGCAGGGAGCTTAGAAACCCTGAAAAATCCGAGTTCCGCTTCCTGAGGTACTGTGCAAAATTGCCTGGCAATGATGTCTCAAGGGCCTTTGCTACTCAATGAAACTGAGGGCAGGAACTTCACACCTACTCTTAGTGGGCTAAGAAATGTCAGAGTAACAACTACCAGTTCAGGGCAACCACACAGTTCCTGAAAAGAAGTACTTTTTCCACTTCTCATTTGCAAGAAACTGAAATCCTTGTTAATCTTGATAACGCTCCATTAATGCTTTAAAAGGAACTTCCCATAAATGGAAAACATGACTTTCTAGAATTCTTGTGCTTCCCCACTAAAACTGTACAAAGTGCATCGAACCTGTTCTTGAAACTGTATCTGTTTAGGTTGTGATTGTGACAACCTGTGACATTTAAGTGCAGTAAGTTAACTGATTGCTCACCATTTATATTATCAGCCAAATGATTCATCATAGATCCAGACTCGCATGCTTCAACGTAAAACACCATCTAGAAAATAAATCAGAGACCTATAGAAATTCCACAAGGAAACAGTTTTCAGCTATAGCTAGTTGGCCTGTCCTGCTATCCCTGAAACAACAGCTATCCATAATGCTACAAAATAAAACACAAAAGCAAATAGATCAATTTTCATTTTTGTGAACTAAACTAGTTGGAAAGGGAAAACAATCACAATGAAAAGATGCTGTTAATCTCGATAGAATCCACAGGGACCAACTGGCTGATGTACAAAGCACAAATTAAACACACACTCGCTCTTTAGGCACAGCAGTGTGCCACCACTGAATGTGGTCTTTCCAAACCAAAGGCCCCATAGGGGTTCCTAACTACAGCCAGCCATAGTAGACAGATTACCACAGAAAGTTGCTTTAGAAATGCAAGCTGCTAAAAGTTCTAAATATTAATTTTTCTGCTTAAAATGACTTGTGATGAAATAAACGCACAGAATTTTCTGAGGAGAGGTACAGCCTCTTAAACTACATTAGTAACTCTAAGAGAAAGATGAGGCCTACACAAACTTCCTGTAGTAGCAGTGCAGTCTCAAGGGAACAAAGCACAGGAAGAACAAGTTGGGTACATATTATGAGGGTGCAGTAGTTAACAGATGTTATTTCTCCACGCTGGATCAAAATATGTACTGTTATTGAAAGGCAGTACACTACACTCAATGTTGACTGCAAATATACAATAAACCAAAAATAAATCAATCCTTGTAAGTGCAAAATCATAATGCAAATTCCATTGCACGGCAACAGCTTCTTCCTACTTTTGAAAGACTCTCAAAATAAAGACAAATCTTTTTCTCTCATGCCAGCTACTCTTCTAATTTCAGAACTTGCAATATGCTTGTTTACCTGCCGGTATTTTTTGTGACGATACATGTACCAAATAGTCTTATTCAAGTCCTTTACGTGAAGCTGTAAAATAAGAAGGCTTGTATTAAATCCACTTATGTTCAACAGACATACAATTCACTTAACAGGAATAAATACTAACTGTTGTATGTTTACTGTTTCCCATTAAATTTATCCAGTGCTTTGCCCTTCTGAAATACAATACTCTAGTATTTACCACTCTGGAAATGATGAGTAATGGTCCCAGATGATATGTATGAGAAAGCCAAGTCATTCCATTGGACTACCAAAGTCCAATGGAATACTAAAAGACTTCATCTCAACTTGAATGCTTCCAATTCAAACTGGAAAAATTCCATACTGGGGAGATAAGGAGAATATTGCTCTGCCTTCCCCCTCAATAAGGCTGTGCATCAAATATTTCTGTGTTTTACATACTTACTTATTATTTTAGCATGCCATTAAAAGTATGTTTCTTATGACAAAGTAACCCCCCAAAATACTTACATCATCATCAGGAAAAGCCAGAAGTCCTGGAGCTCCATGGTCAGTGAAATAAACAAACACATGATCCTTGGGACCACTGTAATGAAAAAAAATTGCAAATAAATTCTTTCCAACTGCTCCAACCTTATCTTCATTACAACAACAATCACCTGCTTCTCATTGCCGTGACATGTCAATATTTGAAAGTAAAACAGCTGAAGCACTTCTTCCTCTTGGTAATATTTTTTTTCTCCCAAAGCATATTACTTTGGGTGATCATGAGAGGAGATGAGTGTCTGCAGAAGGAATGAGAAGGGGGATGCAGGCGAGTCCTTCAAGTATGGGGAATGCAGCAGTTACACCACGTAATCCTGGTCAGGAAGGGGCTGGTACATTGAGCATGGGGGGAGCACAATTGGTTTTTAATGCCTTCTTGAGGAATCTGTTATACTGTGGGTATTTGTAGAAGTCTGGTAAAGAAAGGAATTCTTTTAGAACTAAGTTATACTGAGGCACTAGTAACACAGGGATAAACCATAAAAACACACACTACCTTGTTGTGATTCGGCCATACTTAGCCAAATCAATGTCAGCCTCCCTCTTCATGGAGAGCTGATGTGTGTACAAACCCACCCATTGTGCTATAGACTAGCATTCACATGAAGTGGCTGTGCAGCTGGTTGAGCACTGCACGCTCACAGGCCTGGATCCCCCAACATCTGTGCAGTACACCATTTGCTCTAGATTTTTACTGCACTCTAAACCAGGCAGATCACGTTGGGTGATATTAAGGCCTTGCCCTAACAGCCAGATCCGCAAAGGGGTTTTGCTTTTACACTGTACTCAGGGATACAGCGTTAAATATGTGAATGGATTGGAAAGAGACACCCAAACCCTACTCTCTTCCTCTGTATCAATGGTCCAGAAATCCGATCTTGCTCTCCTCTTTCCTAACTGCGAAGAGGTACAACTGCAGCAGCTCAAGAGGACGTTGTCCAGCTCCTTCTGCCTGGCTGACAGCCTGCTGGTTAGGGAACAACCTGAAAGACAACCTAGAAGCCTTTTGGGCAGAGGATAATTGAGTTCTTGTCCCACCCAATATCAGAAATCAGGCTACCTGGAAATTCACACAACAGAACCTAACAAAGAAGGGCAGGTTACTTTCCTGGCTCCCACTCTTGAGCCTAAGTGCAAAAAATTCAACCAAGGTGAAATACATATAAAACTTTAATAGGTGGGTTCAAATAAATCATCTTCTTGAGTAGCTAAGAGCCTCTGGCCCTCTGCAGAGCCACTCCCTTATTTGACTTACAACATCAAGCTTTCACAGGTGAAGTGTGCTCCGAAGTACTTTTATTTAAATGAAAAATGCTTTATAGTCACCTCTTGACTCATTCCAGCTACTAGAAGATAACAATCAAGTAACTGTGCAGCAATTTACTAATGTTTTGTCAGTATGCCTTGTATATATCGTTTTGATCTCAGCTTTTCAGGATGAAGTTTAAACAATGGAAAGCAATAGCTTATTCAACTGCTGTCCTGTTCTTTCATTTTTTCAGTTCTCCCCAATGCCAAGGCAGGATTCTTCTCTTCTGTTTCATTGCTTTGTCTCTAAAATTATACTGTCAGATGAAGACTGGCACTTAAACAATTTTTCTTTAACTAGGTTAGTTCTTCGAAATGGTCAAATTTAAATTAAGTCTTAAAGGTTTTACAGGAAACACTGTAAGTAGAAAAATATAACATGATACAACTCTTTACCAGCAGTGCTGAGTCAGAAATATAACACATCTTAGTAGGTATGAAATGTACAATTACACATGCAATTATTTTCTAAATTAAACTTCTCTTACCTTTTCAACACTTTTCCTGATCCTACTCCCTTCATTGCTTCTGCATCTCCTCTGAGAACAGCAAGGAAATTCTTTGGAGTAACATCCTACAGATTTAAGAGGATTAAAGTTAAATCTGATCATAAAAAACAATAATAAAAACTTCATTTAGAAAGATGGCTTCTGAAAGTCAGAATCCATGCAGGGATGGCAAGTTTAGCTGGGCATTCTTTTCAATCCATTCCATCATCTATAAATAATAAATCTATAAACTTATTGGACACTGAATCATTAAATCAAGTGATTGGATTACTGTTCTGCTCTAATGAAACAATTAGTCTTACACAGCTGTTCTTCATATTGAGTTACAACATTTATGAATGCAAGACTTTTCCTCTTATTTCGTGTGCCAGCACAGAAACAGTGTAAAGGTTTACTTTTATGACCACTGCTTCGTTTCAAAGCATCTGTTGTTTATATTCATCTTATGAACACCAAACTTTATGCCAAAGATTGCAAGTGAATAAACTGGAGGCTTTATCCTATGTGCATTTTAGAACGTAAGCTCCAGGTTGAAAGGGTTTATGCAGAACACTGGCTAACGCTGAACCTTCCCTGGAGAATGGTGTTTCATTCCTACCTCCTTTGTGTAGTCCTTGGGCACTCCAGCATACACATCTGTGCCATTAGGTCTATTGATGACAATGCCTTTTGTTGGATTTCTGAAAGTTAAACAGACCATAAATATGAATAACTAGCCACAAACCACACCACAGCGACAGAATGATGAGGAAACCATTTAAACTGTCCTGACTGGCCAGCTTGCCTGAGAGAGAGTATGGGTGTTGTACCATGTGTCCTTAAGTGACCTCAGAACAAAAAGGCCTTTTCACTTCAGTCAGTTACACGTGCTTGCCTCAGGTGTCCTTACCCTCACAGTTCCTTCAAGTATCCCGCCTCAGATCATATTGATTAATCTGAAGATGTAGATGGGTGGTCTCTCACACTATCATCTCTCTACTTTCAGACTTGCCTTTAGTCCCCTTTCCTCTTTGCTCCCAATGCTGCTGAGCATGTGAAGTCCACCGATTTTTGCTGAAGTTGTCTCAGAATTAGAGGCTGTCTAACTAAGCTGTTTCATATAGAAAGTAATGATACACTCTAGACAGTCACTAAGAATGAGACACGTACGCTACTTTGTTGAATGTACATTCTGGGAATTAAACTCACTATATCCTTTCCAAAAAGCCCTGCAAGTCATACACGAAGCTTCCCTATGCTTGTGGTTACAGGCTATTTATCTGTTGCAAACTGTCACACTTGGGAGTTAACATCACTTACTCTCGTACCAATGAAGGTCTGCAGTCCTGAGTCCCACAGCTGATGCTGAGCTGTGCAGTAGGGCTCAGGAAGCTCAGGACCACGTTTCAAAGGACAATTATTGAGCTGATGAATAAAACATCTCTACGTGCATCGCAGGGGGTTTTAAAGGCTTTTCTTACAAAACTACTACAAACTCAAAACAGCCACACTGTGGCATGTTTGTAGTAACCGTATAGTTTGTGACTTACTCATCATTATCAGCAATGTCATCATACATCATGACAATGATCTGTTCATCTGGAATTCCATTTCGGTGTACAATCTGGTATGCATGGCACACGTCTGCCTGAAATTAAGCAAATTTTCATTACTAGCTTTAACAGAGATTTTTATCCTTGAGACCAGGAGAAAAATAGCTCTGCTGGCTCTGCTATTATCCAAAAGAAACTGCATTCAAATATAAAAGACGGGAGGTTGCTAGAGGGCTGAAATGCACAGGTTAAACCAAAACTCAATGTCTTTCTCTAACTAGGAGTTACATCAATATTAGAGACTATGATTAAAATCTCTCTTTTATTTACCTATTTTGATTTCTTATTTGAACAGAAGCCAGAGGTTGCTTTAGACTTGGTAAAGATAACAAAATTTAATAAAAGTATCTCAGCGATGTTCCGTGAGATCTAAATGAAATCCTTGTGCATTGACAGACAAATCCAAAGTGTGCCAAATAGAAGACGAGTTGGATTTCCACCAATTTCAATTAGTTTGTACCAAGCCTGCACGACTACACATCACACTGTCCTTAGCTTAAGCAAGTATGGTTTACCAATCTCATCACTGCAAAGATTTTATTAAATTTTGTTTTACTAGATGAAAATTTTGGTTAAGGAAAATTTCCTTTTTAATTATGCATTTCTTGCAGAGTAACACTGACGCTACTTCAGGGCAAGAAAACAGATTTCAGTGGAAAAGAGAATTGCAGAATTTCTATTCAAGCAATTTTCCTGACTTGTACAGGATATGAATAAGCAGATTTTCTTTACAGAACCACCTTCCCGTGACACAGAAATAACAATACTCATCCGCGTGATATTGTAATAAATGCAAACTTCATCAGAATGCTAAATTCTTAGTAACCCCAGCCCAAAAAATTCTCTTCCTTTAGGCCTACAGTTTGTGAATGTCCTAATAGGATATCAACAATCATTCCTAAACTCTAGAACTGCAACCTACAACATGCTAGAAAGGCTGTACAGATTGGATGGAAGAAATCTCATCTAACAAATCCACACTCCAAATGCAGGTAAAAAGCAAGCTTTAAAGCTTATTTCTGTTGAGCTAATCTCATTTTCTGATTTGTTAACCAGTGGACCCTCATGAGTTCCAATTACTTAGGAGTACCAGTGATTTTGACTAGTTTAACTGAAAGGACACTGTAGAATCCTGTCACTTTATAATCCTTGGTCTTCTAAGTGTGGCTGAAAAGTGAGGGTAGCTGTGGATGGTTCTGGGAAGGGTGAGGCACATTCAATGCTAATGAACTCTCCCACAGCAAAATCTCTTCCCATGACTAACCCTGAACCTGTCCTTACTAAGGCAGTTCCATTCTCTACTACACAGGTCAGCCTACATTCTCTTCAACCTATCTCAGACCATCTGCACTGTTTATAGTTTCCATTTCCTCGTATGTCATTATACCAGCTGCTGCCTCAACAAGTCAAAAGGTTAAAGTGAATTATAAAGGCATCACATATAATATAATAGGGTTAGACTCCCTAGTATGGACTGAAACAAATCAACATAATCAATTCCCCTCAGCTGTATGTAGGTAGACATTGTCCCAGCCTTCTAAGGCTTTTGCTAAGGGAACTGTACCTGCTGTTAGCACAATGATATCACCAACACAGGCTAGAGCAGCAAAAACATGTTTTGCTGCTAAAACTCCATTGCCTAAAACAGGACAGTTCTGAGTAAACAGGATTTTTGCATAGAATTAGCTGACCTGAGCGGCCACCTTTGATGTTAGTCACATGCTCCTCCTGTTCCTTCCCGTACACATAAAAAGCCATAAATCTCTATAAAAACAGAATAGAAACAGTCTGCTGCTAGAGTAGGGAGGCGTATGTGAATCTAGAGTATATTTCCTGTTGATGTGTAACTGCATCTCAAATATTGCTGTTTGAGTCTTATTTCTTCACGAAATATTTCTGGCATAGCTGTACCTGCAAACCACCCTAAAAAAGACAGACAATATTGTTCCAGATCTCTTGTTGGTATTATTCTTGTTGCTTTAGTCCATTAATTGAACGTTATAAATGTTTACTGAATAAATTGTCACTAAATGCAACTCACGCTTTTGTGGCAATGATTTGAGGTGAGTAGAAGAGGAAAAGGTATAGCCCTGCAACTGCACCTGCACAACAGACCTTGCGTTCCAGCTCCAAAATGGACACTGTTAAGAGCATGGTTTAGGCCTTTTCTGCCCAGGTCAGTCTAAACTCATTGCTACATCAGCAAATTTCTCTGGAGTATCTATGCTATAATAATTAACTCCTAGATTTTGAAAGCATGGGAATCAGAGACAGAATGCCTCTGTTTTCCTGGGGTGGACATTGTTTCCCAAAATGTACATTCTAAGGGAATTCTAAAAGGAAATTCTAAAAGGAAAAAACCCCAAACACCCCAACGTTCCTCTTCTATACAGCTGCTTAAGCATTTGACTGACACAGCTTTCAAGTAGACTGCTTGGGGTGGGGGTGGGTTTGGAAAAAATCAAGTTATTTTATGACACACTCATGCATAAATAGTGCCTAAAGGGAAAAGCTTGGACTTCTGTGAACTTGGTTACTTCTGGTCTTATGACTGCTGGGTTCATGGCTAAAAAGCACGTGTAAGGAACTGTCAGCTTCACTGAAAAGTGACACTGTCCCCATTACAGGTACAGTGAAATGCCACAGTCTAAAAAAGAATGAACTCTAGTATATAAGCATGGTAGAATATGAAGGCTTCTCAGCTCATGAAGCTTCTCACAAGAGCTGAGTCACTTTCCCATGGAATGTGGGGAAATACTCTTTCTGGTATATATTACAAATACTTAGTTGCCTTTAGGGAATAGCAGCCAGTTTGGTAATAAGAAAGCTGCTATACAGAAGTCAGAATAACTGCTGAGGAGCAGAGAGGAGCATGCTGATAATCCTTCTACAACCCAGCAATTCTAATCAAAAACACTGAGTTATGCGTAAAAAAACCAAAGAACTGAGAACCACAAGCGTAAAGCAATGTACAAACTAGCTTTGAAATGACAGCAAGCCTATCACATTGGGCTGTATACTATGCAAAACACTCAAAATTTATTTTAGGAACTTGATAAGATAAATGTGTAAAACAAGTTTAGATCATCCTGATTACAGCAGTCCCAGTTCAGCCACCATAGAGGCAACAAGTGCCTGCAAGGTGTGAGTCTCACTTATAGATAAGTGCTAACAGTGGGGTTTTTTTCCTTATCTTGTCTACACATAAGACTTGCACCACCGATAGCAGATCCTGACCACTGACAGCTGAATTACAAGTCTTAGGAGTTTCTGATTCCTTGAGGTTATGGGTGCAAACTCAGCATTTACAAGGGCTGCACAGTCTTTACAAACTGCTCAGGGGGTCTGTATAGCACTGTACAATGATGGATTATTTTCCCCACAAATTTTCACGGAATTAGAGACATTTTTGAAGGTGTAATATTCTTCTTTTACAGTTGTTAAGTCAGATGAACACCTCCTGCTATCGAGTAACTATTTCAGAATGCAACAGAGTAAGTTTTGACTGTGTTGTATGCAGGCAGCTTGCAAAAATTCTGGAGCTCACAAAATATAAATGTAATGCAAACATACAATATCATGTATTAACTGTACCCTGAACAGCTGAACTGAGCAACTGAAACTCAGAGAAGTGGGTCAGCTGAGGTCTCAAATTGCAAAGGGATAGTACAAGAGCTCAGTTACACGTAGGGAATAGCAACCAGTCTGGTAATAAGAGTGTCACATTGACTAATTATTTACAGGCACATTCACCTGTACAAATTCATTCATACACAGGCTAGCACAGGGAAGTTCTGAGGAAGAAAGGTGACAGAAAGAGGAAAGTGAATTAGAGTACAACATATTTTCTTCTGCAGTCTCTCCCTTGGAAACCAAAAAATTACAACTCTGCAATCCTGCAGCACTGCTTCACTTTCTGACAGTATAGGTGCTGTTCTACTGAAAAATCATGTGCGTTTCTGTGAGCGTTTGCTATGAAATTACTTTCATGATGGATGAAGAAATGAACTGGAAATCCAAGTCCTGTTCCTAGCCCTACTGCAAGTGACTTGAGAAAATACTTCCAGGGCTTTTGCTTCCATTGCTAGAAGGTACAGAGTACTAACACATGCAAAGACACAGTGATCAGCCTGCATAATGTTTCCAAAAACCTGTTATAACTCCTTAGATTTCTGTAGTAACTTTCCTCCATGTAACTCTCCTAAAATTCAGAGGTTCGGCCAGTTTCGCTGTGAAAAAGTTTCCCCCATTTTTGATACCCAAGGCAGCCTTCTCTGAGTGACGCTGACACAGATGGAGTGGATTTTCTAGGACTGCCTGCTGGGTCTGTCTCACAGTACAACCTCTCACCACAGCTGCCCACTCCTGCAAGGCCCTTAAGGTTGGCAACAAAGGGCCTCTAAGCAAGACAGAACGGGATGCTGATGTGCTGCATCTCATGGGAGCTGATTCTCTTTGCAACCACAGTACCTTGCCCAGGGCATGTAAGTGAGAGCTCAGCCCCCTTCTGAAGGATCCTTCACACAGACTCTCTTTCTTATGATGCTGATTTCATAACTTTGATAGGATTATTAGTGGTGGTCTAAGTTTTTTTTTCCCATGTTAATACTTTGCCTGAAGTAAGCTACAGAAGTTAAAATACGGAAGTTTTTGGGATTGAAGTCCAGAATGATTTCACTGAATTTCACTGAATTTTTTTTTTAGAGTTGGAAGGGACCACAGCGATCACCTAGTCCAACTCCCCTGCTGAAGCAGAACTGCCCAGAGCGTGTTAGAGCATGTCACTGAGGATGGCATCCAGGCGGGTCTTGAAAATCTCCAAAGAAGGGGACTCCACGACCTCCCTGGGCAGCCTGTTCCAGGGCTCCATCACCGTCACCATAAAGTAGGTTTTTTTCCTCATATTTGAGTGTAACCTCCTATGTTCCAACTTATGCCCAATACCCCTCATCCTCTCACTGGCAACCACTGAAAAGAGAGTCTGGCTCCTTCCTCCTTCAAACCACTGGCATTGCAGATATTTTGTATTGATAGTTGATGTTATCTTCAAGATGAAGATGCTTGAAGAATCGTCGTTCTCATTTTTCTAACCTTGAAACATAATTACTTAATAACTGTGTGCAAAGCACACACAAAAGTTAATTTTCTTCTGTGAAACTAGCATGTTCAAAAGACTTCTTGCTGGACACAAACAGGTAAGTGTGAATCTTGTATTCTTCAGAACTCCATTACACCTGGTAGACATACATGCCATTGAAGTCTCATTGACAGAGAGGTTAAAAAACTCTATGCTTGGGCAACTGTAGAAAAGGAATTATTGTGAGCCACAGCTTCAAAAATACATTTTTTATTTAGACCACGAATGCTGTGGTACTAACTTCTCCTAGAGTGGAAGGAAATCAGCAAGACTGGTTATACAGCAATAGCAACAACCAGAGCACAACTCGGTAATTATATTTAGACACCCTAGGGCGGGCCATAATTAAGTACAACATTAGTATTTTTATAATTGTTTTCCAATTTCAACTTTAAAAATATCTCTTTTTTAGACCAGATTTTAAATAGGAATAGTTTATTTTAAGGTTGTAATATTCCAACTATGATTATCAGGTAATATCCATAGTGCAATGAGCTGACAAAATCCCTAAAACCAGTTTCTCTAAGTGTTGAGTTAGCATTTGCCAGTAACAGGTTCTTCTTCAGATGAACCAAGCTTGTCAATCTGGTTCTTTTAAGCTCATCACTGTGATGAAAGTTATAAACTGATTGTGAGCTGAGGGTGGGAGGAGAAACATACACATAAAACCCAGCATGCCCAACACATTGTAGGCTCGTGTCTTCCTCAATTGACACAAATAGAGAGAATTAAACCTCTCTAGAGTTTACAGGCTTTAGAAATACATTAGAAATAATAAATAATAAATGAAGCTTCAGTGTTCAGCAAACCAGTTTGATACACCTACCCAATACATTTAATACAGTTTAACTTTTAAAATGCTGGGTTTATACACTAATGTTTCAATCTTTGTTCGAGTTCACCTAAACCAACAATAGTCTAGTAAACTATTTTTCTAACATTTAGAAATATACATATGTATATAAAAATCAGAATTAAATAGACCGTGTTCTGCGGGAAAGCAAGAGGTAGTTCCAAGTTTAGAGCAAAGACTGCATTTAAGTGTTGATTAAGCTGTTTAAGGGATTGTCCAAGAATTCCCCAAAGGGAAAAACTGCTGTAGTCTCCCACCTGCTGATGATTCTAAGTCTTGAATTTAATCAGAGTTAAGTCACTTGGATTTAATCCTGCCCATCCTGACACTCACACTCAGACCACAATTCCACAACACCCTGGCTTTGACAGCCACGTCAAACTCAGGAGTTCCTGTTCCCTTTTCTCCTCCTTCTGCCCTTCACTCTGATCCCTGCACACCAGTGCACCATATGCTTGTTGTACTAACACAAATCTGAGGCCATGCTGTCGAACACATTTGGGTTAAAAACCCCCTTCAGCATGTATTCCACCCCACAAAAACGTACTGTGCATCTGGAGCCTTCACAGATTTAACTGGAGAGAAGAAAGGTTTTTCATAACACAAGGAAAAGAGGAAAACAAATGGAAAGAAACATGCATGTGTCTCAAAATTAGGTTTAATTCAATATATCATTTGTTCACCTACAATCTGGCATTGGATCCTCTAGCCTACTAACAGAATATGTAGCCAAAATATACGTGTCTCCCAGGATGCAGAAGGGTGATTAGAGGAAGAATACTGCTCCTCCTGCTAATGGCAGGTTTTCAAACAATGAAAGACTGGATAAAGTTTTAAGAAAAAAAAAAAAAAAGAATTCAAACAGTAAAAGGAGCAGTGGAGTGGGATGAGAATGACAAGAATTAAGAGCAGGCTGTGATTGAATCTTGTTGCTGTTTGTTTTGAAAACTTCACGAACTCCTGGAAGTCTAGAAATAAAAGAAGCACTTGCCCAAATGACAGAAGGGCTGAACTAGTCTAGGCAGCCATCACCTCCCTGCAAGTCCCTGAGCAGGGATTTTTGGGAGCCTAGCCAGCATCAGCACGTGTGATCAATGGTCCTTACCTGGTGTCGATAGTTGTACCAGCCATTTGAACCTGCAACAATCACCACCCAGTGCTTGCCTCCATCTTCAGGTTCTTCCATGGGGAATGTGCTGATGCCCAAAGCACAGCCCAGCAGCACAACTGCTTTCCATATCATCTCTCTTCTTTAATTATTCCACAAATAGGAAGAAAAAAAATAAATCCCTAATGAAAAAGTTTGAGAGAAGCAGATCAGAGGACATTAGTCAAAACAAAAACCAAAAAACAAGAAAACACAAAACAACAAACCCAAACACAAGTATCAGTAATACCACAGCTATAAGCTTTTCTTGCCTGGGGGGATTTTTTTGTGTTCTACAGACCATTCAACAGTACAATTTCTGGTCATATCTTCCTTTAGCACCAAGCTGCTTATAGTTACAAGAGTTTTCTGTCAGCTTTCAAATCTGACTGAAAGCAATTCTGAATAGGACAACCAAGTCTTTCAGCTCCCTCTGGTTATTTTGTTCCATAATAGCTGGTAGTGAATAAGCCTCAAATACAGAGCAAGCCTCACTACCAAGAATTTCACAGATTAAAAAAAATTCAGATTAATACTGTTCTTTTGGTCTATGCTTCTGTAGTTCACTGGTTTCCACTCACAGGCAATTAGCCCACTGTCACCGAGGCAAATCCCGGGTGATGAAAGCACGAGGATGCAGAGATGTGGAAAACTGCTTGGGAGTTGGAAGGTCAGAGGGTCACAAAAGCTCTCTGTGCCCACACAGCCAGGGAGGGTGGAGAGATGCCATGCCACTGCTCTGTGGGAGACAGAGCCCTAACGGCTGGGGCTGGGGGGGAAGTGCAGACTGTGAGAGCCTCACGCTATTTGTGCTGCCGTGCTCGTGGAGAGCAAATGTGAGCCAGTACCACATGAAAGAGTAGCATTTTCCTCTCTTTCGCACAATGGTTAAGTGTTTGCACAGCAAAGGAACTGGGTCTGAACCTGTGGACACCAAACTCAGAAAAGCAGAGCTAGAGAGGCAGTTTGAGCCCATGCAGAAATGGCTCTTTTGGTTCTTGAGAGGACTAGAAGTAGTGTCCCCACTAGTGAACTCTCTGAGCACCTTAACTGTCTGATAAGATGTTTGCTATAAAACTAAACGATCTGGCCATATCTAATCAAAGGTTTGCTTTTGGTGGTTTGGGTTTTTTTGGTTGGGTTTTTTTTTGGGGGGGTGGAGGGAGGTGGGGGAGGAGAGGAGAGGAGAAGACGGGTATGTACACTGGTCACAGTCTCAGGACTGCTGTGTGCTCTCATAAAGCAAATCCCCTTGAAGAACTGCATGCTTTTGGCACATGCAAAAAAATGCCATACTTCCTCATGCGCTGTGAGATGGGATTTTATACTGGCCTACTTCCAAAGCAGAGATTCTGGAGGTTGACCATTGCTGATTGGAGGCAAGAGGTGGTGTAGTAAGAGGTAATCTACTTTAGCATAGTTTTATCTGAAATAAAAACTGGAAACTCCTAAGCCATACGACATGGTCACAAAGCACAATGTCAAAGCTATCACTCAACCAAATAACTAACCCTATCAAAGTCAGCCTCAGTTCCCCACTGCCAAATCCATCCACCTGCAGCCACTCAAATGAGACTGAAACAGAGAAGTATCCAGCTGCCCTCCAAAGCAGCCGTGTACAGTGAAGACTGATAATGTAACACGTAGTACGGGTCTTTCCAAGACTAGATCTACTGGTCACCAAGATTTAAGTCTTGCAGGAAGCATGTGGAAAACATATTACATATATTTTTGGAAGTTGGTTGTTTGATTTTTATTTTTTTTCTAATGGAGGTAGCACAAACTAAAGGAGGTCATGTTAGCAGATCAGCTCCAATAGGAAGAACTGTTACCTCACAAAACCACCAGAACAGAAAGGAAAAGACAGAACCAAACATTAGGTGCTGTGCCATCACTTCTGCCAGAAGCTCATTTGAAAAGAGAAAACTTATCTTTTGAGAATAAGCCACCCTTGTCACTGCCTGCTAGCATGAGATTTGGGAGCAAGAACAGTACATGTTAATTTAACAATTTAGGGTTTGTTGAATTATTAACTACTTCAGAGTTAAGAGGATATGAAGAAATAAGCAGAATTTTTTGCAGTCTGATAGACAGTTGTAATCTCATGTGGAGCTGGAATTGCAAATTCTTGTCACCTGTCACCATATGTGGCTTTGTATGGCAAGTCTGCCTTGTCCATCTTGTCATTTCTTTAGATGACTAAGATAAATAACACAAACAACTGTGTTTAAGGTATACTGTGTTTACAACATCCACAAAACCTGCCTATTCTGTTGCCTACAGCACTGCTAAGATTCAAACCAAGTTGTTTAAAACCTTTGTAAAATGCCACAATACGCCATGGGCCAACAAGCCTATTCATTCCAAATATTCAATTCCAGGTATATATAACTCCTGAAATATTAGGCAAGAAAAGAAAATTAATTTGATATCTTAGCTGAATTTGACTTACTGGGACATAGAGCCAAATTTCATGCAAACAGAGCCCTCAAAGCTCATTATCTGTTTCACAAGAAGAAACTTTTTTCCACATTCATTAAAGTATAACTTTTCACTTCTCCAATGAAAGACATAACTTACATTTACATGAAAAATGTAAAGACAAAATAAATAGTTCAAAATAAAAAGTGATTGCTGAAGGGCTGGAGATATTTTCACATGCCACTTAGCTCTTTTGAGATATAAATCATTAACTGTAATCCAGGACATACCAACAGAAGCCGTGTTGCTGCCAGCTGTTCACTGGGTCATATAACGTAATGGCTAAATTCAAGGCAGACCCTAGCAGACAGGCATCTATCACATGGAAGCAGTCACCACCAGTGGCTCAGTTACTGATACACCATGCAGGAGACTAAAGTAGCTTCAGAACAAATACGCTACAGAGTGCAAAGTCCTGAACTAGAAACAGTTTGATGGGACTGTCTTTCCCAGGCAGTACCTCTGCACAGGGCCATGCTGTGCAGGATGCAGACGTACCAAATACCAGCCCTGCATTCTGACCACAAACAGGCCACAGGAAAGCCCAGGACCAGATCAGGCACGAACACTTATGTTATCAAGCCCTTCAGGCAGGCCCTCCATGAGGAATTCAACAGCCTCCCATGTGTTGCGTGGATACCCAGACCATCAGATTTCTCTCCTCTGCTGAGACAAAGTTGTGAATGATACAGAAGGCACAGGGAGGGGAAAAAAAAAAAACCCAACTAAAAACTAAACCAAACACCAAGAAAAATTTGCATGGTATTAGAAAAACACATACGTTCTGTCACGTATTCAGAATAGAAACCCCTCATCTTTTATACTAATTAATAACACATAATACCGCTTATCTCATTTTTTTCCTATACTATAATTAAATCAAATTAACATCAGAAAGGAGGGGGGGGAAACCCTAGATATACCACAACGCACTAATAAGCCATGATTAATAAATGCTGAGCTCTCCAAGGTTCTCTGACCAGCATTTAAAATAGGTTTAACCATTAAACACATGCAGTGGGAATAGGTCTTTCATTATTTGTTTCTAACTCCAAAAAAAACCAACAAACCCAACCCATTTTTCTGCTTATTTTAAAGAAAGCCTTTCAGTGCTCAGGCAAGCAACCTAAAAGCCTGCGTTCTGGGTTGTGTTGAACGAGTTCTTGACCTACAGTTGAGAAGAGAAAGTTCCCATCACATGCTGTGTCTTCAGGTCACATCAGAAGGGAAACCAGAGGTCCACAAAGGGCCTTTTTCTGAAAACAATGAATCAAAAAATCTGTTACATGCAATCCTAAATGCATGCAGAATGAGACTATATGTAAGAACTGAAAATTCACTACAAGATCATTTTAGATCTTTGGCTAACCGCAAAAAAAAATACGAGATCACTTTATCAGTTCCGCCTAGTCTTGCTGGTAGAGGGGTTACTTTACTTTGCTTTAGAGACCATGTAAGGAACAAGGCACATTTCACTGACATAGTGGGTTAAGCCTCAGATCTAGAGATGCAGAACCACAGCACATACACACACGGGTAGGCAGCTGCACAGCTTGCACAGTCCCTGCAAGAAGCATGGAAGATCTGGGTGGCTCTTGCTGGAACAATTCACTCGGCTCTTAAAACCTGTTTTTCCTGGCAGAGTGTACCTTGACCACTTCCCTCCGCATGGCTAGTGCACATCTCTGACTTTATAAGAGAGGGATGCCACATCTGGAGGTGTCTGGCTGCTGCTAGAAAAAAACCTCTTCCCTGATTTCACAAGTTTTCTTTGAGAAAACAGTCCAGCAAAATCAAAAATCTTAGAACAGCAGGATACCACCCTAAAAAAAAGGAGTCCGAGTTGATGATTTTCTGCTAGTGCTTAGAGTGATGTTGACACTCTGGTAGCTTAAACTCCTGATATACCTCAAGCACAGCCTTCCAGAGCTACATAACAGAAACCATACATCCATTTTCCTTTCATGTGAAATAAGCCAGTTAACGGTAATCTTGGGGGAAAATAACAACCATAAGATAATCAGCTGATCACTAAGTGTTTTTTCTGGGAAAACTCTCTTTTCAGCTGTCATTTTTATGACTACTAGCCTTTGCGTTTTCACAAGCAAGTCACAATTCTTTTTCCCCCACACAGTGCTTGCATATTGCCAGCCACTATAATATTTAGATGCTGATTTCAAAAAAATGTGACTCATGATAGCCCTCCTCAGAGAAAACTAATGTCTGCAGTTCTCTGCCAGCAATGTTCTGCCTAACATGCTGTGCTGGCTGCCACACCAACTGAAGAACCTAAACCCATGATTAAGACCCTGTGGAATTACTCTGATTTTCTTTACACACTTGTATAGCAGAGTGATTAAAAAATTCCACTAAAATAGGTCTATTGGATTGTCTCCATCCTAGGAAGTACCAATAAGGTAGACTTTGAAAGAGATTATGGTCTCTGTTGCAAAACGACTCTTTACAAAGTGTACTAGTAACCATTTTATGAATCAGCTTACTTTGATTAGAACTTGTAGTAAAATAGTTTAGGATAGCTACTGAAGAGTAAACCTTCTCTTAAAGGTTTGGACTTAAACAGTCACTTCTACTTTGAAAACAAAAAACTGTAATTATGTTAACTCAGAATGGTTTTAAACTTTTTTAAATGTTAAATAAAAGGTACTTAAAAGGAATTTTAAATAGAGTTCACTCTACTGTTTGCAGATTCCTCTTTCTCAGAGAATCTCATCTTTCACAGAGATGACACCGTTTATGACAGAAAAAAATACTTTAAAAAAAAACAAAACTCCTTATACTTCCTAGGATGGAGACAATCCAATAGACCTATTTTAGTGGATTTTTTTAATATGCACTTCACAAAGCCCAGATTCAAATTTGGAAGACTTTAAGGCTTCTGTTATTTACTTTCATATCTGTCTACAAATACACAAAGTCTGCACAATTGCATTCTGATAGAAATGTAGAAAAAACAGCTACTGCAACACTACATGTATAACTTTAATTTATTACATTGCATGATTCAGGGCGGAAGGGAGGACAGGATAGAGGATTAAGTCAGACGAGGGTAAGCGTTTCTGCTCAAACAATGTGGAAATGTTTAGAGCATGGCCAGAATCAAATTCTGGAGAAGTGATTACGCAAAACGTCTGAGATTCCTGCACTCCACGTATCTTTTACTACGGTTTATCCGAGCATTTTGGATCTTCACTGCAACCTTTGTTTTAACCCCCAAATATAGACATCCAACACAGTGTTGTCCCATCCCAAATAGGAACGAGTGGTGCTACCAACTCCCGAGCAGACAGCAAGGCTGTCTACCCGCTATAAATAACTACCCACACTGCAGCACCTTCCAGGCATCACCAGCTCTTTGCAGAAAACCTATAAATTCTGACCCCGTCGTTTTCCCCCGTTAAAAATGCATTACCGGGGACTGAAGCCGTGCTGCGGCTACTGCCTCCCCCCGTCCTGTGCCAGCCCTGAGCACCAACCCCTGAACGAGCCACTCGGACCCCTCTCCCCGCTGAAGCCCTTCTCCCGCAAGGCGAGCTCAAACACGGCTCCCGAGCCAGAAGGGCCCCGCCACGATTGCGCCCCAAACCCCTTTTAATTAAGGGCAGCACCGCAGCGAGAACGCACAGGAGAAGGGCGGGGCAGAGCGGCCCCTCTCCCGGCGGCGCAAGGCAGGGGGGCGGGAGGGGAAGCTGCCAACAGACCCAACCACGGCCCCCTGTCAGCCCCAGCGCTGACTAACCCTCGGGCCCCGAACAGCCCTCGCCGGCCCGGGGGGAAGCCGGCGGTGCGCTGGGGGCTCGGGAGCGCTCAGAACCGGTGAGGTAAACCGGAGACCCTCGGCCTCTCCCATGGAACCGGCGGAGCCCCTCATCCTTACCTCCGGGGAGCTCTGCCGCCGGGGAGCGGAGCGGCACCCCTCGGAGCGGCACCCCTCATGGCACACCCCCCTTCCCCTCACGGCTCCCCCTGCCTCCTCCCCGCCGCCAGCCAGCATCTGGCACCGACACAGCCCTCCCTGGAACAGCGCGACCCGGCTCGGCCCTTACCGCGCTACCAGCGGAGGTGTCGCCGCCACGGCCGCTGTGATTGCGGCAGGCGCCGTGCGGAGCCAGGCGACCGCGGGCCACGGCGGGCGGAGACCGGGCCACGGCCAATGGCGGCCGGGCGGAGGAGGGGCCGGATATCCACACGGCCGCACTACGAGTCCCAGAAAGCCCGGCACGCCCCCGCGCTCAGGGGCAGCGGCCCCCTGCGCGCAAAGCACGATGGGAGTTGTAGTTCCCTGGCGGCGCGACCCCTGTGGCGGGCCCGGGTGCGGGCGTGGAGCGTGTCTCGCGTGTGCCGGGAGCCCGGATGGGGAAAAAAAACCGAGAAACACCCCTTTCCATTTTTAATGAGGGAAGGAAAAGCAAAGTTATCTTGAAAGGCAGAGACACCTGCTGTTTGCCTGATAAACCAGCCAGAAAGGAGCACACTGGGTTCCCCCTTGCATGCTGGCTATCGGTTATAAACACCCAAGTTGCTTGCATTTTGTTTTTGAAGATCTGTAGAAAGTCATAGTGTTGCTCTGAGTTTGCCATTTGTGGTATCTGCACAGTCTCAGCTTTGTTTATAATAATAAGCGTAAACAGTCATTATGTGTTAATTGCCAGTACTTTCCTAGAAGCTGGTGCCCCCAGTAACCCATCGAGTCTCCTGACATGGGCAAGCTGATAAATTCGGGCTGGTTCAGGGATGACCTTTTTGAACTGACAAAAACCGTCATGCTGATTACCCAACAGGAAAAAAACAGCCCTAAACCATCCTTTCCCCTCAATTTAATCTGAGTTCAGTAACTATGTGTGTTATGCTTGAGTATTATCCTCCTGCCCTAAAACCTACCTAGAATCAGTTAAGAGTATCAATGACCTGTCATCCAAGTCCAAAGGTGTTTTTCCTACTATTTGTTGCAGCTGGACTACATGAGGTAAGTACACCTTGAGTCACCTGTCACTGCTAAAAAGGCTAATAATACCACTTCCAAATAACCTGTCCAGAAATTCTACATTCATTAAACATCAGCAGGATGTCCCTTATTGTGAAAACCTGTAGATGGGAAGAGCCCTGTAGGGACCCTGCGTCCAGTTAAATGTATCAGACAGCTACTAAAGACACTCGGGTAATGTTCAGACTTTATTACTGTATGCAATCGCTTCTTTGATGGTGTTACAGAGTTAGCAAGCCTTCCTGAACCTGAACACAAATGGGAAGTTTGTGTAAAGATGTGAATGGTGTTGCTGGGTACCTGGGCTAAATTAAGCAGAGAGATTGCTAAAGTAGAGTGGTAAGGAGTCTCAAACATAAGCAGCTATATCTCCAGCAGGAGGAATCCAGCACAATCCTTGTGGCCACTGCTACCATGGAAGAGATAAAATGAAAGAAATAATGCTGTGTCAGTCACAGAAACACACATTTTATGGCTATGTGTAAACAAACATGCATACAATCTTTTTAAAAAGAGCAAAGCACATTAAGTAGGTAAAAACATGATTCATTTATTAAAAGTTTTGATCCTTGCTCTGACAGCACTAAAAAGCAAAAGTAGCTATTGCCCACATCTCAAAACAAAACTTTGACTCTCTTGAACACAGTTCCACCAGCCCACCAAAGCCACACACGACAAATAAGGACTAAGATGCTAGCAGACTCTGAAAGTGTTGACCAAATGCAAACAAGACAAAACAAAAAAACCCAAAACCAAATGTGAAACTTAAAAACTCCAGATAAGGTGGTTTCTTTCTTAATAGTGAAATTTTACCAACCAAGGATGGGAAGTCTTACAGACCACAAAGCTGCTGTACAGTAAGGGTGGGTCGTTCAGTCCCAATTCTGTTTTGCCAGGGAAGGAGGAGCTGAGGTTTCCTCTATACAAGACTGTGTCCATTTCTGTTCCAAAAAATTATTAAAGAAACAAGAGTATGAAAGCATGCCAAGTAAGTCACTGATCTCTGCATAATTGCAAAAGAAGCATGTGCAGCACTGACACTCCACAGCAGAGTAAAGGTATGACTGAAATGCACCTCGTGGAAGTATAAATTTGGTGCAAAGAATTTGTGGCATGCACTTCTACCCTGATCTGTGTCAAATGCAGGTGAATAGAAACACATATAGACACATACGCTGAAGAAGACAGAGACACCCTGATTTAGCATCTGTCTGTACAGAACAGATTTATATTTGTATCTGTATCTGTGAGAGTCTGCCAGAAAGTTTAAGTGCAAGACAAACCGACAAATGCTTCCTCGAATGTGCACTTGCACAGAGAGGTGAGAAAAGGCTCGTCACAAAAGCTAAATGCACTCATAGAATCATAGAATCATTTGAGTTGGAAGAGACCTTAAAGATCATAGAGTTTTAGCCCCCTCCCTGCCATGGGCAGTGACACCTCCCACTAGAACAGGTTGCTCAAAGCCCCATCCAGCCTGATAGGAGGTGTCAGTTCAGGGGTCGATTTTTATCCTACAGAAAACATAGTTTCTCTCATCACCTGCAGCTGGCCACTTTTCAGAGAGAGCTTTGTGCTCTGACTGGCACAGCTGCACTAATACAACCAAGAGGAATTATGTTCGAATCATGGCCTTAACTTTTTGCTGTATTTGTGAAAGGACAGGCACATCTGGACAAGTTACATACCTTCAAAACCAAGAAGTATGTTGAAGGCTGGTAATTAAAATTCTCTGGAAAAGTAATTAGCACTGAGCATAATCTGTCCCCAGCGTATGTACATTTTGACAAGACCAAACCTGCTTGCTCTGTTCAGGTGTGGAAAAGGACTTCATTTTCAGCTCCTCCTCTCTGTACCTCAACGCTCTATCTGGAACATGAAGATAATAACACCACTTGCCTCAGAGGCTGTGGGTGTGCAAATGGCCTATCACAGGTAATGCGAGTGCCTGAGTGCACATCGGCTTACCTGGAAGAGTAGCTGAGGTCACGGGAGGTAGCTCAAGACAGAGTTTAGGCACTGTCATTCACCAAGGAGTACACAGGATGCAGAGCTGTAACGTTTCACCTCAGCTTGTCCTGCAGTAACCAATGTCTCTGCCCCTACTCAGTCACAGACAACAGCCAGACAAAGTTAGGGGGTGAGATGAAGTGATGAACGGCACGAGGCCACATGCTGAATGTTGAGAATGAAATACAAGTATAATAAATGACAGCTCATCCACTGACCAGCATGCCATTTTCCAATCCTTGATATTTAATGTATTTTCAATATACTGCATGGAGCAAAGACTTCAGTCCACACACGTAGCTCTGTAATAATATATCATGACACGTATGCAAAAGAAGGCTGACATGACCAACCTTTTTTTTTTTTTTTGCTATATTTTGCAATTTTTATGTTCTTCACATTTTAGTAGAGAAAATAACTGCTAAAGCCCTATTTCAATATACTTATAAAAGAGAACCATTAACTTTCTAAGTACAAGTCATATGATCAAGAAAACATATGATCAGGAAAACAAGCTATTTTGCCTCTGCTACCTAACAATTTCCCTGCCTGAACAATAAAAAACCTGGGAATCTGCTCAAAGTGGAAAATGGTAATTTTTATAAAGAAATAGTTTAGTGAGCTGCAGAAACTGGCTCTTTTTTATTAAAAAAAATAAAAACTAAAGCTCCATTTGTTTTCTCGCCATGAATTTTGAGGAAGTGATTTGGTCTGCTGTGATACAGTGTGGCAGATATTTTCTGGGTTTGTTATCTAAATCCCCTTACAATGAGAGCTATAATAGGAAAAATTAATGTGTGGAAATCATTGGTAAAATCCCTTCTACTTTGAATACAAATAAGGGAGTCTAATTTTTCATCTACAGCTAGTTAGAAATCTCTATTTTTCATGGCTGCAGCTAGAACCCTTTGAGCTATGTGTCAGCCCGTGCAGCAAATCAGATCACAGCTTGGACTCTGGAGTGGGAGGTTCTAGTTAATGAATCTGTCTGCCCCTTGTGACAGAATTCAATATTCTCACCACAGCCTAGCAGTTACAGGATGCTTGGAAGCAGCTCTAACAGCAGACATAAGGGACGTTACAAATAGGTCAGCAAAACACACAGCAAGTTCTCTTTCCTTCTCCTTTCTTCCCTGCCACCCTGCAAATCCTTGCAACCCGAGAAGGTCAAGAACTTCAACCTTAAGAAGGTTTTCAGACTCTAACTAATGCAGATAAAAGCTTGTTAGATGCAGTGATTTAAATAGATACTTTCTGGATTGAAATATACTTTGTCTGTATCCTCTCTGTAAAACAACAGAGATAATCTAGGGCACTGGGTTTGGCCCTTCTAGTTTCTTTCCAACATTGAGAACAGATGTTTATCACTTTGGCCTTCAATGATCTAATACTTCAAACATTCACAATCACACATGACTTTTTCCACTGAGGGGATTTTTAATGTGTTTTGAAGACCAAAGAAGTGAAATAAAACTAGAATTAATTTTTAACTAATATGGTCTCCTAAACAAACCCTCCTCTTTCTTACTGGTTTACATGAAAATGAATTGTGCCATTGCCTGTTGAAATCTGAACAGATGGTACTATAACACTTGAAAACAATCCTGCCACATACTGCAAATGCCTTCAGCTCTAAGATGCTATGATTAACTTAAGTGGTCTAGGTGAGCTTCCCATCCCACACCATTTATTGTTAGGGTTTTAAATATTATGTGAAAAGAAGATATCCTATGTATTTTTTGACTTCTGTAGAGTCCAGAACTCTTTTTTCCTTAGTGTCTGTGGTGATATATTCACATTAATTGAAGTTGTGATTATGCACAGCTGAGTCACATGATGTAGAAGCTGAAGGTTACAAATTAATTTGGTTTATTATTTCCAATGTGTTGCTTAATAGGTCATGAGACAGCACAGATTTTCTATTAACTCATCCCAGTACTAGTGCTGTGTGTTCTGAATAGGCAGCAGGACTGATGTCTCCTCCTTCGGTTTAGGTCATAATGAGGCCAAGTATTAATTCGTATCTGTAGACAAACATTTTGGAGTCTTTGTTCTACACAGGAGCTCTTCCCAAACCTTATGGGTTCCCCACAGGAAGAGCACTACCATGATAAGATGCAAGGAAAGTTCAGAAAACCAAAAGGAGGCTACTTGATAACAACATTCGGTGTACTTCTGAATTTAACTATATATATACTTTAACTATACTTGTAAGGTGTGATCTGACAAAATGGCACCTAGAGGTCTGGAGAAACGGGATACACGGATGTAAGCCACCAACCATGCATTCAGCATTATTATCAGAAACTTAGGAGGACAAGAGGTCCTCCACAGAGGAGGATCTGAAGTGGCAGGAGCTGTAAGCACTGTCTTCATTCACATTCTGGCTGGTACCTCAGGCATTAGTAGAAATTCTCCATGGAGAAAACATCTGAATAGCAGATAGCTGCAATGTGCTGGTACAGAAGATTGTTTGAAGAAACAAATAAAGAGGGAGGGTGGGAAAAAGAACAACCCCCCCTAACCTAAGAATATTATGTATACTTTAACAACAATCCTTCCTAAGAATAAGCATTACACAAGAGAAATACCAGCCATAAAGCTTGAAAAGACATGGGACATTGAGTAACAGATGATGAGAAGGAAGGAAGTTGCAGTCATGAGTATGGGGACATCCACCGTGCAGAAGACCCTCTAAACAATGCTTGTCAAGTGTCTTCATGCAAACACCCCGACTTAGACAGAGTCTAAATAGTAAAATGGATATGGAAAGGAATGTGAGAAGCATCTTGAGATCTCACGTATAAGTCTGAGATCAACCAAAAGGTTTTGACTTGAAACAGCAACTGAAAATTACTGAAAATATTGCCTTTAAGTCAGAGTAGACTTACTTGCTAACAGTAAGTAAATGTGAAGTTTGTTTTGTCAAGGGAATTTGCTGCATTATACATTTGCTTTTAGGACTCGAGCAATTGTGAAAGAAGATCCATTCCTATTCTTTTGCATGCGAATTCCTGACACTACCTCTTCCAACTTTTGCCTTAGCTGACCTATCAGATAACAGAAGTTGTGAGATAACCTTGCACAAGAAGTTTTGTTGTTCTTCTTCACTCACCATCATGTGCTTAATATGCAAAATAGATGTCTGGTGCTCCACTTCTCCTTTCAGCTAATAAGGACAGTAACTTTAAGATAGACAAAACAACATCAGAAGAGAAGTGTTCTTTTCATCTCACCCTACTACAAAAACTGTTCTAAAATTAGCTAAAAGTTACTTACTGTTTAGTTCACTCCATCTGCACAAAGTCATGGTAAAAGTCTCTTGTTCATTTGCCATAAAAGCCAAAATCCTTCCTTCCTCCTAAATGTTCCTTTTATATAATCAATGCTAATAAATATTTAAGAGTATCACTCACTGTTGGAGCAGAATTTTATACTTTTTTTAGTCTATTTTTTTTTTCTTTTTTGGGTGGAGGTAAAATTTACTCAGTAATCTATCCCAAAAGAGCACTGAGCATAGTCTTTATGCCAAGCCCCTTGGTTTCAGTGTGTGCAAGCACCCTTCTTTTGTCACACCCCTCTAAATCATGGGGCTTTGAAAAAGGAAAGCAGAAAAGGGCCACTTGAATTGGTCATCAGGAAATGGCCTGAGAAAATCCTGAGAGGTTTCGTAGAAGGGAAACCAAAGGCTGAAAACAATCCAGTCTTTAGCGCTTTGGTTATATCTTTATTGGTCTCATGGGGGCCTCCTTTATAAGGAGTTATACTCTTGTCTTAATCTCAACTAACATCTCTTCTGAATCTAATCATTATACCTTATACAAACTTAATCAGAAAAAAAAAAAAAAAAAAGGAGAGACAGCCTCAGTATATTTACTTGTTACCAAGTAAGAGACACTTTTGCTTGCACAGCACCTTTTAAGTATTTTCAGCAGAAACAAGGTGGTATTATACAGGACAAATATACGGGAAGGACTGTTGGAACAGATAAGGCTAAGCCTACACATTAAAGCTTCCAATAAAAGCTCTGGGAGTCTAGGAGGTTAAAATACACCTTCAGTTATTTGTATTTGTTGGAGGGATGAAGTGTTTATACCCACATTCCTTACTATCTTGCAGTTACCTTTCAGATCAGGTGTTTCCCTTCACATCTTCCCCAAGTTGTGCAGAAGTGCCCCATGTAGCTTCTTCTGGTCGAAATTCCTGTAACTTACTGGCGTTATCAAGGCCAAGGTGTTATTTTCCAATGGGCCTTTATGATGGTCTGACATCCCAAGCCAGATAGTAAAGAAACGAAAGGCTTCCCAGGCCCGGAGCAGGCCAGGGACACCCCAAAGGGCTCACACGTCCAGCTTGGGAAGGTCCTTTTAGATCATCGAGTCCAACCATCCACCTAACGCTGCCAAAACCACCGCTAAACCATGTCTCTCGGCACCATGTCTACACACCTTTTAAATACGCCCCGGGGACACCGAGTCCGCCACTCCCCCCTGCCGCCTGCTCCGAAACAACGGCAGCGCGACGGGCGGGGCTTGAGGCAACGTGCCACGTCACGCCTCTCCTCCGGCGCTTGCGTCCCGCGTGCCGGAAGCGCGGCCACGTCTGCCGGAAGATGGGGTAGCACTGCTGAGCCCGGCCTGGGGCCTCGCAGCGGGTGTTGCTGTCCCCCCGTCCCCTCTCCCGTCACGGCTTTGCCCCTCGGTGTGGGGCTCTCCCTCGCTGGGAGGAGGTGAGGGCCGGGCTGTGCTGAGGTCTCCGTCCATCCTGAGGGCTGCCG
Organism: Scolopax mira; assembly: GCA_004320125.1. Lineage (NCBI taxonomy): Eukaryota > Metazoa > Chordata > Aves > Charadriiformes > Scolopacidae > Scolopax > Scolopax mira. The sequence continues at coordinate 14,462 of BJBW01002686.1, read as the reverse complement.
GGTAGGGCTGGGGGAGACAGGCGGCCGTGCTGAGGGAGGAAGGGAGGGTGGGTGAGGGATGGGGGAAGCAGAGGCCACCCTGAGCGTCGCCCTCCTGCTCGGCCTTACCTGTGGATGTGCTGGGCCAAGGGACCCTCCACGAGCCTGCCCTGGGGTGAAGGGGCCCTTCCCGGGGGCTGAGGTGGAGGCACATGTTACCTGTGTGGTCTTGCAGGCCCTGGGTGGAAGTGAAGGCCTGCTCCTGACCCCGAGTTGGTGTCACAGAAGGCTGCAGTTTGCTGGGGAGAAGTTTATCTAACCCAGACTATGAATCTGTAGGCCAAACATCTCAGGCTGTGTTGTTATTTGTTACTGTAACGATCATTTGGCCACTTTTCCTCCTCCAATGGGGTTTGGTTTTGTCAGGTGCAAGTAAACTTTCTGTTATCATTCCGTATTGACTAGCAGGCTGGATACTATGTGCTGATGTCAGAAACAGATGGTAGACTGATAGCTAAGCCTTGGTTTTGTCTGTTTTCCTCAGAAACTGATTTTGTTTGTTTCCATCAACTACTAAAACAGCAAAATACCAAGTGAGCAGCAGAAAAGTGTTAAAATCATTATGGCACTAACAGATTAATACAACAATTGTTTAGGTATCTTGCCTTATCAATACTAGTCTGATTTATACTTATTCCATGTCTTTTGCAGCATATGGTCCTGAAATCTTAATTTTTTAGAGTTTATCAACTGTCATCCATCATGTCTTGGCTTGCTGATCTCGCTGGAAAGGCAGAAGATCTGCTCAACAGAGTTGATCAAGGAGCTGCATCTGCTCTGAGCAAAAAAGACACAACAAGTACTGCAGTTTATGATCATAAGAATTTGGACTCTGGAAATGAATATTCTGAATTGCGCCAGGATAGTGGAGAACTGAAATATCAGACATCATCCAAACCAGCCTTCATCTCCTCAGCAGCTGATAATATTAAACATCAAAAGGCCACAATCCTAGCAGGAACAGCAAATGTTAAACCAGCACGTAGGACATCTTCAGAGGTTGCTTCTCCTGGAGAAAGTGTTTCGACACCCAGAGCTGCTTCACATTTTGTGAGAAAAAAAAAATCTGAACCTGATGATGAGTTGCTGTTTGATTTTCTTAACAGTTCAGAGAAAGAGCCCAATGGCAGGATGGACTCTAAAAAAGAAAAGAGCAAGGCACCTGTTCTTCAAAATCACTCTCGGACTTCAAGCATTAGTTCTGTGTCTACAAGTACACAGAGTGCAACAACTGCTGAAGATAATTCCATCAGGAGCCAAGGCAATGGTAGTTAAATAGTATTGAACCTAGAGATTTTTAAAAGCCAAGTGTGTCTAGGGTAAGGCTAGGTAATGGATTTACTGTCACTTCATGAAACATTTAGTGGTAGTAGTACGTCAAATGTATGGAGTACAGCAGGATCTTTAATGTTTTCATTTCTGGGATAATATTTGATACCATGCTAATTTGACAAGCTGCATATTTAATACATTTTTGTATTCTTAATCTACTGCATTGCTCACCTTGACCTCCCTGAGCTATGACCTAACCTTGTGTAAGCCCTCATACCTCCCTGCTTAGAAGCACAGGCACTGCTGCATTTGTTTAATCACTCAGGGCCTCTTACTTGTTGTTGCCACGTAGGAGAGTGAATGACTTTCACTGGCTGGTAGATGGTGTTGGCTGTTGCCCAATGCAGCATGTGAGGTGGTGTGAGGTGATGTGAGGTTTTCTCTGTTCCACCATGGAAGAAGGGTAAGCTGTCTAACTTGTCCTGAAGAGTGTGAATTTGGATGTGAAGAGAGGCTTCTTCACATCCTTGTTGTGGAACTATCCACCTGAGACAGCTGGATAGATAAAGCCTTCTGGTTTACCAGAAACAGGTCATTAACTGCAGTATAAATCCGGACACCTGAAAGAGCCTCCAGGCCAGATGGCCAAAAGTTGGGGCTATTCTCAAGTCAACTTGAAAGACAGTGTGGCTGGGAAGTGTCAGGAACTTGTGTTTTCTATCAGACTGTCCAGTCTATACTCAGTCCTTGCTGTTGCTGTGCTACTTTGCTGTTGTTTATTATATAAAATTGAAGAAAATGCTTATATTCTTTCCAAATAGTGTAGTTAGAATACTTTATTATTTATTCAGTACTTAGAGCACTGTAAATGCCAGATTTTTACTTACTACATGAAATATGCTGGGCAGCTTTAGATGTAAAAAGGGGTAATTTCCAAAGATGTGAATGTTTTTGTGTTTCTGGGTCTGTAACTTTTCAATAAGGTTTACCCCTACACCTAATAATAATTCAAATACGTTAGATCTGTCTACATTGCCTTGCTGATTACTGCTTCAGGAACATAGTTGCTTTACTCAGTTTTTAATTTGCTCAGAATTTTCTTCTGAGGATTTTTGAGTAGAGTTTGCATTGTGGAGCTGCCAAATGAGGAAGCACACAATTACAACATAGAGTTTGAGGGCACTGGTTTTAAAATTGATTGTATAGATATGTCTGTGTGATTTAAATGTTCTGTGTAGCATCTGTTGAAATAGTTCATGATACTTTAACTATAGACAAAACCAGTTAGCATTATTCTTTGTACATTGCTGTGGATATAATCTAATATGTGTTACAAATGGCTAATTTCTTGCTTTGTTAGCTTCATTAGTCTATTGAGTTTTCTGGACAACAGATTGAGGATAAATTGTTAATTTGGAAATTGCGTAAATTAATCAAAAGGAAGGAAACGACACTTCTTAGAACCGTTTAAATAGGAAAGGAGTTTGAGGAAAAGGTGGAAGAAACCTTCTTTTCACTGCTGCTACTTGTTAGTATGAAACATCAGTTCATAGAATTAATAGTCTGCTCCAGCTCCCTGGAGTGACAGGGGCTGTGGCAGTGGTAACAAGGGAGGTGGAGCAGGTTGGTTGGTGATCACAAGGTGGAGTAAAGAACATTGCAACAGCTAAACTGCATTCTTGCTTGGAATTAGTTGCAGATTGTCCCCCTGGATTTTCAGCAGTTACTCATCTGGGAGAGTAAATTTAGAAGTAATGTTTATGGATAGCCTGCTTGTTTGCTTGTTGCGTACTATGTTGTTTCATCTTAACACTGCAGCAAAGCTTCCAACTGTCTGCAATCGAGACAGTTACAGTGGGTGTTTCAGTTTCACAGCATTAATCCAGGGCACTCTCTGTGTGTTTGTGCGTGATGGGGAAAGGTTCTGTGTTCCTCCTTCCCTGCAAGTTCAGAACACTGCCAGGAGTTCCCTTACTGTTCTCACTGAGGTTCTAAAAATTAAAAAAAAACAAACCAAAACAAAAACCTGTATTTTGATTTCCATAATCTAAAGAACTAGAGTTTGTATTGACAGAAAGCTTCTAACAGTTTGACAGAGTGTATCTACTTCATAGTTTTTCATTAGAGAAAGATCATGCTTCTGCTTAAATCACTGCAGCTTCATTTCTCATAGTAAAAGCACTTTTGAAAAAATATTTTGAGGGATTTATTAATGTAGAATTATCAGTAAGATGATGTTTTGACTGAAATTATTCTTAAAATGCTTTTTTACATAAAGATAACAAAAATACGTAGCTATGTATCTGAGATACATATTTAGGTTTGATAGCAAAATAAGTGTAGCCATCTGAAGAGATTGCTTTAAAAATAAACTTTACATCCTCAAAATCGTAATGGAAAAATAGAATGAACTTGTACTAAAAATTCTCCTAGTTAGTTACTATGTATATTTAACCATTTCTGTTATTGTCTCATCTTCTGAAGACATCTCTGTGCAGCATAGTCAGAAAAAAAATTAATAATCTTTTGAAATTCTGAATTTGACATTAATGTAATAAGAATTTCTATAACTACCATGTCTTGTCTTGCAAGATGAACAAAAGTGCTGCATGATGCATGTATACTATATAATAGTCCTGTTTTGTGCGCGTCCTTTGGGAGTAGCAGTTCCATGTTCCATTTCAATATAAGCTGTTGTTACTGGTTTTTTTCAAATTCATTTAATCGCTGATGTAGAACATGAAATTGCTGTTTACATTAAGGCAACTTCTAAATACATTTACTAGTTCTAACTTGCATCTCTCTGTACAGAAACTCCAGACAGTTCAGATTCTAGACTGGGAACACAAGGTGATGGCATGAAGGATTCATCACAAAGTGCAGTAACTAATCCTGGCCTTTCAGCCAATGATGATTGTAAATCACACGAGCTATCCAATCTTCGTCTGGAGAATCAGCTGCTGCGGAATGAAGTTCAGTCTTTAAATCAAGAAATGGCTTCATTAATTCAGAGATCCAAAGAAACACAAGAAGGTACTGTGGTTTGGATGCTCAACTGTATCATATTGTTAAAATGCTAGTGAACTAAAACCCAATGTTAGTGGCTATTCTATGTTAGTGTTTTCTATTCATAATAAAATCTTTCTAGTTAAATTTGCATGTATGACTTGCCAAGCAAAATGATTCTTGCGCTCAGAATAATGAGCTGGAAAAAACTAAAAGGCTTATTCAACTAAAAAGATAACACAAATGTTGATTAAAATGATGCAATCAAGTTAGTCCAAAGCTTACATCGTATTAAAATAGTGTTAGAAAATCTTATCATTAATAAAATACTTTTCTTGCATTTTAATGGCTACTGCAAAATACTTACTTTTAAATGAGTAAATTCCTTTAAATACTTCAAAATCTGACTACTTTCTGGCTGTAGGCTATAGTCTCTGAAACTGACAGTAAAAAATAGAAACTTTAGTATTTTTCTATGAATTCACTAGCTTTTTCAAAGCCTAATGAAATGACAAATGTAAAAAATGGGAATATAAATTAAACACTTCGATGATAAAACCTTGAGCAAAGTCCTGCTGTTAGGCATTAAAACTGAGGGACTGCATTTTTTTTCAAAGTAACCATGTAAGCCAGAGAATTGTAATTTCCATGGAAGTTTAATATGTGATGTTTGATTAAAACCAGAAGTCTGTGTAAGTATTCGGGCATTATTTCAAGCCTGGTGTGTTTTTCTACTGGTTTTTTTTCGGTTGACCTCATTGTCACATTGTGTTGAACTAAGAGCTTTATGCAGAGGTTTCCAAAGCTGAGTTTCCACAGGGTTATTCGACAGTTGGCCATTGCAAGGTTGGGACAGGTAAAATTTGTCATCTGCAGTGTGACACAAAATGAAATGCCCATTTTGGGATCACCTGCAAAATTTTATGGGTCGTGCTCTGCAGCCAGTCTGGCATTTGTTACTTCTTGGTAGCTCATATAGTTTCACTGTTCCTTCAACTTGGTTGTATTTAATTTCTTTCTGTAAGAAATATGATGTGTGCATCTCGGCCATTTACAAGGCCTTGCTTTTGTAAACGTCAAAGAAAATTCTTGTTTTGTAGAATTGAACAAATCCCGGGAAAGGGTTGAAAAGTGGAATGTTGACCATTCAAAGAGTGACAGGATGGTTAGAGAACTTCGAGCTCGAGTTGATGATCTGACAGAAGCTGTTGGTGCCAAGGATTCACAGCTTGCTGTGCTGAAAGTACGGTTGCAAGAAGCTGATCAGCTCTTAAGTGCTCGGAAAGAAGCTTTGGAAGCATTGCAGAGTGAAAAATCACGGTACTTCATGATTTCATACTTCATAATTCTGCAAATAATAGTAAGATTGAAAATTCAAGGTAGATAAATTAGCCTCTTCAAGAATAAATATGAATAAATTAATGGGGAAAGGGATGGTATCAAGTTTTGAAATATGAGGATGAAAGTTTGTTCTGAGCCCGCAATATCATAACTGGCAGTGGGAACAGGGCAAATGAGTATTAAATAGGGGCAACTGTCACCTGATTATTGAAATCCATTTTGTATAAAGTATTCATGCTTGTGTCAGAGATCTGAAGCTGGTCTTCTCAAGAAAAATGTTTTTCTCTTGAAAAATACATTTGCTTATCCACAAATATGAAGACTTTTGTGACATCTCAGCACTGGGATATGTATTGACAATTGGATGTTCCAGAATACAGGTCAGGGGGGAGATGGGTGAGCCATTAACTCCTCACACCTGTAGCCAGCCATATTCAATCATTTACTGGGTACATTTTCAAAGCTGATCTGAAAACAATGTCGTCCTGTCTCTACCTGAAAATCACACTAATTTTCTTCTTTTTCAATTAATATGTATATTGTTCTTTCAGGATAATACAAGACCACAGCGAAGGGAGCAGTTTGCAAAATCAAGCCCTTCAAACTCTTCAGGAGAGGCTGCGTGATGCAGACTCCGCACTCAAGCGAGAGCAAGAAAGTTACAAACAAATGCAGGTTAGACATGAAGAGTAAGGAACAGTTTCAGGCTCCACTTTTGAGGTCAAATCTGGGAGGTTCTAACTGCTCTCCCCCTTGACTTCAGTTGCTGTTCAGGGCACTAAGTAGTTGAAGGATGTGCTGTCTGCTGCACTAAGTATCCTTGTGATACTGATTTACTTTTTATATGTTATTTTGAAAGCTTTGTGATTGAAAGTTTTTGAGGATTGATGCCGATCATTTTTACTGTTTGGTGTTTTTATTAATGCTATCTTGAATGTTAAAACACGTTTTAAAAATAAGTCAGTAATTGATTTAATTTTCCATGCTATGTTGTTACAGAACAGATTGTTACACAATTTGAATATCTTAAGAATATTAAGTTGGACAATAACTTGTGTGGTTAATATGTGAGCACATCATTGCCAGAGACTGCTTTCCACACATAGCTTAGCTTTTATTATGTATAGTACAATCTTTGAAAGTCTTTATGGGTGTCTGGTTTGGGCTTTTTTTTACATCAAAATATGTCAGACTACATTTGATAATATTTTTTGAGGGGAAAGCTTGCTTTTTTTTACTGAATGTAAATAATAGAAAGATTGTTACTCCCTCAGTATTTCTGATGGGGGGGAAGAAAAGCATATTTTTAATGATATTATTTAGTGCTTGCTTAAGCAAGCAGGATTTCTTCCCACATAGCACTAGTACATCTTTCAGTTGGAGGTGGAAGATCAAAGATGTGTCATGTGTAGTTGCTTTTAAACTTTCTTTTTTCCTTTCCAGGTTAAAGTTGAAACTGTGTTTAAACACAAAGTATTGTTTCTTTATTGCTAATAGAATGAATTTGCTGGTCGTCTAAGTAAAATGGAAGCAGAGCGTCAGAACTTGGCAGAAGGAATAACTGTAGCAGAAAGAAAGTATTTAGATGAAAAGAGAAGAGCTGATGAGCTTCAGCAACAAGTCAAAGTAATTAAAAACCACCTCGAATCTGCAAAACAGGAACTGGCAGACTATAAACAGAAAGCTACTCGCATACTTCAAGTAGGTGTTTTTGTAAAGAAATCCAGCTTGATTTAAACACTTACCTGAATTCTTTAAGGTGTTATCCTTCAAATAATCTAATTTGTGTGTTTCTTTTTTCATGTGACCTGTAATATATTTTGGGGCATATCTATAATGATGCCTATACAGAACAGCTACCTGTCTTCATTTTGTAAATTGAAGTTTACAGATTGATTTAAGTAATTGAAATGAAAGTTCAGGTCCTGAATTTAAGGAAAAATCCAGGTGAACTGTTGCATTTATTATGCAATATCCATCAGTATCTGCATCTGAGAGTCTAATCTTGGGCAGATAGATAAATATATGTAGCCTACAATTTGTTCCACACCCGGTGGTGTGGAGTGTGGAACTTGAGTCAAGAATATTGCTCTATTCTGCTTGAGGCTGAAGGGTAGCATATAATGGATTCTTAGGTGTAAACCAATGTAAATATTTTTAGATATCCTGAAAGGTTGTATGTGATCAGCATTATATAAACAACAGCAAAATTAGGTATTTTATGCAGAGTTCTGTGCTACTTAGGTTGTCAAATATACCAAATCCAAAATAGGTCAATTTGAATCTTGTTTATAAAAGTTAGCAAAATAGTTGTCTGTTTAGAATAAGTAATTCAGTCTGATAGCCAAGGACAGGTTTTAAGTCGCCTTCATAAATATGAGAAGCAGGAGATCAGAAGTCAATGGCAAGCTGAGATTAGGTTGACTCTGAAAAATGACCTCTTTCCAGAAGAATTATTGCTGTAATTGGCTCTTATTTGGTTTTGTTGTCACGGGAAAGTATGGACTAAAAGAGGGTCAGTTTTGGTTTTAGTTGAACCTTACTGTCTGTCTTTTCTTTATAGTATCTGAAAAGTCAAAATTGTGGTCTCTGTCATGTTTGACATTCCAGGCACTTCTAAATAGAAAAGCTGAACTCTTCCTCAGATAACACAGGTTTTCAGTAAATCTAGTCTCATGGCATAGAGGAAGTCAGAAAAATTATCAGTGGGGAAGTATTTGCATTTTAATTTAATTTCATTTATTATTGACTTGACTATAAGAACAGACAAAGCAGTTCTTTTACTGTATGTCTACATTTGAATTTTAGAGCAAAGTAATTTTGGCATATTCTAGTTGAGCACTTGTTAAATACTGCAATAAATAATATATTGATTTATTATTTCAGTCTAAAGAAAAGTTAATAAACAGCTTAAAAGAAGGTTCAGGTATTGAAGGCCTGGATAGCAATACTGCAAGCACTATGGAACTAGAAGAACTGAGACATGAGCGAGACACTCAGAGAGAAGAAATACAAAAGCTAATGGGGCAAATCCAACAGATGAGAACAGAGCTGCAGGTAACTGTGATTGTGTGCACGTGTCTTTGTAGTTAACCATGCACAAAGGATTCTTTTCTTGTATTCTTTGGTGCTGTTGCTTCTAGTGTTTATTTAACCTAGTATTAAAATCAGCCAACTTTTGTCTCGCCACAAGGTAAGAGAAGCTCTTATTGATACCTGATTTCTTTCCATGTTCTCTCTCACCACTTCAGGTTGTGTGGGAGGAATACTATAAATGCCACTTCTCTTTTCCCTTGCTACTGTGTGCCCCTTTTGAGGGGAACATTTCTTTCCAAACAAGTCTGTTGATTTCTGTAGAGATCACCTGTATCTGTTTCTGCAAGGGCTGCTAATCCTTGAAGCAGCTGTAATCCTAGTCATTTGCTGGGTTAATTGGCTCAACCCAGCAGTTGCACGCAAGCCTCCTTTACACAGCTTTAGCTTGTAGACAGTAGAAGGGAAAAAATGTAGGCTTTTCATGTTCACAAAATGCACTTGGTTTATTACTATATTAGTGAAAATATTTTGCATAAACCGACCAAATATCACTTATTCAATAGACCATCACTTTCATTTTCCTTTGAAGCAATATTGCAGATACAACTTTGTTTTGCCATTACCTATGACAGATTGCAGTATTGTTTGAACATTAGTGAGATGGTAACATTTCTGTCCATTTCAGGATATGGAGACTCAGCAGGTAAGTGAAGCTGAGTCAGTGAGAGAGCAGCTTCAGGACCTACAAGAACAAATAACAGCACATAAAATGGCCAAACAAGAGGCAGAAGCTGAACTAGAACGACAAAAGCAGGTAAGGAATTCTTGAAAGCTGAAAGGTCTTATTTTAGGTGTTATATGATGTCATCAGTAAAGCATTTAGCTTAATAAGAGAGTAGCTTATATAACATTTGAGGTTTTTTTTGTCTAGCATTCCCAAGAAATCCCCAAAAGCTTAATGAATGTCACTAGGACAAAAAGAAAGTGCAACCAAAAGGCCCTGTCCATTGCTTAGTAGTTAATCCTCCTGATCAAGAGAGGTCTTACTGGTCTATTAAAGAATAAACATGACCCTAGGGAGTGTACAAAATTGATCATGATCTTAAATGTTATTCAGCAGGGGAACAATCAAACAATAGGGATATAGTAACATTTGTAACCATTATTTATATCAAGAAACTCAACTACTAGAAAATGGTTACTGTGGAACTTCCTATGCTTAATTACTACATAAAATTCAGCTTGTAAACCAATGTTATTTTAGTAACAATTCAAATATTATTTTCTTTTAATCCACTCGTTACTCATTTCTGAATCTAAATGTTGTTACTTCCAAACTGCTCCTTAAGACACTTCGCTGATAAAATTATATTAATGAATTTTGCCAGATGATGTCATTTTTTTAAGCAACCTCCCCCTTGATTTAAGCAGTTTTGTGTTAAAAAGAGGGAGGAAAAAAGGGAAGCTCATATATCAGGTAAACCAACTTCTTATTCAGTAGAAATCAGACAAATGCTTTGTACCCTATTAAAAAATTTCTCTGTAAGAAAAAGCTTAGAGAGAATTGATAATGAGGAAAACAGGAGTACACTGTATCTACTAGGAACAATTTTTCTTATAGGATTATCTGTCCTTCCAGAAATTACATTTTAATGAGAGACTAGCAGCTTGAACTAATTAAAAGGCAGAAGTCGAGGTCTGCTCTTGATGGATGGTTGATGTTTATTATATCAAAGCAGATGGTAGATTGTATTTTGTTACTCCTGCCCTTTTGAGGAGTATATTTCAAGTCAACACTACATACAGAAAGAGAGGTGAATTCAGGGAAAAAAAAAAGGCTTTATCAGTTATTACAGAAACTGAAGTATTCCTTTTGATGAGACACATTTACATGTCTTTTAAAGCAATTGTGTGCGTTGATGCTTAATACAATTATGGTCTGTTCTATCTGGAAATTCCTTTAACCGTTGTCCTAAGGTTTCTGAGACTGAAGATGGAAAACAAGTAGAGATGTTATTTTTTTGTACATCTTGTGGTTTGAAGGGAGAACAGGATTATCTGTTTTCTATAGCAGCTGATAGCTGAAGTGTACAATGATTTGAAGACTGTCTTAATTTAAAGGAGAAGCATGGCAGGTTTTTAAGTTGGAGCTAAAATAGCCACTAAACCATGAGAGTAACAAAACTTATAGGTTAGATTCACTGTTCAGTACGTTATCCCGTACTAATATTCATTCCCCTTTCTATTACGTTATTTTATCCTAATCTTTAAAGGAAGATCCGTATCATATAGAATTATAGATATGCCAAGGGGTTTTGAACACTTAAAAATCGGTATCTCCGATTAATGGGTTTATTTTAGTGATACAGATACCCCTCCAAAATGATTCCTAATCCTTTTAAGTTACATTATTGACATTGAAACAATGTAGCAATGTAATAAATGGTGAGAGTATAAGGAAGATAAATCATGGTCCTAATTAAATTGTGTGACTCTTAGTAAAGAAGTCCGAATTAATATTTATGTTAGATCACTCTCCACAAGAGAGTTTGCAAAGTCTTGAGGTTGTGTCTTCATGCTCAGCTCTCTTGGGTTTTTCCCCATCCTAGTTAGACACCTAAGATTAGATTCCAGTTTATATTTGATTGCACCATATTGCCTTCCTGTGTTCTACTGTGAAACTCTAGATAAAAGATTTTATACATATATGTTATTTTGGGAGATGTTCTCTTAATTTGAGATTTTAATACATTTTATAGGAACTCCATTATACCGAAGAAGAATTGTATCGAACAAAGAATACTTTGCAAAGCAGAATAAAAGACAGAGAGGAAGAAATTCAGAAGCTCAGAAATCAGGTACTGTGTCAATAGAAAAAACCTTTTATTACCTTCAATAATGAAAACAGTGATGAGAACTATTAATTTGATTAAGCTGTACAAAAAAAGCATAAAGGCCCTACTAGTGAGTTACAGTGTACTTCTTTTCAGTACAGAGTAGTGTTTTGAGTGGAGGGAGTACAAGGGAACTATGAAGTAGTAAATAGCCTAATTCTAGATATGATGGAGTGGTGCTGGATCAACATTTTTCTTTTTTTGAAAACTAAAAAAGTCATTGGTGCTTGATGAAGTCATCGTGATTTCTACAACTATCCTTTTAACTGGGCATAAGAGCATATATAATGTCCTACAGACTCAGTGATCCATCTAGCCCACTGTTCTGCCTTGGACAGTGGCAATGGGTCCAGCATGTGACCCTGGCTGCTTCCTTCACTCCCTTCTACTTCATCAGCGATTGAATTAGGGATGTTAGTGTTCAAGTCCCTGCTAAATTCCACCAATATGTTTATGGACCTGTTATCCTTAAATCACTCTAATCTCTTCTGGAACCTTCTGATACTTGTCCAGCCAAGGGCAACCAAGATGATTAAGGGATTAGAGCACCTCCCTTACAAGGAAAGGCTGAGAAAGCTGGGGCTCTTTGGCCTCAAGAAGAGAAGACTGAGGGGAGACCTTATCTATATTTACAAGTTCCTAAAGGGTTAGTTGAAGGATGATGGAGCTGGACTCTTTTCAGTGGTTTCCAGTGAAAGGACGAGGGGGAATGGGAATAAACTGGAACATAGGAAGGTCTTTACAGTGAGGGTGACAGCGCATTGGAACAGGCTGCCCAGGGAGGAATACGTTTTTACAAAGAGTTTCTTGTGTCATGTAAAATCTTGGTTTTGCAACTGTCCAAATTAAGTTCTTTATTGTGCTCATTGATGACTGTTTTGATAGTGTTATCTTGTAAAAATTCTGTGATGGAATAACTTGGTTCTTGGAGGGCACAGATTTTTAGAGTTTTGTAACATGTTAGTTGGTCAGACTTTGAACTTACTCTGATTTTTTTTTTCCCTTTGCTTTGTTTTTTAGCTCACAAACAAGGCTCTGAGTAGTAGTAGTCAGACAGAATTAGAAAATCGGCTTCATCAGCTGACAGAAACACTAATTCAGAAGCAAACCATGTTAGAGAGCCTGAGCACAGAGAAAAACTCACTTGTCTATCAACTAGAACGACTCGAGCAACAGCTGAAGGCTACCCCAGGCACTAGTAGTAATGGACCTTCCATTAATATGGCAGGCATTGACAGTGCTGAAGGTAAGTAAGGACATATAATACTTAAAACTCTGTCATTTCTGCAGTTCAGGCTTTTATGTTTCCTAATGCCTCTCCCTGAAAGTCTTGAGTTTATAAGGAGGAAAAAAAATATGCTGAAATTATGGAATTTATGCCAAAGGCCTTGTCAGCAGCAGCCAGTATCATTAAAAAATAGTTAAGTAGAAGCTACTTTTTGTGTGTAAATTACTTTAAACTTAAAGCAAATTTCATCTTTAATTCTCAGTACTATGGCCCTATTGGAACAATTGTATTTAAAATTCCTGTCATAGGTGACAATAAATCTGTCTTTTAGGGTTTAAACTGAATGTCAGAAGCAGGATATAAATCTTCCCTGGTAAAAGGGTTTGGTCAGCGAACAAGAATGAGATACTTCCTTTGGAGAGTTGATCAGAATTGTGGTGGAATCAATTTCCTCCTTGCTTTCTGTTTTTCTTGAAAAGCAGCTTAAAATCTGGTGGTTCTGCAAAGGCTGGTTTGTCTGTACTGTGTAGAGATCATTCTCTATCTGTAGAACCTCAGCAATTGATGCATGGGTTTGAGATGTTACTTTTCAAAGTCAAAGCTTGTAATTTTGTGTATATGGTAAGTAACTTTAAAAGCAATGGACAATTACTAAGAGGTGTAAAATGACAACCCAGACTTTTGTTTCTCCGCTTATGAAAGGCTTTTAAAGAAATAAGGCAGGAGAACTAGCAAATTTGAAATATATTTCCTTTTGACTTGTTTTTAAGTAACCAAAATAAGTGTAAGGTTAGTTGCACAAAGGTAACATCTGAGAATTTTTTTAGTTGATACATAGTAAAAATGTAAATAAAGTAGAAATTTTTGGAATATTCAAGTTAGTATTAGAAATGCTATGAAAATTTTACTCTGAAAAATAAAAGCAAATAGAGAAACTGTGACAGTATCAAACCCTTCATTTTATACACCTAATAATACATTTATTTATTACACGAAAGAATTGGCATCAAGTCGTCCATCTAGTGAACTAAAATAAATTTTAAAAATATACTAAGGTGAAGAAATATTTGACTGCTCTCAAAACACACTCCTCTGCCCCCAGCAAAATGGTACTAACAAATCATATTAATCACTATTTTTTTTGTTATACACTATCATTTTGTTTTGCTTAAACAACAACTTAGCTGGTTTTAGACTAATGAGGTTCTTTTTTGCTTTTTTTCCCTTCAAACAGGTGCTCGTATGCGTAATGTTCCTGTCCTGTTTAGTGACATGGATACAAACATGGCAGGAATGTATGGGAGAGTTCGCAAAGCTGCCAGTAGTATAGATCAGTTTAGGTAAGAGTGTCCTAAAGGATACATTTTGTAATTGCTGGAATCTTTTTGCCTTCTATTTTGAATTGCTTCTATGAAGATAAAAGTAAAAAATAATAAAGCTGAAGTACAGTATAAATTACTAAATATTGACCTAGTTCACTTGTGCTTTCCTATGCTATTAATATGCATTGGACTTTTGCAAATTATGGTCAATTATTTAAACAATGCTTTTGTAGATTTTTAATACGAAAGGGTCATTTCCCTTCTACTTGGCACTGGTGAGGCCACAACTGGAATACTTTGTCTAGTTCTAGGCTGCCCAATTCA